>CM076573.1:466552858-466722438 GCA_034641835.2 Pinus albicaulis
TTAGAGGAAATTCATGCATTTCATAATCAATATAACCATCATGAAAATAAAAAGGAGTTGGTTGAGGATGAAATCAATCAGGAAATAAAGAAAGATCCATAATATCTCTCTAAATAAACAAGTGTTGATTCATCATATCTTTTGTGTGAGGCTCAAGAAAACATCCAACCTTATGATCAGTCACAAAGTGAAGAGAAATGTCATAGTTCTGTCCAAAGAAAGAGAAAAATGCCCCCCACTTTAACTAATGAAGAAATCAATCAGATCCTAAACATACATCCAACCTCTAAACTTGTGTATAAAGAAGATCTTTCTATTTGTTATACTATTGACTTATACACTGATGCACTTTCTCATGTAGAAACTATAAATCAGGTTAATATTGATGTTGTGTTGCCTCCTCAAGAGGACCTATTACTAGAAAATTCCCCTAACAAAGGCCTGCAAGCAGAATCCATTCCACTCAGTCAAGGCATATCATCCATATTTGAGAACAACATAGAAAAACATTATGAGGCTACCAAATTAGATTATCATGAAGAGGTGGAGTTCCTTTCTCAAAAGAATCTGAAGCTTAACAAGGTGGAGAAAAAAATAGTACTAGATGCAAATTATTTTTTAAATTCTCAAGAGAAGATATTATTCAAAGATCCTTTTGTTGGCTTCTTAGAGTCATCTATAGAAGGAGTAAAATATTCCAAGAACAATTTGTTGTAGAGTGTGAAGAAGATTTTGAGCATTGTTGTTCAAAAAAAAGTAAGATGGGAGTGGCCTTTTTGAGTTTTTAGCATACCTAAAAGGTTGAATGAAAATCAATCATGTGGTCACTTACTTGATTGGCTGTGGTCGAAAAAAGAGTTCGCCTAATGTAGATATCATATAAAAGTTAGATTAGGATGGATAGGTATGCAAATAAGCTCAGCACTATGGGCATCTTTTTAGTTTTATATTTTTTTTGACAAAAAGAGAGGAAGAGAAAGAAAAGAAGAAAAGAGGGCAGATAAAACAAGAGGAAAATCCCATACCAAAAAAGAGTATTTCTGAAAGTGTACAAGTATAAATGCCACTAAATGAGAAAGAAAGTCTTGTCCAGTCATACAACCTAATCATGATTGAAAACATTTTAATTTTCTGTCGATAGGTTAATGAAGAAAGATTTTATAAACCATGTAAAATTGGCTTGTCAGTAGATTAGATTAGGAAAATATGTTGTTTCCCAAAGCTTAAATCTGAACCAAAGAGAAATTAGAGTGATGCATAACCAATTTTGAATCACATCCCTCAAGTCTCTAGTTTTCACTTGTACAAAAAGAAAGTTTGTGTGCAACTTGTCCAAAATGCCACAACCCATGACAAATTAGATTTCTTAAACTTGGTTTGATCATGTTTTAAATTTCATGTAAGTAGGTTAGAGAATAAACTTTGTCAAACAGCTTAATCTTGACAGATAATTAGACTAGGTAGAAAATAAAAGAGTTCATTAGCCTAATCTGAACCCTTGGAAGTGATAAGGGTAGAAGTAGATAGATTTTATGCTTTCAAAAGAAAAATGATGTCAATGTTATGCCAATCCAAGTGCACCCAGAAGAATAAAAAAATGTTAGGAAATATTATGATGGGTAGGTAGAACTGATATTGAAGCAACCATGTCTTTTCAGATTTTTGAGATCATAATTTCAAGAGAACATCAACAAATGAAGGAAGAAAGATTTGCCAAGAACAAGTAAGGTACTAATCTTCAAAACTCAGAGATTTGAACTCTGAAGTTCTAGACACCTCCTGAAAATGAGTTGCCCTCCCTAAGTGGAGCCACTATTAATCATCAATATTTTTCACTATTGGTAGATGACTATAGATTGGTTCTATATTTCTAGAAACAACATTCTTGAACATTGTGAGTTTTAGAAATTTCACTTACTTCATTATCCTTATAGGAAAATTTTCACTATCCTATCAACCTTGCCATTTCATGGTCACCCTACCACTCCTAAAAGACTCCTTATGGGCTTGTTCCACTCATATCCAATCTTTTTTCCTACCTATGACCTCATTACTCTGTTTTCCCCTTGCCCATAACTCCACTTTACATCTAGGGTTACCTATAGCCTAACTCATTCCCATGATCCCCAAGTTCCTCAAGAATTGATGGTATAAAAACTATCTCTGTAGACTCTTTAGATAACTCAAGTACATTTGATTTTGTATCTTCAATACAACACTTTGACAAATACTCTATTTTTCACTTGAAGCCTTCAAGCCAATTTTCAGTCAAATATCATGGTCAAAAGACCCTCCCACTAGGTCATTATGGTTTCACAGGTTTTAAAGTCAACATTGGTGTTCCAAACATTGCTTTTCCTTTGCTGGAAGCTAGCTCAGATGTAGTAGAAGGTTAACACATGGTTATTCAAGGAAGACCTTAAAGTTTCCAAAGAAGAACTACCCTATCAGTAAAATTCTGCAAGAGGTAAATGCAAAGATTTTGACACTTCTGTAGGAGTGTTGAAGTTTCCATCAGTAGATGGTGTTGGATGTATAGTGGGGTGTGATCTTAAATGAAGACAACTTACATCAGGAGAAAGAGAACCACTTGGTCTGGAGGAAAACTAGGGTTTTTGAGCTTAATGGACCAAGTAGAATGTCAAAGAGTGATCAATTGCAAAATGGACATGGAGGAGACACACCAAATCAAACATGAATAAATTATATCAAAAATATTAATGAAATAGGAAAAAAGGTAAGGTGAACTAGACATAAATGAATGAACTTGAAAGGGCTATAGAGAACTTAGAAGACAATATTGATGATTGACTTAAAGCATTCGAGACACCTAAGGTTTTGGAAAATTGCCAGAGAAGATGAAATGATGAGTTGAACTCCACGATGATAGGAAGGGAAGGATTGTGAAGGTGCTGCTATGTGTAATCATCCCAAAGTTTTCCAAGGTGAATGTGTCATTGCCTCAGAGAGAAAAGGTGTAAAGAATATCAGTGGCAAAGGTAAATCCAAGTTTTTCAGTCACTTTCCAATTAAAATATTATTTAAGCTCCAAGGTGGGGACAAAAGAATTTTTTGGGGATACTGCTAATGTGTAAGCATCCTATGATTGTCAAAAGCAAATTTATCATGCTCCAGAGAGTAAGCAAAAGCTAAGTCAGTGTTTTCAGGCACCTGTAAATCAGAGGTGGCCAAAGAAGGTAAAAATCATGGTTTGAATTCCATGGTGTAGGCAAAGGAGAGCTTTGAAGGTGTTACTTTGTGTTTGAACCCCAAAGGGCCAAAATTAACATGTCAACTCTCAAGGAGAAAAAGGAGAATCGACTTCAATGTTTTTATGTCACCTACAAATTAAAACCCTTAAATGACATCAATAAGACAAGACAAGTCAACTTTATGACTTAAGCCAACCTGCAAACAGAAATGTAAAGAATATCAGTAAGAAAGGAAAAAAAGACTTAAAACATTAAGAAATGGGTTTTCAAAAGTTTAATCGAAAGTCCCAAATCTATAAAATCTCAATTGGAATTTCAAATGAATCATTTTTTCCTTCAAGATATCAAGAGCAGTCAAGGAGAGAAAAACTTGTGAATTTTCTAACCGAAATTGGACAAATTTGCTCGGCGCTGCATGCTCAACTTGGTGGTGCACGCCTGGGATTGGGGGCTGTTCCCTTGGAAAAGTTTCCCCATGTATTTCACATAGGCATTGTGTGCCTTGGAGGTAGCACTATGCACCTGGCAGAGTGCTTCACTCATGCCCGAAACCCACAACATGTTTTTCCTTAGGCATTGTGCGCCTAGAGTGAGCCCTGCGCCCTCAGCTTAGGCAGTGGGCCCTTGGCCAAGAGAGACTCCTACACCATGCAAACACTCAGACCACCTCAAAACTCTATTCAAGTCTCCTCCAAGGTCTTATAATCACATAAAGAGGTAATTGGATGCCCTAACTTCATCTCCAAGCATTTTGATTGTTTAAATGAATTAAATCAAACCCTAAGAGGCAACCTTGAGACCTAAGCTTGCAAATCATTGTTTGTCATTTCGTCGTCTACCCATAAAGAGTATCAGTAAAGACTGAGGTGTAATAGTGTGCTGTGAAGGTTTTCATTCATCTATGTTGGTCATAACCCTCATTAATTCACCCCCTCACTTGCAAGAGAAGTTGGCATTCCATTACCCTCATTCACCTCAATTACACATCAACCTCTAGTATTTCAAAGCAGAGTTTGACATATTAGGAGAGGTTTATGATTAAGTGGTCATCTTATCCCTAATTCTCACATATTTACACCCTCACTCATTCATCTCATTCACAATCATACTTCCATTCCATTACCCTCCTTCATATCACTTTCACATCGCGTGCTAGGGCTTCAAGGGCAGAGTGGTCAAAATGTCAAAAAGAGAGGATAGTGGTAGTGAAGGAGAAGGCCAAATGCCAAAGAGGCATGAACACAAAGGTGGAAAGATAAACAAGTTTGAACCCCCTAACACAAAGGAGGTAATGGCATCTCCACTTATTGTTCAATGTTTCAAGCATGAAGGATTCTTTTAATTTTATGAGAAGGTACAACAGGTGAAAAACCACTCTGAGCTAACTAGGCTATTCATCATTAACTTGCATGAAAAACATGTTAACCTTGTAGGGGTCAATTTTGAGCTATCTACAAATTCTATTGCCAATTCCAAAAGCATACCTATTGTAGGGGAGAAATGGTTCAAGCAATCCAATCTTGACATGGGCTACTATGAGCCATATTTAAAACCTAGGTACAAAGGCCACAATAAATCCATCTTTCCTTTCTCTCACTTGCTTGATAGATATGCACCTATGATGAGGATTATTATGAAGTGTTTTACATGTGAGGGAAGGTTCTCTCGGCTTTAATCCTATCAAATTAGGCTTCTTATGCACTTTACTAGGGTGAGGATGTTGCACCTACCCTATTACCTCTACAGATACATTGACAAAATGTCCTATATTGTGCAAAAGAGAGACTATCCTCAGTAGATGCAAACCCTCTTTCACCACTCTCTTATTAAAATTTTTCTGATGTATCAATTGAAGTAGAAGGGTATTCCTTAGGAAACCTTCATTTCCAATGAGGTGTTTACTTCTCCACAAGCCCAATAGCAGCAATATGCCTCTTCATCTTCTCATCCTCCCATTCCTCCATCCACTCACATTCCCTCACCTAATGATGAATCTTCCATCTCACCATCCACTCAGGGTCCTTCACATCATGATGAGCTTCCTCCTTAATAACCTATTCACCATCCATCCCCATCCTCTCACAGTACTAGTGCATCAAACAATGAGGGAAATGACAATGAACAATCAAATGTCAATTAGGGAGAGAGAAATGACAAATAAAGCAATGATGAATCAAGCAATGAATAAGAAGGAAATGAGGAGGTAGATGTTAGTGAGGAAGAGAGCAATGAAGCACAAATCTATTAGGATGATGAAAGTGGGTCAAAGAGCCATGAAAGTAGTGATGGTACAAATGGAGATAGCAGTCATGATGGCAACAATGATGGCAGTGAAACAAGTGGAATAGAAATAGTGAAAATTGAACCTTTTCCTTTGACGTACCAAAGGGGAACTAGGCATGTGTTTTCTGCCCTTAAGAGGCAAGGAACCATGCCTTCTACGTCATCCAAGCTGCTTGATAAAGTTAAGGAAGAGGTCAGTGATGAAGAAGAAGAAGACCAACATGAGACTCAACAAGAATTTCAACTTATTCATGTTGATAGTGATGATAAAAATGAGAAAAGGATCACAAGAATGTTGATCAAAAGAAAATATGCCCAAATCAAAGATCCACAAGAAAACATAACCAGGGCTAAGAATTTGATTCACTATTATGAGGTTGAAAACAAGCAGCTCGAGGCACAAAAGGCCATATATGAGATTAGGGCTATCAGAGCTCAGAAAGAGGCTTTAAAGACAAAAGTAAATCTATATGAAGTCTTGGGCACTTATGATAACATGGAGTAAGAGGAAGAACACTTTCATAGGAGGAGGCCAAGAACCATTGGATTGAAGAAAGCTTTTGCCAAGGAGAGAGAGCAAGCGGAAGCCTTAGCAGAGCAGCTCACTCCAAGTGAGCTTCTTGCCATGGATATTGACTATGATGGGGAACCTTGGCTAGAGAGTGCAAAAATATATTTAGAGGGTCTTTTGGAGAAGACCAAGGGGGACCTTGACCTCCAAAATAAGATGGAAAGGCCCTATGCCTTAAGAAACAAGATTGCAAGGGCCAAGCTCAAAAGAGCCCTTGTAAAGATTCAATCCCTAAAGGAGGATAAATACAAAGAAAACTTTGACATCCTTTATGATGCATCCCTATAGGTATCCCAAACATAATTAGTAAGGAAAATTCAAATTTTGGCATCCTTTTGTAAATTTTGGTTTTTGACTGTTTTGAAGGGCCAAAGGCGTAGTGCCACTGGCGCTGATCTTTTTTGGGGCACCAAATGGAGCAATGGATTACATTTTCATGTTCATGTTGCCAATTAAATCACGCACAAACAATTTCAGCTCATGTGGAGCACAACTAGTCCTCCAAAAGTGCCAAAAACACCCCACAAATCACGTTTTATGCCCTATTTTCAGAGTTGGCGCTGCGCCCTGAGAAATCTTGGGAGAATGTATTTTGGGGCAGGAAAATGGACACCAAATGGAAAAATAAGGGTAGATCTGGAAACTATAGAGGACATGATTTCCAATGAGCTACCATGGAGCTCATTTGGACACTTGGAAGGCCTCCAAATATTAGTTACAAAATAAGGAATTTTTCCCAGTGGTGACAGTGCGCCCTTGAAAAAAAGTCAACAAAAGATACTTGGAGATATTTTGGAAGTTTTTGAGGAGCCTCATAGTTAGTTTTTTGCCAAAGTTGGTTGAGGAGTTATTTTTGCATTTAATGAATTAGGATATTTGTGCCTTGCGCCTTGCATGGTCTCATAGGAAAAAAATCACATTTATGATTAATTAATGGTTTCTAAAACCCTATTTAGGGATTTGACCTCATTGTCAAGTTAAATACTACATGGAGGCCTCATTGTACATTTTGGTTTATTTTTAAGTTGAGCATAGACTCCGAGTTGTGATAAACTTTGGCTTTTGGAGCTTTGTAAAATCTCTTGGATGGAATATCAATGGACCAACATATTTCTAGGATTCACGAGCTCTGTTAGATGGTGATTTTTTTCCACTCTTGTTAATAATTTCCTTTTTTTACATTATGTTCATGTTTTCTCTGATAGTAGGACATAAATTTTTGAGTTGGATATGCTATCTTGGTACCCTAGTTCTGTCTGCATCCTTTTATCTCTATGTTTTATTTTTTGAAGTTTAATCAAAGAACCCTTAAATGCTCTTTAGTTTCACTGAAATGTCATCTTAAATGTTATTTTTTTATGAAGGTAATGATCAGAGAATTCTTTAGTGCCCTATAGGGTTACTTGTTTGTTTTCTTGGGGTTAGTTTAGTGAAGTATAGATGAAGAATCCTTAATTGCTTTTCAGTTTCACCAAGCTATTGTATTAAAGGATTTTTATTGTTAAAGTATTTATTGAGTGATCTTTGATTGCCATTTAAACCTACTATTTTCATAAATCAATGTTCATTTCACTCACTAAACCTATTTAGATCCATTTAGCATTGTTAACTTGTCCTAGAAAACACCCTAGACCTATTGTTATACTTTTCAAAGGCCTTTTGCAGACCCCATAGCCCAATGGTTTAAACCTCTCTTACTCCACTTGTTCTACTTTACAACCTACCCAACCAACCAAAAAAACAAACAAACCCTAATCCTTATAACTAGGCTAAAATTAAGATCCTAAAATCAAACAAGTTACATATTCTACATAAATTTAGAGAGAGCCCTCTCTGAGTTGAGGAAGGCTAGGTCCTAGGACTCCTAAGACTAGTTTGATATTACCATTATACATTTGGTCTTGCCAATATAAAAAATTACAGGGACCTAACATAGTGGCGACCATACTAGGGAATCTCAGTCAATAAAATTCTAAGTACTCCTTAAAACCTCAGAAAACCCCTGAAAATAGTATCCTCTGACTCGCTACCTAACACAATGGCGATCCTACTGGGGTATCTGAGTAAGTAACAAGCTTAGACATTCCTTAAGAACTCACAAATCCCCTGTCAAACTTAGACAAATCAAGTGTTAATCCAAGAGTACTATTTGGTTGAATCATCATACTAGTACCATGGTGACCATACTGGAGAACACTCATTGAAAAGCTCAGTGTTACATAAATAACTCAGAAAACCCAAAAACTTCCTTAGATTGGCATTCAGTTGTTGATGGTGGAAAACAAGTACATCCTTAAAATAGTAAGCATCATCCACCTCACAACTCCACTGGCCTTCAGTAGCCTCATTGACCTCACTATTTCTCACAGACTCCCTTGGGAATATATCAATCAGTTTTAACACTATAAAGCCCAATCACACTCTGCAAGAACTTAGTACCCTTACAGATAGGTCTATGTTTCAAAACTATTATAAAATATAAACCTTCTCTGATCTATTAGGTCCCAATTCTGGCTTCTAAATGTTTCAAGTATTAGCCAAGACTAGTATCTGGTTGTTGATGGTGGACAAAAAAGTTGAAATCTTCTACCTGGCGACTCCACAACTCTCAATAGACCTAAATACTCCACTGGTAGAATACCCTAGACTAGTTGGAAAGATGCAGTGACCCTTTTTTATTAACAAAGATGGATTCAAGGATACAATGGAGATATGCTGCAATGAACAGAGATAAAATCTTTGGGTTCCCACACAAAATTCCTCAGATAAATTGGAACTCAAACTTGCCTATGTTTCATGATGAAAAGTTGGATGACCCCTTGTTACACCTCATTACATTTCTTATACATACATGGAGGTTAAAAGTTGAATGGCATGAGGATTTCCTCATGAAAATTTTCATGGGGACATTAGAAGGTAAAGCAAGGGAATGGTATGAAGGCCTAGACGTTGGTAGGTTGTTTCCCTTAAAGGATTTCCACAAGGTATTTTATGAGTATTATATGGAAATTTTTTCATGTTTATCATTAGCTGAAAATTGTTGTGATCAGTCTGAAGATCCCATACAATACCTTGTAAACATTAGTGAAGATTTGGTAAAATAGCATCCTGAGAATCTATTAGAAGAAATTCATCCATTTCATACTCAAGTTAACCATCATGACAATCAAAAGGAGTTGGTTGAGGATGAAATCAATTAGGAAATAAAGAAATATCCACAATATCTCTCTAAAGAAACAAGTGTTGATTCATCATCTCTTTTGTGTGAGGCTCAAGAAAACATTCAGCCTTATGATCAATCACAAAGGGAAGAGAAACATCATAGTTTTGTCCAAATAAAGAGAAAAAATCCTCTCCCTTTAATTAATGAAGAAATCAATCAGATTCTAAAATACAGCCAGCCTCTAACCTTTTATATAAAGAATATCTTTCTATTTGTTATATTGTTGACTTCTCCACTGATGCACTTTCTCATGTAGAAACTATATATCAGGTTAATATTGATGTTGTGCTGCCTCCTCAACAGGACATATTACTAGAGAATTCCGCTAACAAAGGCCTACAAGCAGAATCCATTCCACTCATTCAACGCATATCAGCCATATTGGAGAACAACATAGCAGAACATTATGAGGCTACCAAATAATATTATCATGAAGAAGAGGTGGAGTTTCTTTCTCAAAAGAATCCCAAGCTTAAAAAAGTGGAGCAAAAAATCATCCTGGATGAAAATTACTATTTAAATTCTCAAGAGAAGATATTATTCAAAGATGCTTTTGTTGGCTTCTTAGAGACATCTAGAGAAGGAGTAAAATATGCCAAGAACATTTTGTTGCAAAATGTGAAGAATATTTTGAGCATTCTTGTTCAAAATAAAGTAAGATGGTAGTGGCCTCTTTGTCTTTTCATCATACCTAAAAGGCTGAATGAAAATCAATGATGTGGTCACCTACTAGATTGGTTGTGATGGAAAAAAGAGTTCACCTAATGTATATATGATATACAAGTTAGCTTATGATAGATAGGTATGTAAATAAGCTCAGCATTATGGGCATGTTTTTATTTTTATATTGTTTTCAACAAAAGCAGAGGAAGATAAGGAAAATAAGAAAAGAAGGAAGATAAAAGAAGAGGTAAAGCCCCATACCAAAAAAGAGTATTTTTGAAAGTTTGCAAGTCTAAATGTCACTACTTGAGAAAGAAAGTCTTGTTCAGTCATAAAACCTAATCATCATTGAAAACATTTTAAATTTTTTTTAATAGGTTAATGAAGAAATATTTTCCAAACCATGTAAAATTGGCTTTTCAGTAGATTAGATTAGGAAAATATGCTGGTTCCCAAAGCTTAAATCTGAACCAAAGAGAAATGAAAGGGATGCATAACCAATTTCGAATCACATCCCTCAAGTTTCTAGTTTTCACTTGTACAAAAATAAATTTTGTGTGCAACTTGTCCAAAATGCCACAACCCATGACAAATCAGATTTCTTAAACTTGGTTTGATCATGTTTTAAATTTCATGTTAGTAGGTTAGAGAATAAACTCTACAAACAGGTTAATCTTGACAAATAAGTAGACTAGGTAGAAAATAAAAGAGTTCATCAGCCTAATATGAACTCTTGGAAGTGATAAGGGTAGAAGTAGATAGTTTTTATGCTTTCAAAATAAAAATGATGTCAATGGTTTGCCAATCCAAGTGCTCCTGGAAGAAGAAAAAAATGTTAGGCAAAAGTATGATGGGTAGGTAGAATTGATATTGAAGCAATCATGTATTTTCAGATTTTTGAGATCATAGCTTCAAGAGAACATTAGCAAATGAAGGAAGAAGTATCTGCCAAGTACAAGTAAGGTACTAATCTTCAAAACTTAGATATTTGAACTCTGAGGTTCTGGAAACCTCCTGAAAAGGAGCTTCCCACCCCAAGTTGAGCCACTTTTAGTCATCAATATTTTTCACTATTTTTTTATGACTATAGATTGGTTCTAGATTTCTAAAAACAACATTCTTTGAACATTGTGAGTTTTAGAAATCTCACCGCCTTCATTATCCTTATAGGAAAATATTCACTATTCTATCAACCTTTCCATTTCATGGTCACCCTACCACTCCTAAAAGACTCCTTATGGGCTTGAGCCATTCATCTCCATCCTTTTTTTCCTACTTATGACCTCATTACGTTGTTTTTCCCTTTCCCATAACTCCACTTTACATATAGGGTTACCTATAGCCTAACTCATTCCTATGATATCCAAGTTCCTCAGACATTTATGGTCTCAAAACTATCTCTGTAGACTCTTCAGATAAATTAAGTACATCAGATTTTGGATCTTCAATACAACACTTTGACAAATACTATGTTTTTCACTTGAAGCCTTAAAGCCAATTTTCACTCAAAGATCATGGTCAAAAGACCCTCCCACTAGGTCATTATGGTTTCACAGGTTTTAAAGTCATCATTGGTGTTCCAAACACTACTTTTCCTTTGATGTAATTTGGCTCAGATGTAGTAGAAGGCCAACACATGGTTATTCAAGGAAGACCTGAAAGTTTCCAAAGAAGTACCACCCTATCAACTCAAAGTTTACAAGAGGTAAATGAAAATATTTTGACACTTCTACAGGAGTGTTAAAGTTTCCATCAATAGATGGTGTTGGATGTATAGTGGGGTGTGATCTTAAATTAAGACAACATACAACAGGAGAAAGGGATCTACTTGGTCCTGAGGAAAACTAGGGTTTTTGAGCTTAATGGACCAAGTAGAATTTCAAACAGTGATCAATTTCAAAATGGCCATGGAGGAGACATAGCAAATCAAACATGAATAAATTCTGTCAAAAAGATTAATGAAATAGGAGAAAAGGTAAGGTGAACTAGACAGAAATGAATGAACTTCAAAGGGCTATAGAGAACTTAGAAGACAACACTCATGATTGTCTTAAAGCACTCCAGACACCTAAGGATTTGGGAAAATGGCTAGAGAATATGAGATGATGAGTTTACTCCATGATGACAGCGAAGGAAGGATTGTGAAGGTGTTGATGTGTGAAATCATCCCAAAGTTTTTCAGGGTGAATTTGTCATTGCCTTAGAGAGAAAAGGTGTAAAGAATATTAGTGGGAAAGGTAAATATAAGGTTTTCAGTCACCTGCCAAGTAAAAGATGATTTAAGCTCCAAGGTGGGGACAAAAGAAGTTTTTGGAGATACTGCTACAGTGTAAGCATCCTAATATTTTCAAAAGTGAACTTATCATGCTCCAAGAAGTAAGAGAAAGCTAAGTTAGTGTTTTCAGGCACTTGCAAATCAGAGGTGGCCAAAGAAGGTAAAAAACATGGTTTGAATTCCATGGTGCAGGCAAAGGAGATTTTTGAAGGTGTTACTTTGTGTTTGAATCCCAAAGGGCCAAAATAAACATGTCAACTCTCAAGGAGAAAAAGGAAAAGCCACTCCAATGTTTTTATTTCACCTGCAAAGTAAAAGTGTTAAAAGACATCAATAAGATAAGGGAAGTCAACTTTCTGACTTAATCCAACCTGCAAATAGAAATGTAAAGAGTATTAGTAACAAAGGAAAAAATGACTTAAAACATTAGGAAGTGGGTTTTCAAAAGTTTAATCAAAAGTCCCAAGTCTATAAAATCTCATTTGGCATTTCAAATGAATCATTTTTGCCTTCAAGAGATCAAGAGTAGTCAAGGAGAGAAAAAATTGTGAATTTTCTAAGTGAAATTAGACAAATTTGGCCAGCACTATGTGCCTGGGATCCCACATTGTGCCCTTGGAAAAGTTTCCCTGTGTATTCTACATAGGTGCTGCATGCCTGGGAGGTGGAAATGTGTGCTTGGCAGAGAGGTGCGGTCTTTCCCGACACCGGCATCAAGTTTTTCCTTAGGTGTTGCGCGCCTATACTGAGCATTGCGCACCTGGAGTGAGCATTCTACTCTTGGGAAGGAGGGCCTCCTACACCTTGAAAACACTTAGACCCACTCAAAAAACTATTCAAGTCTCCTCCAAGGTATTCTAAGCACATAAAGAGGCAATTGGATGCCCTAACTTCATCTCTAAGCATTTTAATGGCTTAAATGAATGAAATCAAACCCTAAGATGAAACCCTAAGCGCTAAGCTTGCAAATCAAAGTTTGTTATTTCTTCATCTACCCATAAAGAGTATCGGTCAAGACAGAGGTGTAATACGGTGTTGTGAAGGTTTTCATTCATCTAGGTTGGTCATAACCCTCATTCATTCACCTTCTCACTTGCAAGAAAAGTTGAAATTCGATTACCCTCATTCACCTCAATTACACATCAACCTCTAGTATTTCAAAACATACTTTGACATATCAGTAGAGGGTTATCATTAAGTGGCCAGCTTATCCCTCATTCTCACATATTGAAACCATCACTCATTCATCTCATTCACAAGTAGACTGTTATTCCATTACCCTCCTTCATATCAATTTCACATCAAGTGCTAGGGTTTCAAGGGCAGAGTGGTCATGTCAGAAAGAGAGGGAAGTGGTAGTGAAGGAGAAGGCCAAATGCCAAGGAGGCATGATCACAGAGGTGGACAGATAAACAGGTTTGAACCCCCTAACAAAATGGAGTTAATGGCATCTCTCCTTACTATTCAATGTTTCAAGAATGTAGGATGCTTTGATTTTTGTGAGAAGGTAGAGTAAGTGAAAAACCACCCTGAGCTAACTAGGCTATTCATCATTAACTTGCATTACAAACAAGTTAACCCTGTAGGGGTCAATTTTGAGCTATCTATAGATGCTATTTCCAATGCCACATGTATACCTAGTGTAGCGGAGAAATGCTTCAAGTAGGCCAATCTTGACATGAGCTACTATGAGCCATATTTAAAACCTAGGTACAAAGACCATAATAAATCCATATTTCCTTTCTCTCACTTGCTTGATATATATGCACCTATGATGAGGATCATTATGATGTATTTTACATGTGAGGGAAAGTTCTCCCTGCTTTACTCCTATCACATTAGGCTGCTTATGCACTTTACTAGGGTGAGGATTTTGCACGTACAATATTACCTCTACAGAAGCATTGAAAAAAATTCCTATATTGTACAAAAGAGAGACTATCCTCAGCAGATGCAAAGCTTCTTTCACCAATATCTTATTAAAATGGTTATGATGCAAACCTTCATTGCCAATGAGGTGTTTACTTCTCCACAAGCCCACTAGCAGCAAGATGCCTCTTCATCTTCTCATCCTCCCATTCCTCCATCCACTCACATTCCCTCACCTCATGATGAATATTCCATCTCATCATCCACTCACAGTCCTTCACATCATGATGAGCTTCCTCCTTCATCACCTATTCACCATCCATCAACATCCTCTCATGGTAATAGTGCATCAAAAAATGAGGGAAATGACAATGAGCAATCAAATGTCAATGAGGGAGAGAGAAATAAGAAATCAAACAATGATGAATCAAGAAATGAAGAAGAAGGAAATGAGGAAGCAGATGTCAGTGAGGCAGAGAGAAATGAAGAAAAAATCATTTAGGACGATGACAATGGGTCAAAGAGCCATGAAAGCACTGATGGTACAAATGCATATAACAATGATCATGATGGCAGCAATGATGTAAGTAAAACAAGTGGCATAGAGATGGTGAAAATTGAACCTTTTCCTTTGACCTACCAAAGGGGAAATAGGCATGTTTTTTCTGCCCTTAAGAGGCAAGGGGTCAAGCCTTCTACATCAGCCAAGTTGCTTGATAAAGGTAAGGAAAAGGTCAATGATTTAGAAGAATAAGACCAACATGAGACTAAACAATAATTTCAACTTATTCATGTTGATAGTGATGATGTGAATGAGAAAAGGATCACAAGCATGTTGCTCAAAAGAAAAAAAGTTGAAATCAAAGATCTACAAGCAAACATAAGCAGGGCTAAGAATTTGATTCACTATTGTGAGGTTGAAAACAAGTAGCTGGAGGAAAAAACGCCATCTATGAGATTAAGGCTACGAGAGCTCAGAAAGAGGCTACAAAGACAAAAGTAAAGCTAGCTGAAGTCTTAGGCACTTATGATAACATGGAGGAAGAGGAAGAACAACTTCCTAGCAGGAGGCTAAGAACCATTAGTTTGAAGAAATATTTAGCAAAGGAGAGAGAACAAGAGGGAACCTTGGTAGAGAAACTCACTCCAAGTGAGCTGCTTGCCATGGAGATTCACTGTGATCGGGAACCTTGGGTAGAGAGGGAAAAAATACATTTAGAGGGTCTATTGGAGAAGACAAAGAGGGACCTTGACCTCCAAAAGAAGATGGCAAGGCACTATGCCTTAAGAAAAAATATTTCAAGGGCCAAGCTCAAAAGAGCCTTTGCAAATATTCAATCCCTAAAGGAGGCTAAAGACAAATAAAAACTTTACATCCTTGCTGATGCATCCCTACAGGCATCCTAAACATAATTAGCAAGGGAAATTCAAATTTTGGCATATTTTTCTAAATTTTGGTTTTTGACTGTTTTGAAGGGCCAAAGGCACAGTGCCATTGGGGCACCTAATGGAGGAATGGATTAAATTTTCATGCTCATATTTCCAAGTACATCACTCACAAAAAATTTCAGCTCATGTGGAACAAAATTGGTCTTCCAAAAGTGCCAAAAATACCCAAAAAATCACCTTTCTTCCCTACTTTCAGAGTTGGCGCTGCGCCCTGAGCAGTCTTGGTAGAATTATTTTTTGGGTAGTAAAATGGAAATGAAATGGAAAAATAAAGGTATATTTTGAAACCATACAGGATAGGCTTTCCAATGAACTATCATGGAGCACATTGGGACACCTAGAAGGCCTCCAAATCTTGGTTACAAAACAAGCAATTTTTGCTAGTGTTGGCATTGCGCCCTCAAACCTCTGTGTTGTGACCTTGCAAAAAAGTCAACTAAACACACTTGGATATATTTTGGAAGTTATGGAGGAGCCTCAAAGTCAGTATTTTTCCGAAGTTGGTTGAGGAGTTATTTTTGCATTTAATGAATTAGGATATTTGTGCCATGGGCCTTGCATGGTATCATAGGACAAAAATGACATTCATGAGTAATTAATTGTTTCTAAAACCCTAGCTAGGGTTTTTACCCTCCTTATAAAGTTAAATACTACATGGAAGGCCTCATTGTACATGTTGGTTGATTTTTGAGCTGAGCATAGACTTTGAGTTGTGATGAACTTTGGCTTTGGGAGATTTGTAAAATCTCTTGGATGGAATATCAATGGACCAGCACATTTCCAGGATTCATGAGCTCTGTTAGATGGTAATGTTTTTCCACTCTTGTTAATATTTTCCTTTCTTTACATTATGTTCATGTTTTCTCTAATAATAGGACAAAAATTTTAGAGTTGGATATGCTATCTTGGTACCCTACTTCTTTCTGCATCCTTTTATCTCTATGTTTTCTTCTTTGAAGTTTAATTAAAGAACCCTTAAATGCTCTTTAGTTTCACTGAAATGTTATCTTAAATGTTATTTTTGTATGAAAGTAATGATCAGAGAATTGTTAACTGCTCTCTAGGGCTACTTGTTTGTTGTCTTGAGGTCAGTTTAGTGAAGTCTAGCTGAAGAATCCTTAATCGCTTTTTAGTTTCACCAAGCTATTGCCTTAAAGGCTTTTTCTTGTTATAGTATTTATTGAAGGATCCTTGATTTCCCTTTAAACCTACTATATTCACAAATCAATGTTCATTTCACTCACTAAACCTATTTAGATCCATTTGGAATTGTTAACTTTCCCTAGAAAACACCCTAGACCTATTTTTATACTTTTCAAAGGCCTTTTGTAGACCCCATAGCCCAATGGTTTAAACCTGTCTTACTCTAGTTGTTCTACTTTACAACCTACCCAACCAAACAAACAAAAAAACAAACCCTAATCCTTATAAATAACCTAAAATCAAAACCCTAAAACCAAACAAGTTACACCTTCTACATAAATTTAGATAGATCCCTCTTTGAGTCCAGGAAGGCTAGGTCCTAGGACTCCAAAGACTCGTTTGATGTTACCCTTTTACATTTGGTCTTGCCAATCTGACAAATTATGGGGATTTAACACAAGGTGGTAAATTTAAGGTTTGATTAAAGTGGCAGTTGACAGGTTTGACAGACAGATTATCCGGTGGAATATATGCGATCACATAGCGCGGGGTAAGGGATTTCAATGTCATGGTTATTGTAACCATGACTCCTGGTTCCATCCATTATGTAGAGTTTTCAAGCTTTAAAACTGGGTGGTTAAAGGCGGAGGGTCGGCTTGTGACCACTCTACCTTAACCATTTCACTCTAATCCAAATGGTTTTCGACTTGCAGGAATGATAGAGGTGACCTATTTTTAAGGTTTTCACTAAATTTAACTGCAGTTAAGTGCCTATCTCCACATTTAGTGGAGCTTTTCTAGCCATCATTGGGAAAAATGCACCGGGAGGTCAGTTTTTGACCAATTTTGGTGAAAGAATAGTCTACCTAGACTAATTTAAGCATTCTCGAGCCATTGGTGTAGAGAAAAAAACCATTAGAGGCCTGTAAACACATGTAATTTGAAATTTTGAGGATAATGAAAAAGAGGGACATACCATTGGGAGGTGGACTACCAGATGTAGCCCAGGAGGGGTGAACTACTTCATCATAACTATTGTGTAAAACTTATGTTTGATTGTATTTCTCCATTATACATTGTTGTTCAATGTTTTTAAGGCTTATTTTCATGCTTAAAGTTCACTAATTCATCTATATTTCACGGTTAAAACACTCATTCCTTAAGCAACCAAATCAAGACAAATTATAGATGTTTATATTACTGAAAGGACACTTAGCACAACAAAACTAATACAATCCTTTTATATCAATTTGGTATCAGAGCTAGAGTTTAATTTATGGTGTTTTTATGTGCAAATATTTGTTAACTATTTGCAAGGGTTGTCATGCTTACTAGGCTCAAGCTTAAGAGAGGAGAAGCCAAATTGGTGGAACCAAGAGGTTCTCAAAGTGAGCCACAACAAAGGAGGGTAAGATTGCGACTTTCTCCACCACCTAGCTCACCTCCAAAAGAAGCAGAAGCAACATCAAGCATGCCTCCAGGAGAAGAAGAAATCCATGAAGAGATGGATCCCAAAGAGGAAGAAAGAGTGTACAGAAAAGCATTTATTGACTTAACTAAAATGGTTAGAGTCCTTTATCAATAAAGGAATGAGAAGCTGGAATAAGAAAGGTCCAAAATTCAAAAGGAAGGACAAGGACCATTATGAGTCCACAATGATGAAGATAAATCAAAGAAGGGAAATGGAGGACATGGAGACAGTGGAAAGTCACCATCAACACCCTCATCTTCATCCTCATCATCCTCTACTTCATCTTTAGTACATCATCCATACAATTCAAAGAATATGGGTAAAAGTCCTTTTCTAAAACTTGATGTTAAGTTTGAATTGCCAATTTTTAATGGTGAAGTTAATGCAGAAAAGCTAGATAATTGGATTAGGCAATTGGAAGTCTATTCGAGAATCCTAAATTTTCATGATGATGATACCAAAATCCAACTAGCTTCATTGAGAATGGAAGGTGCCGTTCTTATTTAGTGGGAAGCCAAGACAAATGAGGAGATTAAAAAGCATGGTAAGGTTATTCTATCCATTAGCTAACATGCAGAAAGCCACAATGGACTAGAAACTTTTTAAATAATTGAAAGGACAAAATGTACAAGTGTATACTCAAGAATTTAGGAGAAGATCTCTTTTATTAGGAGTAGATTTGCAGAGCCAGGACACTTTGCTCAAGTATATAGGAGGCTTACATACCTACCTAAGACATACTATCCTCATGTTTAACCCTACAAGCCTACATGAACTTTGTGTACAAGTCACACATTTAGAGGCAAGGGGAAAAAAACCTAGATGAGAATGGGGAAAATGAGTTTAAAGGAAAATGGAAGAAAAAGAGAAATGCAAATATCAGAAAAGAGAAGGGAAAATAATTTTTCAAACACTATTCTAAAACTAGCGATGATGAAGACCATTGTTGGAAACTTCATCTAGAGTTGAAACTAGAAATTTTTAAAGCCAAAAAGAAAGCCAAGGAGAAAGGAAAAATTGTTGCAATAGCTGTGTTAGCCACCTATAAATTTTTGGCATAGCAAAAAGGTGGCTAAAATGTGTTCCAAGTTTTTAAGAGAAACATTTCCCTTGAAAATCTTTCATCCTTGAAGCCTCTGTGTGCCTTTTGTTCCCTGAAGAAGTCTTCACTACTGTTTCCATTGAAAACCTGTTGTTCCGTTATGAAGAAAATGCCCAAAGAGGCCTCCATTTGCTCCATTTTATTCCCTTTAAATCCCCATTTTTCGTCCCTTTTCCCCTCACTAAATTTCCTCCAAAATCCCTTCATGAGCCCTCTAAATCATCAAAATTCCATTTTTAAACCTTACAGCTCCCCTGATTTGGTTTAAAAATCCACTTTTTCCTCTACCGGAACCCTCCATTTGGCCTTAAGAACATTGATTTTGGCCTAAAATGTCCAATTTTACACTAAATCAGGCTTAATCCCCTAGGGCTTATATAGCCTAGCCCCTTTCTTCATATAGACTTAGCCCCGCAACTGGGTGCTAAAAGGCCAAAGAACCCCAATTAAACCTTACCCGAGCCTTTTTTCATTTTATTTTATCATCTCCCGACGCACTGATTTAAGTCAATGGGAACCGTTGATCTCCACAGATCGATGGTTATCGGGTGCATTTCCTTTCATACCCCTATTAATTTCATTTTCGATACCTCCACATTGACAGTAGATCATGGCTGTCCATACATAAGATCTAATGGTTCACAATTAATCCAATGGCCCACTTATGCCCCGCGCACCTTCCCCCATCGCGCTATCATCTCCACCATTAGATCTCCCCGCCCCACATCCAACGGCCGAGAAACATATCGCATTATTTTTATGCCCAATACTTAAAGCTCCAAAATTACATGACGTAAGTGGTTTTTTTCCACCACGTGGCACGCGATGAGTGGAATCGCGTGATTTTTGTTAAAACCACATACCACCTCCGATCCCGCGCAAAAACCACTATGGTTTTCTGCCGTACCACCTTTTCTCCTCTGCATTGAGTTTTCATGTTTAATCATAGCTGTTGGTTGATATGATCCAATGGAAACGATCTAATCTCAACCTATTCCATTTCTCCATTCACCTGACCCCCGAACAACCTCATCTGCCAATCTCTATTGTTAAACCTTTTAATCCAACGGTCCCGATGCATTTTCATCTCCGCTCATTTCCATTTACTTATTCCCTCGATTGATTGCATCGGGCGATCATAGCTGTCCATTGCTATGATCCGACAGCTCTAACATAATTACACCTCCATTCATCATCCACCAGTCTAACCGTCTAAACAAATCCATTGGTGAATCCCGACTGTAGATTGCCACTGTTTAATCTGATCTGATAGTCCAGAATGCCCGACCCCCCAGACCTTCATCAGACCCATTTTTCACATTCCGCCATGATTTTCTGCCTTTTCTTCATTGCATCTGTTATTTCCTTCATCGTGCCACCATTCTCCCAAGCCTCCACAGCATCCCCTCCCATTCCCTAAGGATTTTATAATAGGTTTGTTGTCTTTTGCAGGTTACAGATGGTGAAAATCACTCTCTGTCTCACAGTCACAGACAGGGTAATTCAGAGCGTAGGAAGACATTTCCAGAGCCAAAATGCAGGGAAATACACTGTTAAGAAGGTTTACAAATTTTTTTGTTAAAGGATCAATGTTAAAACCCTCATTCAAAACCTCCTGTGCCATTAAACCTGCACATGCACCAGAAACAGTCAGCAGAAGAAGAAAAGTGTATCAGTGAAATCTTAAATGGTTAAAAAGCATGAT
Source organism: Pinus albicaulis (assembly GCA_034641835.2). NCBI lineage: Eukaryota > Viridiplantae > Streptophyta > Pinopsida > Pinales > Pinaceae > Pinus > Pinus albicaulis. The sequence goes on from CM076573.1 coordinate 466,573,825, forward strand.
TTTGAAGGCTAAGAAGCCTAATGCACGGTTGCAGACCCAAAAGACATAGATGAATACCATAAAGACAATTAAAATGCTTAATGAAGCCTAAATCACATGAAACAAACCATATATGTGATTTAATGTCAGCAGAGCATTTTTCTCCAAGAAAGGATTATCTACATGACTTCCTCCATCTTCCATCAAACACTAGAACAATTACTACACTGAGAGAGGCCTTACAGAATTGTCAGAACAATAGTTATGGAAGCAGGGAAGACCTGAAATACCTTCAGTCACCTTACTTATCTTAGAAGACCAAACAAAGTACCAGCAGTCAGAAAGTGCTTCAAAGAACATATCTGAAGTTATGATCAAATTGACAAAGACTTCTAGTCTAGCCTAAAGAGTACAAACAAGTCAATGCAGAGCCATTAAGCAGAGTGGGCATATGTTTACTTCATCCCCTCTATCTTAATCGATCATTCAAGTTCATATCTACTACTCCACTTCCTCATTCACCTATAAGTATTCATTTTAAATTTGTTGTTGGTTGGTTGGGATTCTATTAGTTGTTTGAACTGTTATTGAGGGGAAGTATTTGACTAGTCTGTAATATAGTAGTCTGGGAAGAGAAGTCTGGATTGTAAAAGGCCACTAAGCTCAAAGTATGGGATTGGTTTTGCACATCAATTCATCAAGCAGATTCACAGGATCCTGGTCTGTATTATTGGTGATGTTACTCTTACTGTAATTGTTTCCTTTCATGTTTTATCATATGTTCCATTATTCTCAGATAAAGAATATCAAGCATAGATTAGGACATACTATTGGAAGTACCCTACGTCTCACTATAATCTGTATCTATATGTTTTCTTCTACTTGTGTATCTAAGAGAAAATTCATCATGATTTAACCAATATAGAAATTGGCCCATCCATGCTTACTGATGTATGAATCTAAAGTTGTTTCCTTAGATTTTCTTGTTTGGTTTCAGCTGAAAGACTTGGGAAACTGGGAGATTTAGAGTTAGCCCTGTCTCACTAGGTTCCTCTTCCAACAGTTTTCCTTTCTAATATCCCTTTGATTTAGTGCCAAAATCATTGAAGGTTTAAAGTCTTTCTCTGATATTAGGCCTTACTCTGTGTTAAATCTTAAATGTTTTCTATCATTCTGAAAGTGGTTTTGAGGACTACTGGATTGTTTTTCCTTAAGCGTATGCTGAAAGCAAGTCTAGATTTAAATGAAATCTGACCTGATCTTAAGCTACCCTTTGTGTCTTATTGAGATTTTCCTTTGAATTATGTCAAAAGCAGGCCTGGATTTAGATGAAATCTGACCTGATCTTAGGTTTCCCTCTGGTTTCCTTCTTTCACCCATTCTTAATGTTCCATTCCGCCATCTATCTAAAAAGATCATTTAGTATAGATGCCTATGAAAACCCTTGGATAGTTGTTATGCAAGTAATCCCCTCTCACGACTCCATAGCCCAATGGATTAACCTTTCTCTTAACCTATCTTCCCATGCTGAAACATCCTTTTATTTAGTTCCTTAACCTTCTCAGTTAATGATATCCAACCAAATAAAAAAACAAAATCAGAACCCCTGTGCTTCATACCTAGCCTAATACCTTATTTTGAGCCTTTAAGATATATCATTCTTTATATTTATAGAGAGATCCCTCTCTGATCCAGGAGGGCTAGATCCTAGGATCCCAAAGTGGTTTGATGTTATCTTATCTTTTGGTCTTGCCAATCTGGCCAAAACATAAGAACCACAACATAATGGTGACTCCACTAGGGAATTTTGAGTGAACTTCATCCTAGACACCCTTAGAACCTCAGAAGATCCAAAATATCTGGTTAGGTTGGTATTCAATTGTTGATGGTGGAAAACAGCCTACTTCAAACATTCAAATTCATCCACCTGGCGACTCCACACTCCATAATCCCTAAAAGACCAAATTACTCCACTGCTAGAAGACTCTGAACTGGTTGGGAAGATACAATGACCTCTTTTCTAATTTACAAACATGCTTCCACATATACAATGAAGATATGCCCCAATGAATAGGGATCATATCCCTAGTTTCCCACATAGAATGCCTGAAATAAATTGCTTGAAAAACCTGCCTACTTTTCAGGGTGAAAAGGTTGATGATCCCTTGTTACATCTCATCAAGTTTCATATACATGTGTGGAGGTTTAAAGTTGAATGGCATGAAGACTATCTTATGAAAATTTTCATGGCAACATTAGAAGATAAGGCAAGGGAGTGGTATGAATGGTTAGAACCTAGGAGTTTGTTTTCTTTGAAAGATATGCACCAAGTATTTTATGAGAGATACAAAGAAAACTCTCCATCCTTATCATAGGATTGTTGTGATCAATCTCAGAACTTCATACAATACCTGTTAGACATTGATGGCGATCCAGTTAACATGCATCCTAAAGATCTGTTTGAATCCATTCAAGAGTTTCATTTGCATCCCAATTATCACAAGAACCTCGATGAATTAGCTAAGGAAGAAAGCAGTCAAGAGACAATAGACATTCCTCAAGATATTCCTAAAGATTAAAATAATGATTCATAATCCCTTATAGCTGAGGCCCATGAAGACATCCAACCTTAGATTCAGCCTTCACAAGAAATAGATATTTGTTTCTCTTCTGTTCAAATAAATACAATAAAATCTTCCCCTTTGACAGAAGAGGAAATAGATCAGGTCATCAATAGACAGTCAGCCTCTGAAATTTTTTGTAGAACAGACATTCTTGCCCATTCATCTGATGAGCCTTGTTGTATAGATTTGGAAATCTCCCATGTAAATCAGAATGAAGAAAGAATTGTTGATAATCCAGTATGTCTGATTGGTTGCATTACTTACTCCAATGACTTTCCTAGTTTTGATTTGTCTGATGATAATTTTTTCCAAACAAAAGATGATCTTGTAGGGCCATCATTAGTAGATTTATGGGAGGAAAATTAGTTTCAGCAACTTCAAGAGAGTAATGAGTCCATGCAGGCTATTTGAAATACTCACGAAGAAAGCTTTAAAGGTGCAGAATACGGTGAAAGATCTCTGGATCTTTGCTTCACCTCATTACCAATTTTCATGTAATTGGAGATCAGCAGCCTTTCATCTCAAAAGGTGAAGAGGAGGAAATTGATGAAAATTTTGAGCAAGTTGAAAATAAGGAGCCTTCTCTTGAAAAAGAGGAAGCAATGGAACAGACCCCTGCTCAAGAATACATTGATCTCTTCACACATCTCAAGCCACTAGATCAGAAGATCCCAGAGCTACAAGAGGATATAACTATCAAATATGATGAGTCCTCTAGTTCAGATGATGAAGATGAGGAAGATTTTCTCTCTCAAGAGAATATTTTTCTTAATCCAATGGAAAAGGAAGCTATCCTGGTTGAAAACCACTTGTCAAATACTCATAACCAAGTATCATTTCAAGATCCTTATGCTCATTTCCTGCATACATTTAGAAAAGGATCAAAGGTCATCATGAGAAGCTTTTTGCAGACAACAAGAAACATTTTAAAAGATGGTATTAAAAAACAAAGAGAATGGGAGTGGCCCTGCCTATCCAACATGCTCAAAGAGAGAAAAAAAGACCAGTCATGGGATCATCTGATTGACTGGATGCATTGGAAAAGAAATTTTGTTAGCTAGACATGTAAATGTCTCAAGTTAGAGTAGGATAGGTAGGAAATTTCAATAAAGCTCAGCCTGTGAGAATTTAGTTAGTTGTTTCTAATTTCTACAAAGTTTCAGTCTGTATGCAGCTTTTATTTATGCTATGGACCCACAGCAAATCAGACTATCTAATCCTGGTTTGTATGTGTTTAAATTTATGATGTAGAATGTAGAGAGAGAAATCTGCCAGACAGTTTAATCCTGGAAAATATTAGTCTAGGTAGAGAAGCTATGAGGCCAACTGTTTAATCTAGTCTCATGGAGAAATAAGGATAAAAACAGATAGGTTTATTTTTCTGTTTGCAAAAAATTGATGATGTAAAAGGTCTGCAAGTCTAAATGCACCTTGAATAAAAAATTCTAGGACAATAGGATGGGTAGGTAATTGTTTGGGAAAGTGTTTTATGCTGATATAACATCCATCATGTTTGTGGAAGCTGATTAAAGAAAAGAAGAGATTTCAAGTACCAGGCATCTAGCCTACTCCCAAAGATTATTTTCTGAGATTCTTGACACCTTCAAGAAGATTCCATCCCCATGTCGAGCCACTGTTAGCCACCTATAATTTTTTGGCATAGCAAACAGGTGGCTAAAATGTGTTCTGAGTCTTCAAGAGAAACATTTCCCTTGAAAATATTTCATCCTTGAAGCCTCTGTGTGCCTTTTGTTCCTGGAAGAAGTCTTCATTGTTGTTTTCATTGAAAACCTATTGTTATATTATGAAGAAAATGCCCAAAGAGGCCTCCATTTGCTCCATTTAATTCGCTCTAAATCCCCATTTTTCATCCCTTTTCCACTCACTAAATTTCCTCCAAAATCCATTCATGAGCCCTCTAAATCATCAAAATTCCTTTTTAAAAGCTTACAGCTCCCTTGATTTGGTTTATAAATATGTTTTTTCCTCTACCAGAACCTTCCATTTGGCCTTAAAAACATTGATTTTGGCCTAAAATGCCTTATTGTACACTATATCAGGCATAATCCCTTGAGGGCTTATATAGCCCAGCCCCTTTCTTCATATAGCCTTAGCGCTGCCACCAGGTGCTAAAAGGCCAAAGAACCCCAATTAAATCTTACCCGAGCCTTTTTTCCTTTTAGTTTATAATCTCCCTACGCGTTGATTTAAGTCAATGGGAACCGTCGATCTCCACAGATCGACAGTTATCGGGCGCATTTCCTTTCATACCCATGTTCATTTCATTTTCTATACTTCCGCGTTGACAGTAGATCGTGGTCGTCCATACATAAGATATAATGGCTCACAATTAATCCAATGGACCACTTCGGCCCCACGCACCTTCCCCCATCGCGCTGTCATCTCCACCGTTAGATCTCCCCGCCCCACATCCAATAGATGAGAAACATATTGCGTTATTTTTATGCTCGATAGTTAAAGCTCCAAAATTACGTGATGTAAGTGCTTTTTTTTCACCACGTGGTGTACGATGAGTTGAATCGCGTGATTTTTGTTAAAACCACATACCGCCTCCAATCCCACGCGAAAACCACCATGGTTTTCTGCCTTACCACCTTTTCTCTTCTACATCGGGTTTTGATGTTTAATCATAGCCGTTGGTTGATATGATCCAACGAACATGATCTAATCTCAACCCCTTCAATTTCTCCATTCACCTGACCCCTTGGAAAACCTCATCCACCGATCTCCACTGTTAAACCTTTTAATCCAATGGTCCCAATGCATTTTCATCTTTGCTCATTTCCATTTACTTATTCCCTCGATTGATTGCATCGGGCGATCATAGCCATACATTGCTATGATCCGACGGCTCTAATAGAATTACACCTCCATTCATCATCCACCAGTCTAACCGTCTAAACAACTCCATCGGTGAATCTTGATCGTAGATTGCCACTGTTTAATCTGATCAGATGGTCTAGAATGCCCGACGCCCCATACCTTCATCAGACCAATTTTTCACATTTTTCCATGATTTTTCTGCCTTTTTTCCACTGCATATGTTATTTCCTTCATCGCGCCACCATTCTCTCATGCCTCCACAAAATCCTCTCCCATTCCCTAAGGATTTTATAACAAGTTTATTGTCTTTTGCAGGTTACAGATGGTGAAAATCACTCTCTATCTCACAGTCACAGACAGGGTAATTCAGAGCACAGGAAGACATTTCCAGAGCCAAATGCAGATAAATAAAATGTTAAGAAGGTTTAAGGCATGTTTTGTTAAATTATTTGTGTTAAAACCCTCATTCAAACACTCTTGTGCCATTAAACCTGCACATGCACCAAAAATACTTAGCAGAAGTAGAAAAGTGTATCAGTGAAAGCTTAAAGGGTTAAAAGGCATGATTTTGAAGGCTAAGAGGCCTAATCCATGGTTGCAGACCCAAAATACACAGATGAATACCATAAATATAATTAAAAGGCTTAATGAAGCCTAAAGCACATGAAACAAGCCATATCTGTGATTTAATGTCAGCAGATCATTTCTCTCCAAGAAAGGACTATCTACATGACTTCCTCCATCTTCCATCGAACACCCAAATAGCTACTACACTGACAGAGGCCTTACAAAACTATTAGAATAGCAGTTATGGAAGCAGGGAAGACCTGGAAGACCTTCAGTCACCTTACTTATCTCAGAAGACGATACAGCGTACCAGTAGTCAGAAAGTACTTCAAAGAACATATCTGAAGTTATGATCAAATTGACAAAGACTTCTAGTCCAGCCTAAAGATTACAAACAAGTCAATGTAGAGCAATTAATTAGACTGGGCATATGCTTACTTCATCCCCTCTATCTTAATGGATCATTCGAGTTCATATCTACTACTCCACTTCCTCATTCACCTATAAGTATTCATTGAAAATTTGTTGTTGGTTGGTTGGGATTCTATTAGTTGTTTGAACTGTTATTGAGGGGAAGTAGTTGAGTATTCTGTAATATAGTAGGTTGGGAAGAGAATTCTGGATTGTAAAGGCCACTGAGCTCAAAGTATGTGATTGGTTTTGCACATCAATTAATCAAGCAGATTCACAGGATCCTGGTCTATATTGTTGGTGATGTTACTCTTACTGTAATTTTTTCCTTTCATGTTTTATCATACTGTCCATTATTCTCAGATAAATAATAGAAAGCATAGATTAAGACATACTGTTGGAAGTACCCTAAGTCTCACTATAATCTTTATTTATATGTTTTCTGCTACTTGTGTATCTAAGAGAAAATTAATCATAACTTAACCAGTATAGAAGTTGCCCTGTCCAAGCTTATTGATGTATGAATCTAGAGTTGTTTCCTTAGATTTTCTTGTTTGGTTTCAACTGAAAGAATTGGGAAACTGGGAGATTTAGAGTTAGCCCTGTCTCACTAGATTCCTATTACAACAGTTTTCCTTTCTAAGATCCCTTTGAGTTAGTGCCAAAAGCACTGAAGGTTTAAAGTCTTTCTCTGATCTTTTTCTGAAAGTGGTTATGAGGACTACTGGATTTTTTTTCCTAAAGAGTACGTTGAAAGCAGTCTAGATTTAAATGACACCTGACCTGATCTTAAGCTACCCTTTGTGTCTTATTGAGGGTTTCCTTTGAAGTATTTTGAAAGTAAGCCTGGATTTAGATGACATCTGACCTGATCTTAGGCTACCCTTTTGTTTCTTTCTTTCACCCATTCTTAATGTTCCATTCAACCATCTATCTAAAAATATCCTTTAGTATAGATGACTTGCCCTATGAAAACCCTTGGATAGTTGTTATGCAAGAAATCCCCTCTCACGACTCCATACCCTAATGGATTAACCTTTCCCTTGACCTATCTTCCCATGATGAAACATCCTTATATTTAGCTCCTTCTTTACTTCCTTAACCTTCTCAGTTAATGATCTCCAACCAAACAAACAAAAAAAATCAAAACCCCTATGCTTCATACCTATCCTAATACCTCATTTTGAACCTTTAAGATATATCATTCTTTATATTTATAGAGAGATCCCTCTCTGGATCCAGGAGGGCTAGATCCTAGGATCCCAAAGTGGTTTGATGTTGTCTTATCTTTTGATCTTGCCAATCTGGCCAAAACATAGGAACCACAACAAGCTGAACAAGACCTAGGGTCAGATTCAACAGATGAAACAAAAATCATAGCTATGGGACTCAAGAACAAGAAGGGGAAAGAGAATGAAACTAAATTTAGTCCTAGTATATCTAAGTGTCACATACAAGCTCCAAATGAAGAAGAGAGAATTGAACTATTTCATGTGAGGGTCGTTTCCAAACATACCAAGGTTGACACATTGTTTGATAGTGGGTCATAGGTGAACTTAATCTATGAAGACTTATTCAAGAAACTTAATCTTCAGACCATTCCACATCCAAAACCATATCCACTTCAGTGGATTTGTAAGGATGCAAATTTACAGGTTTCAAAGAAGTGCATGTTGTGCTTTGCAATAAATGCACATTTCATTGACATAGTAGAAATAGATGTTGTTCTGCTTGATATAACACATATGGTGTCGGGAAGTCCTTAATTGTATGATAGGAAAGCGATCTTCCATCGCCATGAGAGAAAATACCATTTATTCAAAGATGGGAAGGAGCATATTGTGAGAGCTCATCGCAAGAAACTAGACAATTCTTTAGTTAATGCACGACAAATGAAGAGGCTCGTTAATGCAAGCCAAAAATTGACATTGATGATGATTAAACAAATAGATTTTTTACATAATCCTTTTCAAACAAATGTTGATGTATGCAATGAGTTGTTTCAGTTTGAAAGCAGGTTGTGCTTGAAAAAAGATGACAAGTAGTTGCAGCAGATGAAATTGGTTTTGAACAGTGCTGAAAACAAGGTGTCAGTGAAATAATTTTGTAATATTCCCTTAGCTCATAGCAAAGTGGAATATTAAATTTTTTCAATAAATCCAAATGCATGAATAATTGAGCAACGAGGCTCATAAAACTACTCAAGCATGAATAAAAACCCTCACAATGTGAAAATGGACCATGAAATAACAAGTTCAAGCATCCACATGTGTGAACAAGGTTAATTTGACCAAGTCAACTCAACTTGTCTTTAAAAGAGTGAATCCATGAATAAGGCAGCTCAATGTGAATGGAGGCAAATTCAGAAAAACAATTTGAAGACTCCTTAAATGTGAAAAGGGGCAAGGCTCAATCAAGAATATTCTTAGAATATGCATTTAGTCACATTGACTAAATAAAACCACACATCACCTAGTTTCTCTCCACTTAATGAGACAGTGTAATCCTAGAGGAGGGAAGCTTGGCAAGGAAGCAAACCCTAGTGGAGTGGGGCCCTTGGAGGAGAAGCACATTTTCTATATAATGAAGGAAGAAAAACCATTTCAGTTTAGATTGGAGATGATATTTTCATGAGGTATATTTATAATTCCTGCATACTTAGCTGTTTAGCTAAGTTTCTGCACTTCTTAGTGCAAGGGTCTTCTCATACGGGAATGCCGTACTTTTTCTTGGAGATCTTGTAGCAAGAGATCTAAGGGAAGCTTCTGATCTGAAATTTCCACTTTTAGGTGTTAGGCCAAGCACTTGGAATCCATATCTATGCATTCCCTTGAGGATACTGTGTTATGTTTTTAGAGGTATAGTGGAAGGGGTTAAAACCCCATTGTTTTTGAGCTAGTTTCCCAAAGGGAAGCTCAATCCTTCTTCCGGGAGCTGATTAATAGAATTTCAGCCATTTATCATGTATATTCAGCCATTTCATGCAGATATATAGCCATAATACATTATTTTAGTTTATATCTGCAGCTACTTCCTTGTATTTTAATTGCATGTGGGAAAACCCTTGTCGGGTGATCATAATTTCATTGTAAAGGAGATTAGATCTCCGTTTCTTTGTCTCATTGATTAATATAATATGAATATCATATTTTTTTCTCCAGTTTATGAGTATTAACTTCAATAGACTACACAATGTATTATGCAGCAGCATTCCGACATTTTACAGTTTGGGGTTTTTGTCCATTTTCAGCTATTTGAGCATGGGAGGCCTGTTTAACCTTGCTGTTGGTATTTTTTTTTAAACCCTCTTTAATGAAACACCTATATTGTCTAATATAAGGTAAAAAACCGTTATTTATACTTTTGTAACTCAATACTCAGGAAAAAAACGTTTCTGGGTCACTAGTGGTGCTTCTCTCCACTTGGTTATCTTTCTGAAGTGATGTTTGCTGAAGTTTTTGTCAAATTATGGGATATGCATATGATATATCCTCTTATATGATAATTTACTTATTCCCCTTGAGTTTCTGGAGAAATTATGAAAATTATGAAGTAGGCTTTCCATTTTGCTGCAACCTTCCTCTTTCAGCAGTTTTCAACTAGTCTAGTTTGTGGGAGATCTATTTAAGGTCTTTAAGTTCATTTTTTTCAGCTAAAAATCCATACATAAGTCACATACATCCTATACGAGAGGAAACAAGCATTAATCTACGTTTCTGTTGCATATCTTAGCTTATACAACATTTTCCTTGAGCTGCTTGTCAATAGTCCTGAAAGGGAAATATTAGCCTTCGACATAGTTCTATAGACAGATTCTGCTAGTGGGCCAGCTAGCCTATGGATCTCACCCTATTTTTAGGGGTGACATATCCAGTAAATTCCCCTATATTCAATCTTTGGAATAGATCCAGTTTCTAATTATTAATGTTTTCTTGAAAATGGATTTTCATTTGCCGGAATCATGAGCATTTCCTAATTTGGAATATTACAATGGTATAAAAGCATGATATCTAGCCTAGACTATGATATCAAGCTATCATAGAAGTTCTTAGGAGAATAACAAGTAGAAAGCAGAAAGTATGGAGAGGATGAGATTACTCTCATCAATATTCAGATCCAAGAGGAGCCTCTCAAAGGGGGTTGAACAGTTGGAAGCAGAAAGATGCAGTGAAAATACAAGGGGGTTTCAAGAAGAATAATACATAGTAATTCCTCCTTAAAGGGAAGACCAAGATCTAGGGTTTCCTATTGAGGATGGGATATTTCCTATATTTAGAGAAAGAGCTGGGGGTGACAGTGCAGTCATAACAAAGGCACCTTTAGCATCTCAAGAAGAAGAAGTGGTGAGGATAGTTTCACCAAGGAAAGAAGCTCTTGCACCTTTGCAAGGAGTTTCAGAGAATCTCACATATGGAGATTGTGGCACCATCCATGTGTAGTATGTGCCATCATTATCAAATAGGGAGATCTGGAATATCACAGAGTTTCATAAGGTAAGAAATATCTACCCCTCTTTATTTCTGAAGAATGATGCACAACGAAGGCAAGAATATCCATGCACATCAGTTCATCCATCTCTCTATGATGATATATGTCTTGATGCCTCCTTATTTGAAGAAGGGCCATTAGGGAAATCTCCTGATGAGAAGAAGAAAAAAGTGTTCCCTCAACATGATACAATGAAGACACCAGATGTCAAAGGAGACACTATCACAGTGCTGGAGGTTATGGGTAAGAAGCATATTTATGAAAATAAAATTTTATTATATGATTTAATGTGCTCTCTTACCTTATATGTGCAAGCCATAACTCCCAAGGGGAGTGTTCTACCTTATAAGCTTCATTTCCAACTATGGGCCAAGATTGTTTCAAGTATGGCCACCTCCTTGATGAGTTGAGGGAGGTGATACACTATGATGGGTGCTTCCCTAAAGCCCTAGATATTCACTCCACCTTCGGCCATGGTGAATTGATAAGATCAGAAAGTAAGTAGCATGAAAACCACTTATTATATCCTGATATGAAGTAAGGAGAAGGAAACCTGCGCTGGTTTCTGTTGGGTGAGTGTGGGTACTCCCCAAAATTTATGATTCTCATGACTCATGCCTCGTATTCCAAGAGAAGGTTGCATAATGAGAAGGCATGGTTGTTATGGCTATCACAAGGAGGGTTTGGAAATTATATTCTAAATCTTAGGTCCAAATATTTACCCATGTTTGAGGTATGTCTCATGCATTCACATGTATTTTGGGTTGAGATGTATTTCAGGTATGAATCATGGTTTGGGAGGAGGGACAACTCCCACATGGTGTGGAATGGGAGAGCTAGGTTGCACTATGTTGATGGAGCACCCCACATGTACAAAATTACATCATTGCTCCATGATCCACACATTGATAATGTAAGGAAGAAACAAGAGCCCTTGTTGCTATGGTTACTTTTGGGAAAGTATGGGCTGAAAACTTCCCATACTCAACACAACATTCTAAGAGGAATGCATGGCACATCCAAAGTGCAAGAAGGCTATCTTTCAGAAATGATGGAAGGGAGGGAGATCCTCTCACATAGAAGCACAAGGGTGAATGGATTTTATATGTGGAATGTCAAGAGGAAGAGTCATGGAGTGATAAGAGCATTGCTACTTAAGCCTACAATGTTGTCCTCTAAGAGAAAGTTTCTGATGATGAAGTATTTCCAAAGAAGTGTGCATCCTTTCATCTTGCATAAATGTATGAGGAGATTGTTATGGGAGGGCTCACTCATGAATCACATCTTTAGCTCACACATGAGGCATGGTAATAAATACATCTATGTGCTTATCGATTATTCTATCAAGAATTTGTATCTTCTCACCAATTGTAAGCAATGCATTGCTCTGCAAGAGAGCAAGATTATTCATGGGTGTTATGGTCACTTTAGGGCCACATTTTGTAATGATGATAACCCATATCTACATGACTTGGAGCAAGTTACTTTTTTTTTATTGTATGCAGCTGATATATATTGTTCCTCACTACTTTCTAGTAGATGAGTTGACATGCATAGCTGAAATTTCTATGGGAGGCAACTTGCCACTTGATGTTTTAAATCAGCAGTTGGGAGAGCTGCGTTATACCCACCATGGAGGCCATATGTATCATCTTCACTTGCACATAAAATTCAGAAATTTTATGATTTGGATGACATATGGTGGTGATGTGCCATTCACTTTGAAGGGAATGAATTGGGCCAGCAGGATCCATGACTTTGGAGGAAGGATCTTTGGAGATCCAACCTTCGTTGTGCCATCAAAGGGCACCCTTATTTCAACCCAAAATCAGTATGTGCTCTACTCTTGCCATGAGTGGAGAGGGAGATAGCGTGGGATAAGCTATTTTTCCTATCATGGCCAGCCATTCAGCCCACCCTCTTTGTAGGAGCTTAAGGTGGAGGATATTTACCATGAGTTGCCATCTTGGGAGGCAAAAAAAAATTCTTGGATGATAGCATGGGGAGGAGAGTCTTTCATTGATGATGAAGTGCTCCATGATTGTCACTACTAATATCTTGAGGAGGCCTTGGATATGCAAGGCAGTTCCCATATCAGCCTTCCATTCTTCCATGACAAGAGCCATTGAGCTTATTCACCACAAGGCAACTTGTGCACTTGGAAGGAACCATTGGAAGACAAACGCTTTGGCAGAAAGTATGATGCAGGGATGGAAGCTATGGATGAGAAGGCCAAAAATTAAGGAGAAGAAATTTTACCACCCCCTTGTAGTTGCTTTAGGACAAGCAACATTTGGGAGAGGGAGACTGTAATATTCCAAACTTAGCTCATAACTAAGTGGATTATTAAATTTTGTCAATAAATCCAAATGTATGAATAATTGAGCAAGGGGGCTCATAAAACTATTCAAGCATGAATAAAAACCATCAAAATGTGAAAAGGGACCATGAAATAACCAGTTCAAGCATCCATGTGTGTGAACAAGGTTAATTTGACCAAGTCAACTCAACTTGTCTTTAAAAGAGTGAATCCACGAGCCAGGCAGCTCAATGTGAATGGAGGAAAATTTAGCAAAACAATTTGAAGACTCCTTAAATGTGAAAAGGGGCAAGGCTCAATCAAGAAGATTATTAGAAGATGCATTTAGTCACATTGACTAAATCAAACCACGCAGCACATAGTTTCTCTTCACTTAATGAGACAGCTTAATCCTACAAGAGGGGAGCTTGGCAAGGAAGCAAACCCTAGTGGAGTGGGGCCCTTGGAGGAGAAGCACATTTTATATATAATGAAGGAAGGGAAACGATTTGGGTTTAGATTGGAGATGATATTTTCATGAGGTCTGCTTAGAATTCCTACATACTTAGCTATTTAGCTAAGTTTCTAAAATTCTTAGTGCAAGGGTCTTCTCATGCGGGAATGCGCTGCTTTTTCTTGGAGATCTTGTAGCAAGAGATCTAAGGGAAGATTCTGATATAAAATTTCCACTTTTAGGTGTTAGGCCAAGCACTTGGACTCCATATCTATGCAGTCCCTTGAGGATACTGTGTTATTTTTTCAGAGGTGGAGTGGAAGGGGTTAAAACCCCATTGTTTTTTAGCTAGTTTCCCAAAGGGAAGCTCAATCCTTCTTCCGGGAGCTGATTAATAGAATTGAATCCATTTATAAGGTATATTCAGCCATTTCATGCAGAGATATAGCCATACTATGTTATTTCAGTTTATATCTACAGCAACTTCCTTGTATTTTCATTGCATGTGGGAAAACCCTTGCCAGGTGATCATAATTTCATTGTAAAGGAGAATAGATCTCTATTTATTTGTCTCATTGAGTAATATAATATGAATATCAGATTTATTTCTCCATTTTATGATAATTAACTTCAATAGACTACGCAGTGTCTTATGCAGTAGCATTCCGACATTTTACAGTTTGGGGTTTTTGTCCATTTTCAGCTATTTGAGCATGGGAGGTCTGTTTAACCTTGTTGTTGGTATTTTTTTTCTGAAAAAATCTTGCATGAAGCACCTATATTGTCTAATATAAGGGAAAAAATTGTTATTTTATACTGTTGTAACTCAATACTCAGGAAAACAATGTTTCTGGGTCACTAGTGGTGCTTTTCCCCACTCTGAAGTGATGTTTGCTGTAGTTTTTGTCAAATTATGGGCTATGAATCTGATATAACCTATGATATAATAATTTACTGATTTCCCTTGATTTTATAGAGAAATTATGCAAATTCTGAGGTAGGCTTTCCATTTTGCTGCAACCTTCCTCTTTCAGCAGTTTTCAGCTAGTCTAGTTTGTGGGAGATCTTTTTAAGGTCTCTAAGTTCATTTTTTTTAGCTAAAACTACATACATAAGTCACATAAAGCCTATATGATAGGAACCAAGCATTAATCTATGTTTCTGTTGCATAGCTTAGCTTATACAGCGTTTTCCTTGAGCTACTTATCAATAGTCCTGAAAGGGAAATATTAGCCTTTGACATAGTTCTATAGAAAAAGTATGATATTGGTCCAACTAGCCTCTAGATCTCACCCTCATTTTAGAGGTGACATATCCAGTAAATGCCCCTGCATTCAATCTCTGGAATATATCCAGTTGTTGATTGTTAATGTTTTCTTGAAAAAGTATTTTCATTTTCCAGAATCATGAGCATTTCCTGATTTGGAATATAAAAAAGTTGAAAAGGTCAAAGAGAGGACAAAGAAACTTGGAAAATATAGCACAGGATTCTGAAATGTTCATTGTTGGTTTCCGAAAGGTATGGTACAATGGCGAAGGAACTTGGTCAAGAATCAACACAAGTTCAAGGCAAATTGAGCAAAAAATCGCCATAAGTACAGAGTGCAAGATGAGAACAATTCCAAGTTTCCTTTGATTATAGAAAAATCTAGAAAAAAGATGTTTAGTGAAAATTTAGGTTTTTTTTTTTTCAAGTTCAAAAAATGTGTAGCATGACAATGTCAAAAATAACAATGGTTGGTCGACGAAATCAAGGAAAAGCTTATCTTTTCATGAAAAGATCCAATTAACGAAATTAGGTAAATTTCAGTGGATAAATATTGGAAGAGTGGGGACACAGTCTCCTCATCTTCATGTTGAGTAATCCAAAGAGCTTTTGGTGTCCAAAATCTTCCTGGTAGGGAGGTGTGATTAGGGGATAATGTATTATGCTCAAAAACGAAATTGCTTGAAAGAAGACCGAACCTGAGCGACCAGAAAGGTTTTGTCTTTGCAATTTCAATATCGTGAATGGTTCAAAATACTGATGTCGTATGAGGAAGATATCCAGTTCATACGTTTTCCAAAACAACAAAAAATTTGTGACTAGATGCCTAGTCAGCATGTAGGTACAGTCAGTAGGCATATTTTAGGGAATATTCCCTTTTCTCACAACCAAAAAAATTGCGCCACATGGCATGCTGTGGGCCGTTGATTTTTGGGGTATGGAAATTAGTCCCTAACCATTGATTTGTTTTGATAAAGGTCGTTGAATGAGTGACACGTGGCAAGAACAAAGGTTTCCACGTGTCCTCAGGAGTATGTTGTAAAATTTTATGGAGTTAGTGGGGGGGGTTGTTCGACCCCGCGAATTTCAGCCTTCCCGAAAAGTCCTCCAACCACCTTACCTACTGATTGTCACTTAACCCTTATGTATCCCAGTTTATTTTATGGTGTTAAAGTTTTGGAGTGGGGGGAGGGGACCAC
This sequence comes from Pinus albicaulis, assembly GCA_034641835.2. Classification (NCBI taxonomy): domain Eukaryota; kingdom Viridiplantae; phylum Streptophyta; class Pinopsida; order Pinales; family Pinaceae; genus Pinus; species Pinus albicaulis. Next base: position 466,589,957 of record CM076573.1, read on the forward strand.
CAGTGGTCCCAACCCACTGGCGGCCCCAAAGGCTAGTCACATGATATATAGTTTAACCTGACAACAAAAAATAACCAGCATCTTAAACCTTTATCCTGATGGTCAATGCGTAAGATGCTCACAAGCAAGGCAGTAAATTTAAGGTTACATTAAAGTGGCGGTTGACAGGTTTGACAGGCGGCTTATCCGGCGGAATCTATCTGATCACATAGTGCGGATTTAGGGCTTTCAATGTCACAGTTATTAGAACCATGACTCCTGGTTTTGTCCATTATGCAGAGTTTTCAAACTTTAAAACCGTGTGGTTAAAGGTGGAGGGTCGGCTTGTGACCACTTTACTCTAACCATTTAACTTTAATTCAAATGGTTTTTGACTGGAGGGAACTATGGAGACACCCTATTTTTAGGGTTTTCACTAAATTTAACTATAGTTAAGTGCCTGTATCCACTTTTACTGGAGATTTTCTAGCTGTCACTGGGAAAATACATTCGGAGGTTAGTTTTCCACCAATTTTTGTGAAACAAGAGTCTACCTAGACTAATTTCAGAATTATGGAGCCATTATTGTTGAGAAAACAACCATTAGAGGCCTGTAAACACATGTTATTTACAATTTTGAGCATAATGACAAAGAGGGACATGCCATTGGGAGCTGGACCAACACATGTAGCCCAGGAGGGGTGAACTGCTTCATCATAACTACTGTGTAAAACTTATGTGTGATTGTATTTCTCTTTTATACACTAATGTTCAATGTTTTTAATGCTTATTTTCATGCTTAAATTTCACTAATTCATTTATGTTTCATGGTTAAAACACTCATTCCTTAAGAAAATAAATGGAGAAAAATTTTACATGTTTATATAATGAAAGGACACTTAGCACAAAAAAACTAATACACTCCTTTCAGATTCGTCACTGGCAGAAAACTGAAGGAGTTGTCAAAGTGAACCAACGCATGTTGATGAAAACCCAAGGTCTTCACCGATCACTATGGTACAATTATACACAATGAGAGTAAATGAGCTGAATTCCACCATATGAGAAATCGTTTAATTACTAGTCATTGATGTATACCGTTAACAAATGCGAGACAACTCACCGATAATGATTATGAGAGTCAAGTTACCCTAGTATAATTTAAAAAGTGAGAATGAATGAGTTAAATTCGAATAGTTAAGAGAATCTACCAATCAGGAGACATTGATGTATTCTCACTATCAATAGTGAAGGAATCTACCACTAATTACTGCAAACCCTAAGGTACTGACAAAAGGATTCTAGAACTTATTCCCAGATAAATGTGTAAGATTCGATGAGAAAATAGCAGCTGGAAGGAAGGCATTAAAGCGTCCCACATCAATCTAGTGCGAGTGTAACCCATAGGACAAAATTTGGAAGGAATCAGAAAAAGAAAAGTGAAGTAACCAACCTGAAGTACATTTTTGGCATGCACAAAATGTAGCTAGTGCATTGCAGAAATCCTCTGAACCAACCAATAATGAAAGCTAAAAGAGAAGCGAGGAATCCACCGATAGGGTTGAATTTAAAACAAGGCACTGCATGAATCCCATGTGTGATAATGAAAGCTGAAGTCGAGCACAATGGATACCACTCAGTCAAAGACTCATTGTGTTGATCAAATGCTAAGCACAAGGTCACCTATCAATGATCTAAATAGGGCCAGGGTGTAGCTCTAGGTTTACTCTCAGAGAAATTTGTCGAATTCGATAAGAGACAAACTGACCGACAAGATGTCAATGGAGACCTTCTCAAACCAGCATGAACAAAGGACCAAATAGAAAATGTGATAGAACAAGCTCTCACAGATAGGGGATGGATGACTGAAAAATGAGTCAAGAGACACCACAAAAAGGCCAACTTAGATTTCCTTTCCTTGAAAGAAACACGACTCATTTTGACTATGGCAACATATGACAACTTTGTATAATTTTTTCATGTAGGAGGCACAAAAAAACCCTCCATATGATTGGAAGAGATAAACAATAGGTGGAGTAATGACTTGATAACAAGGTTTTGGATTCTCCTAAGTCAAACTAAACCCATCCCAAAATGGAGAAAAGACTTAGATTTTTTGTTCTTTGTTCAAGGGTGACACAACTGACTCCTAGCTACCATCAAATGTAAAATTAATGTCCCGATTCCGCTCTTTTTGGGATATTTATTTTTTTGTATTTTTCATATTGAAAGCCTGAAAATGAATAAAAGAATGTTTATAGTACAAGGGATAGAACAAGTGTCGATAAATAGATGCACTAGTTCCTAGGATAAGAAAAAACCTATGCTCAATGCAAGGTGGCGAAACAGGTAAGTGACACTCAGAGGAATGCTCCATCCATGGGAAAAGGTGTCAAGTCACAGAAGCTAAGTGATTGCATGGCTGAGTTTACTAAAAGACAAGGTAAAAATATGACTTATACATGAGTCCAAGTGAAGTCAGATTAAGGCCAAGATATACAAATGGTCAATATGAAATGTAGGAAAAAAAATTAACAATAAAATGGGAGACTCCAAGGTATAAAGAAATAAAAAATAGTGAAGAAAAAGAAGAATGAAGCTTCATCACATAATTCATGGCAGAACTAAAGAGGACTCCCGAGCCTACAAAATTTGCGGCATGGGAGAAATATGCTAGTGAGGATCTAACTAATAATCCCATGTAAAGGATGGCTCTACCATCATATCATGATTTATAAGTTGGCGAGTGAAAATAGTTTAATAATCATAACATGATGGGGTCGACCCTATGGCAAGAATTCAGTATGGAGGCTAGGCTAGTATGCATAAGTGCAACGGAAAGAGAAATTCCTAACCTATATGCTAGTTCTAAACAAAATACCTTCCATGACAAGTCAGCGGTCATGGAATCGAAGCTATGATGGAATCATCTTGAAATCATAAAATGGACCTGAAAATAGCCTATTCCAACACTTACAATCCTAAAGGTCATAAAGTCGTGAACAAATTCAAAAAGTAAAGAAAAAAATTTAAACAAGTAAATTGTGAAAAAAAAAAAAAAATTCGGCATAAATAGGCCTTTAGGACTCACATTTGGTCATTTGTGCCTTGAATAATTTGTGAAGGAGCTCTCGATAAAAAAATCCCAACTTCAAACCAGACCAAATATCAACCGAATCAGCCCAAATCTTCCAGGTAATCTTTTCAATGAGCTTATAAATCAATTTAATTGTCAATTCAAATCATTTTTGAAGGATTTCACTGTAGAATTTATGTTTTTTGTGAAACCCCATGCATATACGCGGGTTCATAATTTTGAACTCACGTATAGACATGACTGAGCATGAAGCAACTCGAGTAAGTGTAGAGAGAAATTTTAAAATGAAATTCTAATGGTTTTTTAATGAATTTATCTAGGATGAACATTACTTGGAGAGAGAGGGAGCATAGTACAATTGACAATGAGGTCATGGAGGACCAATTATCCTTGGATATGCTTCAGGGATGTGGATTTCTCAAGTTTTTAAAGATGCCAAATATGAAAACGAACACCAGGTTGCTCGAAATTCTTATCAGTTACTGGGATCCAGTGGAGGATTGTTTCATGATAGATCAAATTCCATTAAGGATCGATATTGAAGACATTTATTTCATAATTGGACTCTCTCTAAGAGAGGAACCAGTAGATTTACAAGGAAAGCCCACAAGAGGGCTAAATTTCGACGATTATATTTACATATATTGTGCTGAGGGTACTCAAAAGGTCAAGACACATATCCCAATTAGAGATGTGCAAGGGTTGAACATGAAGATACTTCCCTTTACCATAGTCAGAGTAGCCAGATCGGCTTCCTTGCACCAAGCCTCATGAGGGAACATGAGTTTAGCAGTGGAATGTCGTACTACACTATATGATTGGTGTATAACCTTGTTAACAAATTTGAAGAAATTATTAACCTCCATCTAGAAGAATAAAAAAAATACTTTGGTTATGGGACCATTTTATACACATTATTCTTTGAAAGGATTCTAGGGCTTCATCCCAGTATTATCTCTACTATCAGTAGCTCGCATGATCTATATATAACTATATGGGTCAATCTAATGAAGAGGCTAGGGGGTGGCGAGGTCCCCAGAACTATGTGGGATGATGAGTTCCTCCTATGGTGGGGAGAACAAGTCATCGCAGTAGAATATTATCTCTATTCTTGCATGGATTTCAGGGGAAATGTTGATTTTCCCTTACCACCCAGTGTAGCATGGGGAGCGATTGGTAAGATCACACAATGATTTTTTATTATATGGTTTTTTTTTGCTTGGAAAATAAACTTAAAAATTTATGGGTCATGCTATATATTTTGGACCGGAAAGACTCGAGGGCTTCCCGAGGCATAGGCACCATGGAATAGAAGATGAGGATGTTGCAGAGGACCCAGGGAGAGTTCTTCATGCTATACAGAGGAACCTGGAGGGTTTGATATACCATGTCTCTATGGTTGTAATGGAGGACCTTCCTGAGGCTGTACAGAGACATGTGGCCGGTGTACCACGCGATTGCATGCGATTGTTCCATCATGTGGTGACAACTATAGTGTTCTTCTGTAACACCTACACAGGGAAGGGCCCACAAGGATAAAAATTTTATGATGTGCGGATGATTGTAATATTTTTTGATGATCAACATGAACAAATGGTAATGCAGTAGAAATATTTACTAATCCTATAGGAAACTATAAGGTTACATTATTTTAAGGTATTTTAGGTGTGGTAAACATTTCATCTCTCCATTAAGGAGGAGACTTAAATATAAAAAGAAATGAAATTTCTAGATTGTGTCTGCATTTAGGTCGTGTTCTAGAGATCATTATTTTCTAGTGCAAGTATGTTGTAGCTAAGTAGTATTCTTTATCCTCCAAGTTCTTTTTATCTAGTGCATTGATCACATTGATGTATAATGTGACTCTATCATGTATCTAATGTGTGGTGTGAGCCCAATTTAATAAAAGTCTCTCATTAGAGAGATTTTCCATTTCATTTTTGTCACTATTTGTCTTCACCTCTACACAACATCGATAAACCAATCTTTGATACCAAAATTTAAAAAAATGAAGACACCAAATAAATGGAATAACTCTCTAGTGAAAGACTTTTATTAAATTACACTAACTCCACACACCAAATACATGATAATATCCCATTATATAGAAATGGGATCGATAGACTAAATAAGTAGAAAAACCTAGAGGAAAAAGGCTCCTACTCATCTCCAACCCACTAACATTAGAAAACAACGAGTTCCAAAGCACATCATTGAAAATCACAAAAAAATATAACTTTAATTTTTCTATTATCTCTAACAACATCCATTCAAAACCTTGGACATTTCCACTCATGATAATAATTTATATCTAAAAATTAAAAATTTCCAAATATAAAATTATAATAAACTAAAATTTACATTTAAATGATATACTTAAACGTGTAGAACTTTTAGATCTCGTGAAATAATAGCATATAAGAATAATTGATAACATAAAGAATCATTTTTTATAGTGGATAAAATGGACTTTTTGGTTGGAATCCAACAATACAATTCTGAGCAATATTGTGATTTCTTATTGTTTAAAATGCACTTTTGAATGCATAAATAGATTCAACACCCTAAAACCTACCTTAGGCACTCGAGTTTGCAGATTAAAAAACTTAAACTTGTGAATCTTTAAATTATCTAATGGGCTTTAAAAAAAACTGAGTAGAAAGAATGATGTAAGAAGGGCCATTTATTGTATCAGTTCCACTATGTGATAGCATAATAATAGATATATATACACAAAAATAAAATAAAAATTTGAACGAGAAGGAAAAATAAAATCTAATGGTGAATAAATTACATCATTATAATATAGTGAAGCAGCGAGGTAGGTTCAAAGACGTAGTCAATACTTCCAAAAATTAAAAATATATAGTTTTGAAATATAGAATTTCCTAGAGGTATGAGATATAAAATATATTAAAGTATAAGTTCATGTAGAAATATTATGTATATTGAAAATAATTTTATAACTTATAATCTCAAAATTAAAGGAAATATACATTATACTATCCTCCTTATGGACAAGAGTCTTTACCCCACTGAGAGCACAACTATGACTAGGTATCTTGTTATTATGGAAAAATCATATGCACAATTGTATAAGTCAAGCTATGCTTATCCTCATAAAAAAACATGTATAGGTGTAAAAATTATCATTGAAATCATCGTTGAATCCAAAAAATAAAAGGTTTTCTAAGGGTGCATTAAAAAAATGAAATAATGCGAGTGCACCAAGGCAATTTTGTATGGATGCCCATGACGTTTTCTTCCATAGTCATGCGAATCTACCAAAGTGACAACATAGTAGCCCATGAACCATCCCATTGAATTGGTAAAAATTCTCTTACAAGTCATAATCCGTAGCCAATTTTCGAGTTTCTCAAACCTTCATTGGGGTGTTATGGAGCCTCTATAGGACTCCTCATGTCTCCTACCAATACATGTCTCGTTAATGAGCCATGTGTAAGTGATGTTGTAATTTTGAGCCTATAAATATTAGACGAATGAGATCAAAAAATAATAATAAGTCACATTAATGTTATGGTGCCAAAATTTCTTATGCAATAAATTTTATATTCCATTAAGAATTCACTATTTTAGTTGTTTATTTAGGTTTAACTTCTAATAATTTACATTGTGGTATTACTTGTAGGTTGTGACCAATCTACAAGGAAACAATGAATTTAGCACACCCTTGTTCGAAAATCATAACCATTTTAATGGAAACCAATGCCGCACATTATATGATATGAAATTCATTCTATGTGCCCCTTCAACACATATTCCTTCTTCTGCACCACCAGGTGATATGCCCACCACATATTGAGACAAAGGCTTACAAACCAACTATCCATGCAACACTTCCAGACATCATACACATTAGAGGCATCATTTCCCCTATCTACCTTGATATCAGGATGCATTGGTCACACTTTTCTTTGCTACATTGACTACACCCCACCCTTCCACCCACACCAGATGTAGATGATGCACCTAAAACCATTTACTATTTCTCCTCTTATGAAATTTTAAATTGAACACGCCCATGTGCTCTTTTCACTTGAAATACTCATCCCACATATGCATTCCCACTCCATAAGGAATCTAGATGTATTCACATTATTAACACCTAATCGCTAGCAAGCACTTCCCGTGAGGTTTATCCTTCCTTACCATTGATAAGCCAAGTAGGTCCCTCATGTATGGCTCCCACAACAATGACACAACTATTGGAACCCTACCTTAGTGGACTACACACATTCATATGAGATATACTTCTTCTCCCTAGTATTTATGGCACATATGATTCCATATCATTCAACTGTTTCATCCATATGAACCATGATTAAAGTTTTTGGTCATCATTCCATAGTTTTGAGATCACTTCTCCCATCATGAAGGTATCACAATCCAATAATACATGGACTCAACTTGTCTATGCTTTATCCACATCTCTTGGTCCTTTGATATCAAGCATGATATCATACATGTGTCTATCCACTGGGACTTCCATGCGCCAAACACCACCTCCTCACCTAAAAACATGTATATTAACTTTTTTAAGTGTCTCTTATTTTGATAAAGGTATCCTCAAGGCCATGAAAACACCTAAATATTTGTGGGATGCCATAAACCATTGCTCTTTCTTCCTCCTATAAAATGAATTCACACCATCTGCACCAAAAATAGACACCATATACATAGTGGAACCAAAATATTTCATTGCTACTAGCCATGTTGACTACTTTAACAACCCTATCCCAATGCTAGATGCTTTCAAAGAAGAAAACATTTGAAACATTTCACCAACCATTAAGATGGATATCTCAACGAAGCCCCAAATAGTTCAAGAAATCTTGTTGGGGGTAACATGTTTTCCAGACTAAGTAGCCACATACAAATCCTTCTTCCAATAATATTAGGACATATTTTCTTAGTCATATTCATAAATTCCTAGGATTTTCCCTACCATTATAGAGCACCATATAGACACATAGATTAAGACCTACCATGTATGGAAAAAATAATGGCCCCAAGACCCATCCAAAGTTGTAGATTTCAAAGTTGAAAACGATAAATTTCAGAAGTGTGAATTCATATATCCCATCATTTATACATATTTGGGTTTCAATCCTTGTAATATCATAAACAAATAGGGGACCTTACGTGTATGTGTTGATCTCTAAGATTTGAACAAAGCATGCCATAATTACAACTATCCCATTGTCTTTATATATGCCCCATTTACATCCTCCAAACAACATTATGTGAGAAAAAAAGATCTATTTTCCAATTTTCTGTGTCATTGGGATTAGGTCATTTCATTCGTCATCATGAAAACTTGACTTCCATTCGCCAAAATTTCCCTTTTCGGGCCATTTATACACTCGAGATACTCATCAAGTGTGCCATGTGGAATTTTTATTTTATTTTTTATCCACATTTTTTTAGTATATATTTCAATGGTACTTTCACTTCGGATTTTGATTTCAAGCTTGTACATCACTTCGTTACTAAACAAAAATCCAATCCCCCACACTAACTTTTGAACTTACAAGGTATCATTCTCCACTGGTATCATAGGTTTAAACCCAAAACACTACATGCCCTGATATCACTCCTCCTGAGTTAGCCATAACTCATTTATTCTTAAATGCATTTACTACCACCTTCCTCTTTCCCATGGTAAATGTATTCATTGGTGAACAAATCTTACATCAACATGGATCACCTCATTAAGTAGTTCCCTTCTCACTCTTGACATCCATGGCCATTTAAATTTATCCAAGAAACCATTCATTTACATGACTTGGAATACAACCTCATTTATCCCTTCATATCATTTCTCATTATAGGAAATTTCAGCCAAAAAGTTCCCACAAAATTTTCATGTAATGTCCATGTCAACAAATCTAAATCACTTAAATTTAAAGGGAGGTGCATGTAAATATTTGGAGGGAAAATAAGAAAACTACTTTCTTTAATTGTATTTTTGGGCTTATCTCCTTATCAATTTACTCAAATTTCATGTGTAAGCACTCATTGGATGCAAAGTTAAATTTCACATCCAACAAGTACCCATTATGCATACTTCTGAGAAAGCCGAAATTGGTAAAATTTGGACACACATTTAAATAATATGTCGAACATGTTTTTTTAATGTATATTAAACTTTTACCAATATCGGTCTTCTCAGAAGTATGCATAATGGGTACTCATTGAATGTCGAATTTAATTTTTCATCTAGTGAGTGTATACACTTGAAATTTGAGTAAACCTATAAGGAGATAAGCCAAACATATAATAAAAAGGTGGTTTTCTTCTTTTCCCTCAAAATAATATAAATCTCATTTTATTAGTTTAACTATTATTTTATTATTTTTCCTTAGGAGGAAATTTTTAGACTGAAACTTCCTCTACTATACCACCCTTATCAGGAACTTGTTATCTTTAGATCATGATGAGTGCACCACCCCACTTCACCTTTCACCTCTAACACCCCCACATTGTAGTAGACCATCTACGTGATCACCCCATTTAATTTAGCCCCCACATTCTGTAGTTACTCCCCTGTATCATCATGTAGGGAACTACACATTTGGGTTAGTCATCTCTATGTTTTTAAATCCAAAAGAACTTTTAAATTATTTTCGCAAGTGTACAAATATTTTTTCAAAAAAAAAAAATTCTCATCCATATTTTTATGTTTACTACCTAGTGGAAATTATTACTCATCCTTGGTTGAATCTCACCTCATATACCATCTTCTCAATATCATATCATGTCGTACCACACCAATACATCCCAAAAAAAAATTATATTGATTCCAACCTATCATTTTCATTTAGAAAAATCATTTATACTTCCCATCGATGTCCTCTCAACTTGAGAGGCATATCTCCCATAGTCGTTTTTTTACTTTCACCACTTTCATTTACACTCCAACCTCGGGAAATTCCCAATGTTCCTTACAAATTTTAAAAATCAACCATTATTAATTTGACCAACCTTACATACTCCAATACATGTATTAACATAATGTGGATGTCGTTTGTTAGGTCCCTATATTACTAGTATAGTCCCTTATTGTTGTTAGTGTAACCCCTTTATTCTTATTGTTTTACCCCTGTAACCCTCATATTTTTATTATTATAACATTACATTATTATTGTTAGGTCAGGTAGGATTACATTGTGGCCCCACTAGGATTACATTATGGCCCCATGGACTCATATATATAGAAAGGAGGTTTTGTCATTTGTATCATCCAAGAATTGTTCATTCATGTAATGTATTGGAGGTTTTCCCATCAAAGTGGCTTATTTCTAAGGCGTTCATATCTCTTTTCTTCTCTTTTTGGAGCTACTTTCACAACATTTGGTATCAGAGCTTTGGATTCTAGGGCTTCACTACACCAAACAAGTCATCGTGGAATTTTTAATATAATTTTTTTTCTACAAAGGTGCAGAATATGAATTTTTTAGAGCGCAAAGCCAAAATCCTGAGGAACATTGTCACAAAATTTCAGAGCTTGGTTTGCAATATTTTCGGAGATATGATCTGTGGAGGTTAGGTCTTTTTCAGGCTCCCAAATTTCATTTCAAAGAGATGATCGTAGGAAAATCTTCATAACTCTCTCTCTCTGAGTATCGGATTGGAATCCTGTAAAAAGTGGCTAGAAGTATATGGATTTTAGTTTCTTGTCTATAAATTTTAGATCCAAAGGAGAAAACAGTGACACATGGGAATTCGTACAAGTCAGCTCTACTGAACCAGTCCATAGTTAGGTCATTGTGGGAGATTAGATATAAATTTTCCTTGAAGAATCCAAATCAGGTCAAACCTGTAGAATTCAAAAGAGGATTCAGAGGGCTACTGCAAGGCCAAATTTTAGATATTGAATATTTGCAATCACAGAGATAATTCAATTTCAATATCGAGCTCCTCAAAAGTAAGAAAAAAGTTGTGCATTTTTTTCCGAATTGCATAAGTCTTGTTTGAAGAATCAATTCGAATTGATTCCAAGGGCATATTGTAGAATAGATATTAGTATTGGGTTCTAAAATGCCCCCTAAAAATAATTCAACACACATTAAGCCTTCAGAAGGCTCTACTATGGCTCATGAAGATGAAGAAATGCAACATGACATAACAAAATTACAAGAGCAAATGCACCAAATTTCACTCTCGCAAAGAGAAACAAAAAATGAAATGGATTTTTTGAAGAAAAGCGTGGAAGATAAGATGGATGGTTTAAAGAAAGGTATGGAAGCTACAATGGAAGGTTTTGAATGATGGTATGGAAGAAAAAATGGAAGGTTTGAAGGGAGACATGGAAGGTTTTAAGGAAGGCTTGTCAAAGTTGATACAAGAAATGATTCTTAATGGTGAAAAGATAATAGAAGAAACTCATGAAGAGGAAAAAATAAATGTTAATCATGATTTCATAAACTCTAATGTTGGATTGAAGAAACACCATATTCCAAATATGGATATTAGGAAATTTGATGGCAAGGATCCCGTAACATGTATAATAGAGTTGGAGCAATATTTTGATCCCAATAATATGTGAAACACACAAAAGGTACGCATTGCAACATTACATTTAGAAAAAAATACATTTGTATCATATCAATGGGTTTTCTCCTATAAAAAAATTGTCACTTGGTCAATTTTTACGGAGGAAATGATAGCACATTATGAAGATAAAAAGAACAACACCTGCTTTATCCAATTGATAAATCTCGAACAAAAGGGTTCAGTGGTGGAGCACATTGAGGACTTCCAAAAATTGAATATAAGCGTAACTGATATTCCAGAGAAACACAAGATTGATGTCTTCATAGGGACTTTAAAGGATAACATCCAACATGAATTTCGCATTTGGGAACCTGATTCATTGGAGAAGGCATTGAGGTTGGCAAGAAAAATTGAATGTAAAATTATGGTGACAAGGAATTCTACCACTCACATCTATAAAGATGGAAGTGTTGCTACTCCTAGACTTCCACAACCTACAAGTTTGACACCACAAAAATTCGAGGAAAAAAGAGTAAAAGGGCTTTGCTATAGTTGTGATATAAAACACACTAAAGGTCATAAGTGTGCTGAGAAGAAATTATTTTACATAGATTGTGAAGAGGAGGAATAAAATGAACAAGAAACTTCAAAAGGAGAGGATATACACAAGGAAGCAACCCTAGAAGAAGAAGAAATGAGTCTGACCATATCATGTAATGCATTGGCAGGAATTACCACTCCTCAAAATCTCAAGGTAGCGGGACATATCAAGAAGAAAAAGGCAATAGTGTTGATTGATTTGGGTAGTACCCATAATTTTATTCATTGTAAGGTAGCCAAGGAATTGAATTGTTTCCTATACCCAGCACCAGAATGTGAAGTGATCATTGCAAATGGAGGAGCTATAAAGTTCTCTGGAAAATTCCATAGTATCAAGCTACCCATGGGGGAATATGTATTTAATATTCCAATGCTTCCCATCCCAATGGGAGGTTTTGATGTTGTACTAGGAGTACAATGTTTACAAATCTTTGGGGATGGTAGCTTTAAATTTTCAAGAACTCTTCTTGGAATTTTTTTTCAGAAGAATTAGGGGAATTTTGAGTTCTAAAATGGGCCTCCTAAGGAAATTATAAAATAATAGTGGAAAAAAGCAAATAAGATTTGATGACATCATCAAATTTTAGAGGGAAAAACGAAAAAACTACTTTTTCAACTCATATTTTCAACTTATCTCCCAAATATTTTACTCAAATTTCAAGCGAGAGTACTTGTTAGATGCAAAATTTAATTCCTCATCCAAGGATTACCCATGTTGCATAATTTCTATGGGTCCTACTACACGAAAAATAAGAAATACATTAAAAACGTGATTGTAATCACGTTTTTTTATGTATTTCTCATTTTTCATGTAGTAGGGTTCATCCAAAGTATGCAACATGGGTACTCCTTGGATGAGGAATTAAATTTTTCATCCAATGAGTACTCCCACTCGAAATTTGAGTAAAAAATTTGGGAGATAGGTTGAAAATACGAGGTGAAAAAGTAGTTTTACTATTTTATTATTTTTTAATATTTTTACCCTTTTATTTAAAAAATGGTAAATCATCCCCCCATGGTTGACATCATCATCTTGAATCCTATTGGTTGTTATAAAGTTTATTTTGTTGTATATTTTTTTAATTTCATGGAAAAGCTTCTGAAGAAAGAACAAATAGGTGTAATTGCACAATTATGCTCACTATAATTTCGAACATCAAAATAATCTATTTCTCTAGATCTCCAAAAATTCTTGGACAATCATTCCAAAGTGTTTGATACTCCCAAAGGACTCACACCTATTCGTGATCATGATCATGCTATTCATTTTATTCCAGGAAGTGTTCCTCCAAACATCAGGCCTTACAGATATACTTATATCCAAAAGAGCAAAATTGAACATATGATTGCAGAAATGTTAGAGGCTGGTATAGTTCAACCTAGTCAAAGTTCTTTCTTTGCACAAGTAGTATTGGTGCACAAGAAATATGGATCATGGCACATGTGTCGGGATTATAGGGAGCTCAATAAGCTCACTATTAAAGATAAATTTCTCATTCCCGTGATTGATGAATTATTGGATGAACTACATGGAGCAATTTATTTTACCAAGTTGGATATTCGTTCAGGATATCATCAAATTAGAATGAAGACTAAAGATATTAGGAAAACAACATTTCAAACTCATGAGGGTCATTATGAATTTTTGTTCATGCATTTTCACCTTACCAATGCACCTTCTACATTTCAAGGGTTGATGAATTCCATTTTCAAACCCTTCCTTAGAAAATGTGTGCTAGTAATTTTTGATGATATACTAATCTACAACAGGTCTTTGAAGGATCATGTTCAAAATGTTGACATGGTGCTCAAACTATTGGAGGAGAAACAATTATATGCATAAACATCCAAATGTTTCTTTGGAGTACAAGAGGTGGAATATCTGGGCCATATTGTATCTCACGAGGGTGTTAAGGTAGACCCTAACAAAATTAAAGCCATTAAGGAATGGAAAGTCCCCACAACCATAAAGAAGTTGCGTGGATTTCTCGGGTTAACAGGGTATTATCACAAGTTTTCTAAGTATTATGGTAGAATAGAAGCACCTATAAAAACATTATTGAAGAAAGATGCATTTTCATGGACTCTTGAAGCAACTAAGGCCTTTGAACATCTTAAAGAGGAAATGTGCCTAGCACTAGTCTTAGCTATGCCAGACTTCACAAAAACCTTTATTGTGGAATGTGATGCCTCAAGAAATGGAATCGGTGTTGTTTTAATGCAAGAAGGAAGACCATTGAAAGAGTGGTTCAATCAAAAGAAGTATTAAAGGCTATTTATGAGAAGGAAATGTTGGCAATACTACATGCACTAAAGAAATGGAGAACTTACCTAATGGGAAGACACTTCAAGGTAAAAAATGATCATGATAGTCTTAAACACTTTTTGGAACAAAAACTATCTTAAGAAGAGTAGAAAAAATGGGTCACAAAGGTGTTGGGTTATGATTTTGAAATCATCTACAAAAAAGGGAAGCTAAATGTTATTGCAGATGCACTCTCAAGAAAGGATGAAAAGGTGGAAGCATTGCTTTGTGCCATTTCTATTATCCAACCAGATTGGATAACCAAAGCAAGGGATGAATGGAAGAAGGATGAAGAAGTGTGGGCACTCATTCAAAATTTGCAGCAATATCCTAGTACATCTAATACATTTTTTTGGAAAAATTATTCTTTATGGTACAAAGATTTCTTATATATTTGCAAGAATTCCCAACTAAAACAAAAGATTCTTTTGGAATTGCACACTTCTCCTTTAGGAGGACACTCAAGATTTTTAAAAACTTACCATAAGGTGAAGAAAGAATTTTTTTGGGATGGCCTTAAATCTTATATTCAAAATTTAGTGGCAGAATGTTTGGTTTTCCAATAAAATAAAGTTGAGACAATTAAGACCTTGGGTTTTCTACAACCTTTATCCATTCCAGGTCAACATTCAGAGGAGATTTTAATGGATTTTATCATAGGTTTACCTAAGTCTGAAGGAAGGAGTGTCATCATGGTGGTAGTTGATATACTTAACAAGTATGCACACTTTTGTGCATTATCTCATCCATTTAAAGCAAGTACAGTTGCTACGGCATTTATGGAAACAATTCAGAAGCTACATGGAAACCCGAAGATTATTGTAAGTGACAAAGATCCCATTTTTACAGGAAATTTTTGGACGGAATTATTTTCTTGTTTGGGTACTCAACTAACTCATAGCTCATCTTATCATCCTCAATTCAATGGAAAAACATAGATAGTGAATAAATTTTTTGAACGATATCTTCGTTGTTTTGTATTTTATAAGAAAGCACAATGGGTCAAGTGGTTACCTCTCACTAAATGGTGGTATAACACTTCCTTCCATACTGCAGCAAAAATGACCCCATTTATGGCACTTTATGGATATCATCCACCATCCATCACATCTTCTTTAATGGAAAAATATAGGGTTCAAGCTGTGGAGGATCACATCAAGCATCAACAAGAAGTTCTCCAACTCTTAAAGGATAACCTAAATTTGGCACAAAATCGAATGAAACAATAGGCAGATCAACATTGCAGTGAGAGAAGTTTTGATGTGGGAGACTAGGTATTTTTACATCTACAACCATACAAAAAAATGCCCATCAAGCAAGCTAAGAAGGATAATAAATTATTGCCAAAGTACTATGGTCCTTACAAGGTGTTGCAAAATATTGGTACTATGGCATACAAATTGGAGCTTCCTGCTTCTTCGCGAGTGCATCTATTTTTCCATGTTTCATGCTTAAAAAAGGTTATAGGGGGGAAAATTCCAGTTCAAACAATATTGCCAGAACTTGATGAGAAAGGAAAAACCATATTGGAACTTGAAGCACTCATGAAAACAAGAACTCGACAGCTACGAAATCGATCAATTTTAGAGTATCTCATCAAATGGAAGAACTTACCCACTGAATATTCTACATGGGAGGATGATAATTTTATACAAAAGCACTTGGAGCTAGTCAAGCGTTGAGGACAACACTTTTTTGAAGAATAGGAGCATGTTAGGTCCCTATATTACTAGTATAGTCCCTTATTGTTGTTAGTGTAACCCCCTTATTCTTATTGTTGTACCCTTGTGACCCCCATATTGCTATTAATGTGCCCTTACATTATCATTGTTAGGTCACCTAGGATTACATTGTGGCCCCATGGACTCCTATATATAGAAAGGAGGTTTTGTCATTTGTATCATCTAATAATTGTTCATTCATGTAATGTATTGAAGGTTGCCCCCTCGAAGTGGCTTATTTCTAAGGCGTTGATATCTCTTTTCTTCTCTTTTTGGAGCTGGTTTCACAACATCCTACACAAAACTTTATTCAAGATAATCATCTCTTCTTTTGTGTCGACATGAACACCCATTCGCTGGAATTAAAGATGTAACTTAATCCCCTCCCCACACCCCCCCCCCCCATTGAATAACGGGTCAACCTCAAGTGTGTTAGAAAATTACATATTATAGAGAAATGAAACACATCAAATATGCAGAAAACACAAGCACACAAAACAGATAAAACCAGATAGACACAAATATACATGGTTCACCCAATTTGGGCTACGTCCACCCCAAATAGCTAGTCTTTCCTTTTTATTATCCAGCAAAATGAAGAGACACAACCTACAGCAAATCCACTGTAATATCCTTTGTTCTATCTCACAGTCTCTCTATCAGTTTCTCGCTCTAAGAATACACATAAAATACACAACCATAATACAATACCTTTATACAAAATGAGGGGCTACCTTCTAGGGAAAAAAACCTTAAATTAAACATAACTTCTACCATTAGATCATCCGCCTAATGAACGACCCAGATTGACTAGAAATTACAATACTTTTACAAGGAAATTTTACATCTATTTTTAGCTTCTGGGGTGCCCCTAACGCAGCGTTTAATTATGGGTGGCCCCATTAAAGTACAGGGGTCCAATGCTATGATAGAAAATAAACAAGATAATTAGGCTCCACACCGAACAATCTCCCACTTAGAGACTGATTGTAGCAACTCCATTGTTGCTTCATTTGCTAGAAAATTACTCCACTTTGGACTTGGATATTTCTCAACTTCATCATCATGCTTGAAGACCAATTGAAACTGAGAATAATCTCAGTTTCTCCCTGGTTACAAATTTTGTTAGCATAATTGCAGGATTCTGGCTAGTGTGTATCTTTTCTAGCTTCAATTGTCCATCTTCCAACACTGACCGTATGAAATGGTACTTGCGTTGTATGTGTTTAGTCCTGGAATGAAATTTCGAGTTCTTTGCAAGATGAATGGCACTTTGGCTATCACTGTATAATGTGCCCATATCATGCTTCTTACCCAATTCACCCATAAACCTTTGTAACCAAATAATTTCTTTACCAACCTCTGTAGCAGAAACATACTCTTCTTCTATTGTTGAAAGTTCAACAACACTTTGGATTTTTGAAACCCAACTGACAGTTGTTCCTCCTACAATAAATACATACCCTATAGTGTTGCTCTTGTTATCTCTGTCGCCTGCCATATCTACATCAAAATATCCCTCTAGAGAAAGTTTTGAGCCACCAAAGAATAATGCTTGATTTGTCGTACCTCTCGAATACCTGAGAATCCATTTCATTGTCATCCAATGTTATTTTCTTGGATTTTTCATATACCTGCTTACAACTCCCACTGCATGTGCAATATCAGGCCTTGTGCAAACCATTGCATATGTTAAGCTTCCAACTGCTGATGCATATGGAACTTTAGACATATAATCCATTTCATCTTGGGTCTTGGGGCACATCTCCTTACTAAGTTTGAAATGGCTAGAAAAGGGTGTACTAACAGGTTTTGTATTATCCATATTAAATTTTTTCAACACCTTTTGTATGTACTCATTCCGGGACAATGTTAATTTGTGATTTTTCTTGTCTCTAGTTATTCGCATACCAAGGAATTTTTTTTTTTTTGCAGCCCCCTAATCCTTTGTTGCAAATGAATTTGCCAGTTTTCTTTTCAGCACATTTATTTCCTGCATATTAGACCCTGCAATAAGCATGTCATCTGCATACAATAACAATATAATATAGCTACCATCATTTTTATTTTTCAAATAAACACAATGATCAGAGTGACATATAGTATAACCTTATTCAGACATAAACCTATCAAATTTTAGATACCACTGCCTTGAAGCTTTTTTCAAGCCATACAAGCTCTTCTTTAACCTTCACACTAATTTTTCTTTCCCTTTGATCTCATATCATTCTGGTTGCTGCATATAGATCTCTTCCTCCAAATATCCATGGAGAAATGTTGTCTTTACATCTAACTGTTGAAGATGTAAATATTCCGCTGCCACAAGTCTTAAAATAGTTCTAATTGAAGTCATCTTAACAACATGATAAAATATTTCATCAAAACAAATACCTTTCTTTTGTGCGAACCCCTTCACCACAAGTCTAGCTTTGTACCTCTATTTTCTTCCATCTTCTTCTTTTATCCTATAAACTCATTTATTCAAAAATGTTGTTTTACCTACAGGCAACTTGACTAAGTCCCAAGTTTGGTAATGTATTAACGAGTCCTTCTCGTCTTTCATGGCTAGCTCCAACTTCTTCTTGGTTTCAACCTGAATTGCTTCTTCCTAACATTCGGGTTCACCAGAATCAGTCAACAATAAATAATATAATGAAGAAGAGTATCATTCAGGGGGTCTACTTATCCTGGTAAATCTTCTGACACCACTTTTAGGTGTTTGAGGTGCCTGTTTCTATTGTGGTAGTTGTTGTTGTTGTGGTTATTGATTATTATTATTTTCAGGCACCTTAATTTTTCTGTGATCTCATCAAGAACTATGTATTCCTTGTTTTATTTTTCCTGTTTCTTTTCCTGCAACTGATTCTTATACAAGACCTTTTCATTGAATATTGCATATCTTCTCCTAATGATTTTGTGATTTTCATAATCATATAATCGATAACCAAAATCATTAACACGACATCGAATAAAGCTACATTTATTTGATTTTTCCTCAAGCTTTGTTCTAGTTTCTTTTTTAATATGCGCAAATGCCTCACAACCAAAATTCTTTAAAAAATAGTAGTTTAGTTTTTTACCTGTCCATGCCTCCTTTGTAATACCACCATCCAAGGAAATTGAAGGCCCTCTGTTTATTATATAAATAGCAGTATCTATAGCTCTGCCCAAAATTGTAAAGGAAATCGTGCATGCAATCTCATACACCTTGCACACTCCATGGTTGTTCTGTTCATCCTTTTTGAAACACCATTTTCTTGTGGTTTTCTTGGAACTGTCTTTTCTCTGTAAATTCCATGCTCTGAATAGTACCTATCAAACTCTTCACTGCAATATTCATCTCCATTATCTGATCTGAGACACTTCAACTTCTTCCCTGTCTCAATCTCAACCAAAGCTTTCCATTTCTTGAAAGTATCAAATACGTCATATTTATTCTGAATACAATAAATCCAAGTTTTTCTAGTTGCATCATCAATAAAAGTAACATAATAATGAGAGCCACTATGAGATGATACTTGAGCAGGTCCCCATACATATGTATGCACAAGCTTCAATTTTTCGCTCCTATTTTCCTTCCCAACTCTGAGAAATCTAACTCTCCTATGTTTTCCATAAATGAAATTCTCACAGAAATCCAAATCAAGATTCTTCAAATCCGACAACAAATTTCTTGAGTGAAGAATCTTCATCCCCTTCTCACTCATGTGTCTGAGCCTATGATGCCATAATGCTGCATCTACTCCTTTGGAAGATAAAGCATTAACATACTTAGAAATACCATTGCATAAATACAATGTACCAACCCTTTTTCCTTTTGCTATTACTTGGGCTCCTTTGGTGACCTTCCAAGTTTTATCTGTGAAAGTTGTCACAAAACCTTCACCGCCTCACTGCCCTATTGAAATCAGATTTTTCTTGAGATCTGGAACATGCCTTACTTCCTTTAATAGCCATTGTTTTCCATTTTTCTATTTTATAAGAACCTTACCCATTCCAACGATTTCACAGGGTTTATCATCACCCAAACGGACTTGTCCAAAATCTCCTTGAACATAGTCATGAAAATATTTCTTATTAGGTGTGGCATGGAATGAGGCCAATGAATCTACTACCCAGGAATCAATAAAATTTTCAAAAGAAAGAATTAAAGCATACTGTAACACATCACTTGTCACATTTGCTTCATGATTGTTTTCTTGTTGTGGGTCTCCTTCTTTTCCCTTTTGAGATCTACAGTCTTTCTTCAGGTGTCCTTTCTTTTTTCATTTTCATCACACTATCCCCGATATGGACTTGGATCTTCCTTTCCTTGATTTACTATGATATCTTGAGCTCTTTCCTCTTTCCATTTTTATTCCCCTAGACTCTGCACTCAAAGCATTACCCGATTTCTCACCACATCTTTTCTGTCACATTTCCTCACTAAGGGTAGCACCGAAAACATCATCAAACTTTAAAGTACTACATCCAGAGACAGAGTTACTAAAGGCCATAACTAAACCATTCCAGATTTTTGGCAATGAGTACAGAAATAAAAGAGCCCTAACTTCATCATCAAATTTTACCCTACAGAACTTAATTGATTGGTAACTGTATTAAAATCATTTAAATGTTCTACAACAGATCCACCTTTCGACATATTCATATTAAATAAACGTTTCATAAGAAATACCTTGTTTGAGACCAAAGGATTTTCATATAGTTTTGCCAATGCCTTAAGAAAACCATTTGTTGTTGTTTCCATCAAAATATTGAGGGATACCAATGCCACAAGGCACAATCATACTATTTCAAGTGCCTTTCTATCGAGAATCTCCCATTTTTCATTTTTCATAGTCATCGGCTTCTTTGTTTTTCCACTCAATGGTAGGTATAGATATTTTTGATACAAATAATCTTCCATCTACATCTTCCACAACGGGAAGTTCTGGCCATTAAATTTCTCAACCCTAAACTTACCATCTTCCGCCATTGCTCCCACTCGAACTAGGAACCCTTGTTTCCTTCGAGTTTATCAGCCAAAAAAACCTTAAGCTATGATACCAGTTCTTAGAGAATTATATATTACAGAGCAATGCAACACATAAAATATGCAGAAAACACAAGCACACAAAACACACAAAACCAGAGAGACACAGATATACGTGGTTCACGTACTTTGGGCCATGTTAGCCCCCCTATGAAATTTTTGACAAGCAAATAGGGGGCTAAATTGTTGTTGAGTCTTCAAGGAATGCATTTCCTCTGAAAACACAGTCTCCTTGAAGCCTCCATGTGCCTTTTATCCTTCATCAAATCCCCTCTGTTGATTCCTCTTTTAAAGCCTCTCTGCTATGAAGAAATGCCCAAAGGCCCCCTTTTCCTTCTTATTTCACTCCCAATTGGCCTCCATTTTATCCCCCTTGTCTTCCTCTTCTACTCCCCATTTACCCCTCAAATCCCCCCAAAATCCCATTTAATTTCTTCCCCTACCCTTTGTTTAGCTTTCTTCCCCCTTTTCCCCTCTATCGTTCCCCTCCTTCACCTTCAAACTCCATTTAAAGGGGTTAAAAACCCACTCTCCGACCTTATTCTAAGGCCTAGCCCCTTCCCCTTAACCACTTCCCCACATATAACCCCACGCTGGGACCAAGCGCTTAAGTCCCGAGCGCCAATCGCAATCGGATCATCGGGCAGGTGTAAATCCTTTGTAACAGCGTAAACCCCTGATGCGATTGTTTTATTACAATATGCCCGCGAAAAATTCCTCACCGTTGATCTGTCCCTTAGATCGACGGCGGAGCGCTAATCGCAAGACTCGGCTCAATTGCAATCGGAACATTCAAGTGACACCCCCCTATTGATCGCAAGCCCTTTCCACCGTGCTCCGATTGAATCCTGACCGTCCATCCTCCTGCGATCCGACGGTCCTCCGCCAATCGCAGGTCCCCTCCGATTGTGTTCCCCACCATTGATCTCTCCGCCTGATCCGACGGTCCTCCGCTAATCACACCTTGTCTCCCTATCCCCCGATCACTCTGTCCCTCCGATTACATCTGAACCATTGATCTGATCCCCGATCGGACGGTCAGCACTCAATCGCATCCCGACCTCCGATCGCAATCGCATGCTCTTCCCTCCGTCCTTCGATTTAATCCCGACCGTTCATCCTCCTGCAGATCAACGGTCAGCGCTCAATCACTTTCCCATTCCCAATCGCAATCGCAAAGCCCAATGGTGCCGCCCCGATTGAGATCCTTTGATTGCATCATAGTCGTCCATCTGTTGCATGATCCAACGGCTATCGCACAATCGCATGCTTTCCCCTCTGCCCTTCCGATTTCATCCCCGCCGTCCATTCCTCCTCGCGATCGACGGCCATTGCTCAATCGCATCATTCCTTCTGATCACTGTTCGCAAGCCTTCCCTCCGTCCTCCGATTTGATCTCGTCCGTTCATTTGTTTCACGATCCAACGGCTATCGCTCTCCTCTGTTGATCGCAATCGGAAGTTTGTGAGTGTCTCCTTTTTATGCCCTTGCGATTGTGATCCTCCGATTGCATCTCCGTCATCCGTCTCCTCCCGGATCTGATGGCTTAGGTTTAATCGCCCTCCGCCTCCGCTGGGTCCCACCTCCACGGCTTCCGCTCCATTGTTTTCATGTTTTCCTTTGTATTACGCCCAAGTGTTCGACCTTTGGGCCTTTACAGTTTTGATCATTTCTCCGCTGCTCTATGTTCTTTCCACCCTTCTCCACTCTTCCACCACCAATCCTCCACCTCCACAGCATTTCTTCGCCGCCACTGCTCGGGTTTTAAACAGAGTTATTTCAGTGTGCAGATAGTACAAAGAGGCCGATTCAGCGGCCAGCAAAGCAGCAGAGACCGGATTAGAAGGGATTTGAATCTGTAATTGAATATTTGAAGCGCTAATCCCGTGATCAAAGAATTAAGGCACTGATTGAAGATTAAGAGCGCACCAGCAACGCCATAACTGCGCCACCTAACAACAAGACTTTTTCCTCCAGACATCTACCTACAACAATCTCCATGCCTCCTCGAGCCCTGAAAAGATTAATTGCACTGTCTGAGATCCGTTTAAGACAGTCAGGCAGCAGTTACGGAGGTATGGAGCGGACTTGCACTTTTCCATCCAGTTCATTTATTCCAGAATGGCAGCACAGAGCTCTAGACAGTCGAAGGACCCCAAAGAAATATCAGAGGTCAATTTCCGGCCTGACAAAGATCTTCGAACCAGATTACAGAGTACATATAGAGCCGCAGAGCCATTAAGTAGTATGGGCGTGGACACTTCCGCCAATTTTGTCTTAATGAGATTGATTAATTGTTCATCTACCTCTGTCTCTTCCTCTTCTCCTATAAGAAATCCCCGAGAACACATTGTAAAGGTTGTTGTTCAGTTGCTGGCAGTTTTCTGTTAGAGGGATTCATTTGACTATTAGAACAATCATGGGAGGGAGTAGCAGAGTAGTTGTATGTAATAGGCTGGGAGGAGAAGTCTGGACTGTAACAGCCATTGAGCTTATTGTACATGACTGGTTTTGCATAAATTAATCAAAGCACTTTTCACAGGATCCTGGTCTATTACTATAGGTGATGTTTTCTTACTCTGTTTATTACATTTCCATATTGTTTCATGTTCTTCTGGTAGGCATCAGAATAATGGTATAGGATTCACCCTTGTTAGGTGCCCTATGCTGTCTGCTCTCCCTACCTTTATGTTTTCTGCTCCATGTGCTATCTAAGAGTTAATTCATAGGTTTAACCAGCGCAGCGGATGTTATTGCCTGCTGGCTGATGTATGAACTTGGGGGTTTGCCCCTTAGATATTTCTCCGTAATCTTATCTCCGTTTTTCCCTTGGAGTTGCTAAAGTAGACCTGGAGTTAAATGACCTCTGGTCTGATCTATAAGCTGCCCCTTTGTCTCTTTGAGAGCTGCCTTTGAGTATGTCCAAGCAGGTCTGGAGTTAAATGACCTCTGACCTGATCTATAGACAGAAATTGGGTTGTTCTCCTTCTTTCATTTCCCTTCCTTAATGTTCCACCCCATCATCTATCTAAAAAGATCCTTTAGTATAGATGACTTGCCCTTTGAAAGCCTTGGCTAGTTGTTGCATGTAATCTCCTTTCACGACTCCATAGCCCAATGGATGGCACTTTTTAGGCCTATCCTCTCTGCTGAAGCCTCCTGATGCTTTGTTCCTTCTCTCCCATTTCTTTCCCAGTCCATGATCTCCTAACCAACCCAGCAACCCTTCAACCAAATCATTTTAAAACCCCCCTTTGTGCTTCATAACTAGCCTAACATCTCATTCTGAGCTTCAAAGATACATCATTATTTGCTCTATTTGGAGAGATCCCTCTCCGGGTCCAGGAGGGCTAGATCCTAGGGCCCCAAAGTGGTTCTGATGTTGTCTCATCTTTTGGTCTTGCCAATCTGGCCAAAACATGGGAACACCAACATAATGGCGACTCCACTGGGGACGAATCTGAGAGTCAAGAACCGCTGATAGTTGGTCTATTTCCCATTGTCGTCACCAACATAATGGCGAATCCACTGGGGAAGAACTTCTTTGTCTCTAGATTGGATTTTCATTGCTGATGGTGAACATCATCCAGCTCCAAACAGTCATAATCATCCACCTGGCGACTCCACACTCCCTATGATCCAAAGACCTGATGACTCCACTGGTGAAGGACACTGAACTGGTTAAGAAGAGGCAATAGCCTTCTTTGCAGAAGCGTGAATCCAAGCATGGACAGGGATGCAAAGTATAATGGCTTTTATAATAAAGTATGCAAAATAACAGAAGTGCTTGGTGAAATGCTGGAGACATACATGGCTAATATGAATGTAGATGATGATTATTTTGAACAGCCCATGTCTCCTTCAGAACAAGAACAAACTCAAGATCTAGAAGATGAGCAGGACCTATATGATGCTCAAGAATCTGTAGAATATGAAGAGGAAAGTGATCAAAAATTGCCTAATTGCTTACCTATGTCTTGTGTTACGCTGACCAAAGAATATCAGGACCTATTAGCAAAGGCTGATAGGGAAAGATGCCTTGAGGAAACAAGAGACCACATAGAGGAGGCAAAATCTGATATGGAAGAAGAGGTTCAAGAAGACATCCCGCCTCCTAGTCAACTAACACAAGAGGAAGAGGACTCCTGCTCTTCTGTCCATGACGAAAGGGAAATCCCTCTTTTGACAGAAGAAGAGATTGATCGGATATTAAACCAGCAGTCCACCCCAGACATCTTCTATAGAACACAAGCTCCTGCTCAGTCATTAGTTGAGTTCGATGATTATGTTTCAGAAGACTCCTTTGTGGATCAGGACGAAGAAATACCTGCCGTGTGCCCAGAACGGTGGACTTGGTCAGGTCCGCCTATCTATGACACTGATGGGGAAAGTTATGAAAGCATCAGTGACGAGTGTCATGAGATCAGACGCCAGCAGTATTTCCTTACAGAAGATGAGGAGGAAAGCAAAGAAGAGATTCTTGAGCACGATGAAAACAAGGAGTTTCCTCTTGAAAAGGAGGAAGTGATGGAACAAGCCCCTGCTCAAGAATACTTGGATCTTTTCACGGAGCCCTGCACCTTAGAGCAGAATACATCGGAGCTCCAAGAGGACTCAGCTGCAATATACAATGAGTCCTCCAGTTCAGAAGATGAGGGAGATTCTCTCTCTCAAGAGAGTCTTCTTCTTGATCCAGTGGAAGAAGAAGAGATCCTGGTCGAAGCCAGCCTGCCAGACATTTGCAGCCAGGTATCTTTTCATGATCCTTATGCACATTTCCTGCATACATTTGAAGAAGGATCAAAGGTCTTTTTGAGCAGCATGATGCAGACAGGAAGAAAATTTTTCAAAGCTGCTGTTTTTGAACAAAAAGAGTGGGAGCTGCCCTGCCTATCCAACATGCTCAAGGAGTTGAGCAAGAAGGACCAGCCATGGGATCACTTGATGGACTGGTTACATTGGAAGACCATGTTTGCAAGCTAGATTGTAAATATTCCAGTTAGAGTAGGGTAGGTAGGAAGCTCAATAAAGCTCAGCCTATGAGCAGGTAGATTAGTTGTTTAAATTTCTGTCTTAGAAGGTAGAGAAGAAACCTGCTAGACAGTCTAATCCTAGCAGGTAGTAGTGTAGGTAGAGAAACATATGAGACCAACAGTCTAATCTGGTCTCATGGAGTAATAAGGGTAGAAGTAGATTAGGTTTATTTTTCCTGTTTGTAAAAGTTAATGATGTAAAGAGTCTGCAAGTCCAAATGCACACAAGAAGAAAAAATGTTAGGACTATAGTGTGGGTAGGTAGTTGTGTGGGAGAATTTTATTGCTGATATCTTGTCTTCATAGTTTGTGGCAGATGATCAAGGAAAGAAAAGGATGGTTCAAGTAGCAGGCATCTGGCCTACACCAAGAGATCAATTTCTGAATTATTGACTCCTTCAAGAAGAAGCCATCCCCATGTGGAGCCACTGTTAGCCCCCCTATGAAATTTTTGACAAGCAAATAGGGGGCTAAATTGTTGTTGAGTCTTCAAGGAATGAATTTCCTCTGAAAACACAGTCTCCTTGAAGCCTCCATGGGCCTTTTATCCTTCATCAAATCCCCTCTACTAATTCCCCTTTTAAAGCCTCTCTGCTATGAAGAAATGCCCAAAGGCCCCCTTTTCCTTCTTATTTCACTCCCAATTGGCATCCATTTTATCCCCCTTGTCTTCCCCTTCTACTCCCCATTTACCCCTCAAATCCCCCCAAAATCCCATTTAATTTCTCCCCCTACCCTTTGTTTAGCTTTCTTCCCCCTTTTCCCCTCTATCGTTCCCCTCCTTCACCTTCAAAATCCATTTAAAGGGGTTAAAAACCCACATTCCGACCTTATTCTAAGGCCTAGCCCCTTCCCCTTAACCACTTCCCCACATATAACCCCGCGTTGGGACCAAGCGCTTAAGTCCCGAGCGCCAATCGCAATCGGAGCATCCGGCAGGTGTAAATCCTTTGTAACAGCGTAAACCCCTGATGCGATTGTTTTATTACAATATGCCTGAGACACATTCCTCACCGTTGATCTGTCCCTTAGATCGACAGCGGAGCACTAATCGCAAGACTCGGCTCAATCGCAATCGGAACATTCAAGTGACACCCCCCGATTGATCGCAAGCCCTTTCCACCGTGCTCCGATTGAATCCTGACCGTCCGTCCTCCCGCGATACGACGGTCCTCCGCCAATCGCAGGTCCCCTCCGATTGTGTTCCCCACCATTGATCTCTCCACCTGATCTGACAGTCCTCCGCTAATCGCACCCTGTCTCCCGATCCCTCGATCGCTCTGTCCCTCCGATTACATCTGAACCGTTGATTTGATCCCCGATCGGACGGTCAGCGCTCAATCGCATCTCGACCTCCGATCGCAATCGCATGCTCTTCCCACTGTCCTCCGATTTAATCCCGACCGTTCATCCTCCCGCAGATCGACGGTCAGCGCTCAATCGCTTTCCCATTCCCAATCGCAATCGCAAAGCCCAATGGTGCCACCCCGATTGAGATCCTCCTATTGCATCATAGTCGTCCATATGTTGCATGATCCAATGGCTATCGCACAATCGCATGCTTTCCCCTCTACCCTTCCGATTTCATCCCCGCTGTCCGTTCCTCCTCGCGATCGACGGCCAGCGCTCAATCACGTCATTCCTTCTGATCACTGTTCACAAGCCTTCCCTCTGTCCTCCGATTTGATCTCGTCCGTTCGTTTGTTTCACGATCCAATGGCTATCGCTCTCCCCTGTCGATCGCAATCGGAAGTTTGTGAGTGTCTCCTTTTTATGCCCTTGCGATTGTGATCCTCCGATTGCATCTCCGCCGTCTGTCTCCTCCCGGATCTGACGGCTTAGGTTTAATCGCCCTCCGCCTCCGCTGGGTCCCACCTCCACGGCTTCCGCTCCATTGTTTTCGTGTTTTCCTTTGTATTACGCCCAAGTGTTCGACCTTTGGGCCTTTATAGTTTTGATCATTTCTCCGCTGCTCTGTGTTATTTCCACCCTTCTCCACTCTTCCGCCACCACTCCTCCGCCTCCACAGCATTTCTCCGCCGCCACTTCCTGGGTTTTAAACATAGTTATTTTAGTGTGCAGATAGTACAGAGAGGCCGATTCAGCGGCCAGCAAAGCAGCAGAGACCGGATTAGAAGGGATTTGAGCCTGTAATTGAATATTTGAAGCGCTAATCCCGTGATCAAAGAATTAAGGCACTGATTGAAGATTAAGAGCGCACCAGCAATGCCATAACTGCGCCACCTAACAGCAGGACTTTTTCCTCCAGACATCTACCTACAACAATCTCCATGCCTCCTCGAGCCCTGAAAAGATTAATTGCACTGTCTGAGACCCATTTAAGACAGTCAGGCAGTAGTTACAGAGGTATGGAGTGGACTTGCACTTTTCCATCCAGTTCATTTATTCCAGAATGGCAGCACAGAGCTCCAGACAGTCGAAGGACCCCAAAGAAATATCAGAGGTCAATTTCCGGCCTGACAAAGATCTCCGAACCAGATTACAGAGTACATACAGAGCCGCAGAGCCATTAAGCAGTATGGGCGTGGACACTTCCGCCGATTCTGTCTTAATGAGATTTATTAATTGTTCATATACCTCTGTCTCTTCCTCTTCTCCTATAAGAAATCCCCGAGAACACATTGTAAAGGTTGTTGTTCAGTTGCTGGCAGTTTGTTGTTAGAGGGATTCATTTGACTGTTAGAACAGTCGTGGGAGGGAGTAGCAGAGTAGTTGTATGTAATAGGTTGGGAGGAGAAGTCTGGACTGTAACAGCCATTGAGCTTATTGGACATGATTGGTTTTGCATAAATTAATCAAAGCACTTTTCACAGGATCCTGGTCTATTACTATAGGTGATGTTTTCTTACTCTGTTTATTACATTTCCATATTGTTTCACGTTCTTCTGGTAGGCATCATAATAATGGTATAGGATTCACCCTTTGTTAGGTGCCCTATGCTGTCTGCTCTCCCTACCTTTATGTTTTCCGCCCTATGTGTTGTCTAAGAGCGGGTTCACAGGTTTAACCAGTGCATTGGATGTTATTGCCTGCTAGCTGATGTATGAACTTGGGGGTTTGCTTCTTAGATGTTTCTTTGTAATATTATCTCTGTTTTTCCCTTGGAGTTTCTAAAGTAGACCTGGAGTTAAATAACCTCTGGTCCGATCTATAAGCAGCCCCATTGTCTCTTTGAGAGCTGCCTTTGAGTATGTCCAAGCAGGTCTGGAGTTAAATCACCTCTGACCTGATCTATAGACAGAAATCTAGTTGTTCTCCTTCTTTCACTTTCCTTCCTTAATGTTCCACCCCACTCTCTAATCTAAAGATCCTTTAGTGACATGCCCTTTGAAAGCCTTGGCTAGTGGATGCAAGTAATTCCCTCTCATGACTCCATAGCCCAATGGATGGCACGGTCTTGGCCCATCCTCTCTGCTGAAATATTCTGCTGTTTTGTTCCTTTCCTCCCACTGTTTTCTCAGTCCATGATCTCGTCACCAACCCAACAACCCTTCAACCAAATTATTTAAAACCCCCCTCTATGCTTCATAACTAGCCTAACATCTTATTTTTGAGCTTCAAAGATACATCATTCTTTGCTCTATTTGGAGAGATCCCTCTCCGAGTCCAGGAGGGCTAGATCCTAGGGCCCCAAAGTGGTTCTGATGTTGTCTCATCTTTTGGTCTTGCCAATCTGGCCAAAACATGGGAACACCAACAGGCCACGTCCACCCCAAACAACCAATCTTTCCTTTTTAATATCCAACAAAATGAAGACACACAACCTACAACATATCAGTTGTAATATCCTCTGTTCTCTCTCATAGTCTCTCTATCATTTTCTTGCTCTAAAAATAAACATAAAATAAATAGCCACAATACAATACCCTCATACAAAACGAAGGGTTTCTTTCTAGGGCAAAAAAACCTGAATTAAACATAAATTCTACCTTCATATCATCTGCCTAATGAACAGCTCAGATTGACTAGAAATTACAATACTTTTACAAGGAAATTTTACATCTATTTTTAGCTTCGAGGGTACTGCCCCCGAAACCCCCCGCTAGGTGGGGGCTCCATAAAGTCGCAATCCCCCCCCCCCCCCCCCCGTGGACCCCTCAGGTAGCGTTTAGTTACGAGAGGCGTTTCCACCCCATTAAGGTACAATGGTCCAATGTTGTGACACAAAATAAACAAGATAATCAGGCTCCACACCCAAAAGGATGAATGAATGAGAAACATCATCGCCCCTTTGTTTCATCAGTCCCTCTAACATTCAACACCAGATCCATTTTCACATTAGTGGCATATCATAGCTTACAGTAGTTTTAGTTCTTTCATATAGTCAAAGAACCATTCTTTCAGATCACACTCACTTCAGGGACACCTTTTGTATGATGCATGGGGGAACCCATTATAGAATTTTTTAAATATGTCCCCAAGGGAGAAATAAATCATTTACTTCAACATACAACAAGTTAGTTTCTTTTGTATATTCTCTTCTGTGCTTGTAATATGAACTTGAAATTCATGACCACGAGAATGTGACGTTCCTTCCTCATACATAATGTTTTGTAGAAAAATCCTATTAGCTTGGTGTTATTTTACTTTTTTGGAATTATTACTTTTATTCTTTCATAACAAGGCACTCTCTCTCAATAAGATAGTAGTACTCATCTTCAAGAACAACAAAACATGACGAATTTCAGCTACAAGTTTTCTCCAAACCTCATACATCAGGGGGTGACTATTATTACGGAAACGTTGTACACAAAATTGTATAATTTAAGTTATGCTAAACATTAAAATATATCATGCACGTGTGTAAAAATTATCATTTAAAGCATCATGGAACCCAAAGAATCAAAATTTTCCTAAAGGTCCATTTAAAATATCAAACGATACAAGAACACCAAAGAATATTTGCACAGATCCTAACAATTGTTTCTTAGATAGCCACACAGATCCACCAAAGTTACAACTAAACAAATTTTGGACCAAAACACATTGAATAGGTCTAAATGCTTTGAAATTTCAAGATTGATAGCCTATTTTTTAGGCTCTCTACCCTTAATTGGGAAGTTATGGAGCCTCCAAAAGACTCCTCATATCTCCTAACAATCACTATCTCATTAATGATCCAAGGATCGTGAGTTATGATATATTTTTTATACTATAATATCATACAAATGAGAGCCAAAATAAAGAAAAAGTGAGATTATGGTTACGCTGCCAAAATTGATTGTGCAAATAGCATTAGATTTAATTATTAATTAACCATTTGAGAGTTTTCTTTAGATTAGTTTAGAGAGAATTGATTTGTGATTGGATTGGAGGGAAGCATCCTTTTTTAGAGTCTTAGTTAACCATTTCTTACCAAATATCCCTCAAATTTTCTTAAACTCATATACTGTATTTCTACTAACAACAAATGAAGAGCATTTGTTTATATTATCTTGTTTTTAGTTTTTGTTCATGTTTTCTTTAGTATCTACCGACCATTCTATTATATTGTTTCTCCTTTGGATACATGGCATTTTTATTTATATCTATAAATTCTAACAATTGAAAATGTGGGCTTACATGTAGTTTTCAGCCAAACTATAAAGAGATATTGAAGTTGGCACATTGTTGCTCCAAATTCACAAGCACATACCTAATCTATAAGATCAAGTTAAACAACCTGGAAGACAAGAGGAAAGCCTGAAAATTGATTCAAAATATAGCCAAATTCGTCTTCATATTAAGTAGATATGGCATAAGGATTTGTAGGCTTAGCTAAAACACACTGGGAAATCAAGGATCGATTTCCAAAATATGGATAGTAATAAAAATATAATTATATCAAAATTTAAGGAAAAAAATTGGTACAATAAAGAGTTAGAGAGAAAAATATCAAGATATTATAAAGAAGTCATTTTCCCTTGTCTAAAAAATAAAAATTATCTCTTTGTTCGATGAACACAAAGAAGAAAATTGTTTAAAACAAATTGTGTTTGTTCTATCTTTTCTAGAGATAAATTATGTAGATATTTTTGAAATATTGACATAGTTTATCTCTAAAAAAATAAAGGAAAGATATAGGAATTAATTTCCTTAAGGTCCATCGCAAAATTTGATGTTGGTAAATTTTAAAAATTCCTTGGGATGAAACATTTTTTCAACTTCGTCATAGTAAGAATGTTGTGTAACCAGCTCCAAAAATAGAAGAAAAGAGATATCAACGTCTTAGAAATAAGCCACTTCGAGGGGGAAACCTCCAATACATTACATAAATGAATAATTCTTGGATGATACAATTTACAAAACCTCCTTTCTATATATAGGAGTCCATGGGGCCATAATGTAATCCTAGCCGACCTAACAATAATAATTTAAGGGCACAATAATAACAAATTCGGGGTTACAAGGGTACAATAATAACAATAAGGGGGTTACACTAACAACAATAAGGGACTATGCTAGTAATATAGGGACCTAACATGCCCCTCTCCTTCAAAAAAAGTGTTGTCCTCAACACTTGAGTAGTTCTGGGTGCTTTTGTATAAAATTCTCATCCTCCCATGTAGAATCTTCAGTGGGTAAGTTCTTCCACTTGATGAGATACTCTGAAATTGATCGATTCCGTAGTTGTCGAGTTCTTGTTTCCATGACCGCTTCCGTTTCCAATATGATTTTTCCTTCCTCATCAAGTTCTGGAAATATTGTTTGAACTGGAATATTTTCACCTATAACCTTCTTTAAACACGAAACATGGAAAACTGGATGTACTCGCGAAGAAGCAGGAAGCTCCAATTTGTATGCCATAGTACCAATCTTTTGCAACACCTTGTAAGGACCATAGTACTTTGGCGATAATTTATTATCCTTCTTAGCTTGCTTGAGGGACATTTGTTTGTATGGTTATAGCCATAAAAATACCCAATCTCCTATAACAAAACTTCTCTCGTTGCGATGTTGATCTGCTTGTTGTTTCATTCGATTTTGTGCCAAATTCAGGTTATCCTTTAAGAGTTGGAGAACTTCTTGCTGATGCTCGATGTGATCTTCCACTGCTTGAACCTTCGAATTTTCCCGTAAAGATGATGTGATGGATGGTGGATGATATCCATAAAGTGCCATAAATGGGGTCATTTTTGCTGCAGTATGGAAGGAAGTGTTATACCACCATTCAGCAAGAGGTAACCACTTGACACATTGTGTTTGTTTATCAGATACAAAACAACGAAGATATCCTTCCAAACATTTATTTACTATCTCAGTTTGACCATCAGATTGAGGATGATAAGATGAGCTATGAGCTAATTTAGTACCCAAAGAAGAAAATAACTCTGTCCAAAAATTTCCCGTAAAAATGGGATCTCCGTCGCTCACAATAACCCTTGGGCTTCCATGTAGCTTTTGAATTCTGTCCACAAATGTAGTAGCAACTGTACTTGCTTTAAATGGATGAGATAATGCACAAAAGTGTGCATACTTGGTAAGTCTATCAACTACCACCATGATGACACTCTTTCCTTCGGACTTAGGTAAACCTGTGATTAAATCCATTGAAATCTCCTCCCAACGTTGACTTGGAATGGATAAAGGTTGTAGAAGTCCCGGGGTCTTAATTGTCTCCACTTTATTCTGCTGGCAAACCAAACATTCCGCCACAAACTTTTGAATATCAGATTTAAGGCCATCCCCAAAAAAATCTTTCTTCACCCTGTGGTAAGTTTTTAAAAATCCTGAGTGTCCTCCTAAAGGAGAAGTGTGCAATTCCAGAAGAATCTTTTGTTTTAGTTGGGAATTCTTACAAAGATATAGGCGATCTTTGTACCATAAGGAATCATTTTTCCAACTAAATGCATCAGATGTACTAGGATCTTGCTGCAACTTTTGAATGAGTGTCCATACATCTTTTTCCTTCTTCCATTCATCTCTTGCTTCGGTTATCCAATCTGGTTGGATAATAGAAATGGCACAAAGCAATGTTTCCACCTCTTCATTCTTTCTTGAGAGTGCATCTGCAACAACATTAAGCTTTCCCTTTTTGTAGATTATTTCAAAGTCATAACCCAACATCTTTGTGACCCATTTTTTCTACTCTTCTGAAGATAGTCTTTGTTCCAAAAAGTGTTTAAGACTATCATGATCATTTTTTACCTTGAAGTGTCTTCCCATTAGGTAAGTTCGCCATTTCTTTAGTGGATGCAATATTGCTAACATTTCCTTCTCATAAATAGGTTTTTGTAAATACTTTCCTTTGATTGGACGACTTTCAAAAGCAATGGGTCTTCCTTCCTACATTAAAACTGCACCAATTCCATTTCCTGAGGCATCACATTCCACAATAATGGTTTTTGTGAAGTCTGTCGTAGCTAAGACCGGTGCTAGGCACATTGCCTCTTTAAGATGTTCAAAGGGCTTAGTTGCTTCAGGAGTCCATGAAAATGCATCTTTCTTCAATAATGTTGTTAGAGGTGCTGCTATTCTCCCATAATTCTTAACAAACTTGCGATAATAGCTTGTTAACCCGAGAAATCCTCGCAACTGCTTTATTATCTTGGGGACTTTCCATTCCTTAATGGCTTTAATTTTGTTAGGGTCTACTTTAACACCCTCGTGAGATATAATATGACCCAGATATTCCACCTCTTGTACTCCAAAGAAACATTTGGATGTTTTTGCATATAATTGTTTCTCCCGCAATAGTTTGAGCACCCTGTCAACATGTTCAACATGATCCTTCCAAGACCTGCTGTAGATTAGTATATCATCAAAAAATACTAGCAAAAAATTTCTAAGGGTTTGAAAATGGAATTCATCAACCCTTGAAATGTAGAAGGTGCATTGGTAAGGCCAAAAGGCATGACCAAAAATTCATAATGACCCTCATGAGTTTGAAATGCTATTTTTGGAATATCTTCAGTCTTCATTCTAATTTGATGATATCCTGAATGAAGATCCAACTTCGTAAAATAAATTGCTCCATGTAATTAATCCAATAATTCATCAATCAAAGGAATGGGAAATTTGTCTTTAATGGTGAGCTTATTGAGCTCCCTATAATCCGGACATATTCGCCATGATCCATCCTTCTTGTGTACCAATACTACAGGAGCAGAGAAAGAAATTTGACTAGGTTGAATTATACCTGCCTCTAACATTTTTGCAATCATACATTCAATTTCGCTCTTTTGGAAGTAAGGATATCTATAAGGCCTGATGTTTGGAGGAACACTTCCTGGAATCAAATGAATAGCATGATCATGTTCACGAATAGGTGGGAGTCCTTTGGGAGTTTCAAACACCTTGGAATGATTGGCCAAGACTTGTTGGAGATCTGCCGAAATAGATGATTTTGATGTCGGAACGTCTAGTGAGCATAATTGTGAAATTACGCCTCATTGTTCTTTCTTTAGAAGCTTTGTCATGACATTAGAGCTTATTATCCTTCTAGGCTTCCCTTCAATACCCCGTAATTCGACTTCCTTTCCTTCTGAAAAAAGTTTCAAGAAAAGTTCTTGAAAATTAAAAGCTACCGTCCCCAAAGATTGTAACCATTGTACTCCTAGTACAACATCAACACCTCCCATAGGAATGGAAAGCATTGGACTAGTCAATACATATTCCCCCATGGTTAGCTTGATATTATGGCGTTTCCCATAGCAATTTGTAGTTCCTCTATTTGCAACCATCACTTGAAATTCTGGTGCTGGGTATAGGAAACAATTTAATTCCTTGGCTACCTTACAATGAATAAAATTATGGGTGCTACCCGAATCAATCCACACTATTACCTTTTTCTTCTTGATCTGTCCTTCTATCTTGAGAGTTTAAGGAGTGGTAATTCCTGCCAGTGCATTACATGATATGGTTGGATTCATCTCTTCCTCTTATAGGGCTGGTTCCTGGTGTATATCCTCGTCTTGTTCATTTTCTTCTTCCTCTTCACAATCTATGTAAAATAATTTCTTCTCAGCACACTTATGACCTTTAGTGTATTTGCTATCACAACCGTAGCAAAGCCCTTTTGCTCTTTTTTCTTCCAATTGTTGTGGTGTCAACCTTGTAGGTTGTGGAAATCTAGGCGTAGCAACACTTCCTTCTTTATAGAATTGAGTGGTAGGCTTCCTTGTCGCCATAATTTTACATTCAACTTTTCTTGCCAACCCGAATGCCTTCTCCAATGAATCAGGTTCCAAAACGCGAACTTCATGTTGGATGTTATCCTTTAAAGTGCCTATGAAGAGATCAATCCTGTGTTCCTCTGGAATATCAGTTACCCTTATATTCAATTTTTGGAAGTCCTCAATGTGCTGCCTCACTAAACCCTTTTGTTTGAGATTTATCAATTGGCTAAAGAAGGTGTTGCTCTTTGTATCCTCATAATGTGCTATCATTTCCTCCATAAAAATTGACGAAGTGACAATTTTTTTACGGGAGCAAAGCCATCGATACCATACAAATGTATTTTGTTCTAAATGTAAAGTTGCAATGCGTACCTTTTGTGTGTTTTGCACGTTATGGAGATCAAAATATTGCTCCATCTATAGTATCCATGTTACAGGATCCTTTCCATCAAACTTCCTCATATCCATCTTTGGAATATGGTGGTCCTTCCCGCCAACATGAGATTTTATGAAATCACAATTAACATTTATTTTGTTCTCATCATGAGGTTCTTCTACTATCTTTTCACCATTAGGAAACCTTTCTTGTATCAACTTTGTCAAACCTTCCATGTATTCTTTTAGAAAATTCTTCATGTTTTCCATTTTCTCATCGATCTTAGCTTCCATGTCATCCATATTAGATTCCATGACTGCCTCCATGCCATCCATCTTCACTTCCACGCCTTTCTTCAAACCGTCCATCTTCACTTCCATGCCATCCATCTTAGCTTCCATGCCTTTCTTCAAACCATCCATCTTCACTTCCACGCCTTTCTTCAAAACTTCCATTTCATTTTTTGTTGCTCTTTGCGAGAGTGAAATTTGTTGCACTTGCTCTTGTAATTTTGATAGATCATGTTGCAATTCTTCATCTTCATGAGTAATGTTAGAGCCTTCTGAAGGCTTAATGGGTGTTGAATTCTTTTTAGGCTCCATTTTATATTCCAATATTGATACCTTTTACTTGCTTTGAGGAGCTCGATATTGAAATTGAATTATCTCTGTAATTGAAAATCTTCAATATCTAAAATTCAGCCCTATAGTAGCCCTCTGAAGCTTCTTTCAAATGCGACAGATCTGATCTTATTTGGATTCTTCAAGACAAAGTTGTGTCCCATCTCCCACAATGACCTAATTATGGACTAGTTCAGTAGAGCGAACTTGTACGACTTGCCACGTGTCACTGTTTCATCCTTTGTCTCTGAAATTGATAGCCCAAAAACTATAGTCTGTGTAATTGTGACCACTTTTTACGGTACTCCAATCCGATGCCCAGAGAGAGAGTTACTGAACTTTTCCCATGATCACCTCTTTGAGATGAAATTCAAGAGCCTAAAAACGCACTACCTTCCACAGATCATATCTCCAAAAATATTGTGAACCAAGCTCGGAAATGTTTTGACGAATTTCCTCATGATTTCAGCTTCGCACCATACAAATTTCAGATTCTGAACCTTCGTAGAAAAAAAATTATAGCGCAAATGCCACGATGACCTGTTTAGGAGCCTGAAACAAGACCTAACTTCCACAGATCATATCTCCGAAAATATTGTGAACCAAGCTCTGAAATTTGGATACGACCTTCCTCAAGATTTCAGCTTCGCACCCTAAAAATTTCAGCTTCTGAAGCTTTGTAGAAAATAATTTATAGCGAAAATTCCACGATGACCCGTTTGGAGCAACGAAACCCTAGAATCCCAAAGCTCTGATACCAAATGTTGTGTAACCAGCTCCAAAAATAGAATAAAAGAGATATCAACGCCTTATAAATAAGCCACTTCGAGGGGGAAACCTCCAATACATTACATAAATGAACAATTCTTGGATGATACAATTCACAAAACCTCCTTTCTATATATAGGAGTCCATGGGGCCATAATGTAATCCTAGTGGCCACAATGTAATCCTAGCCGACCTAACAATAATAATTTAAGGGCACAATAATAACAAAATGGGGGTTACAAGGGTACAATAATAACAATAAGGGGGTTACACTAACAACAATAAGGGACTATACTAGTAATATAGGGACCTAACAAAGAAGGTTGAAGATAGAAAAAAAAAAATCATATTAGAATGGATTACATATATTAAAATTTGATTTCAATTTAAAAATGTCTCTCCCATGAACAACCTTTATAACATTTTAACTAATTAAATTATGATGATGTCAACATACTTTTATTATTATTTCCTGTGAGAGAAATACAATTAAAAAAAAATGTAATTATTTATCTCTTACAAACTAATCGAATCATTTGATCTCCTCAATAAGTAGTGATCATTGTCATCATCAATATATATAATTGTCATAATATTTATTTTATTTATAATATTGTCTATATAAAAAATGACTAAGATTATTTTTTATGTTAAATGTATTACTTCAAAATAGAAAATTACATCATACCATCTAGCTCAAATTATCAAATTTCATCCCATTACTAATCTCAATATGCCATAAGGCAAACTAGAACTATTGAATGATAATGTATTATAAAAATTCAAAATACAAATTCTATGCCCGATAGTAATTATAAATAACCATAACTTGAAAAAATCAAGAAACATGAAACTATAATAAAACATGACATAAGTTTAATAATCTGATGAGGTCTTCAAGGTGAGGAATTTTTTGCTTGTGTTGGGAAAAATAATTAGAGGGGCAGGGGGGGAGGGCGGGTGGCTGAATCAGTATTTAAAACTCACTTAAATTTTTCTTTTCTTATTCATATTTATGTAAGCGATTTTTATGCTGACAACTAGCGTATATCCAATCAACTTACTTTTTAGTTAATTCATCATCTATTTAACCTAAACGAACGTATCAGTATTTCATTCAGAATTAATTAAATAGTATCAATGTGAAGTAAGAACAAAATAAACCATCAAAAATAAAAAAAACTCACATGAACACTAGGATTTTTAGGTGGAAACCCAATGTGGGGGAAGACCATTGTTGTTGTCATTTATGTCTTCCTTTTATTATAAAGAAACACTTCTTACATTATTGTATCGACACAGACTCATACCAGCACAAAGGCACCCACCTATAGAATGCTACAATGTTCCCTCGTTCTCCAACACCCACTAGAAGGGATCTCTAACCCCTTGATATCATTTTTTGGCACCCACCGAAAGGGATGTCCTACCCACTAATCTAATTTACCAGCTACCAATGGATGGAAGATTTGATCTCCCCATTGAAGGCTCCAACCCTCAACACCACCATGAACAACATTTCATAAATTTTTATATTGGATCCACTTGATTCAAAACATCACACCTTGTAGGAAAATTTTCATAAAATTTTTAGATTGGACCCACTACCATCATTTAATCCCAATACCAAGTATAAAAATTGAAAATAATCACTCCAAAAAATCACTCGATCATTGAACCAACTGAATCAACCAATCATTGAACCAATTGAGAGCCAAATAAATCAAATTATTCTCAAAGCATCAAAGAAGTTATATTATTGTAACAAAAATATAAATACTGAACCCAAACATTACATAAACTTAGTAAACCAATTGAAAACCCTGATGAATAAAATGTCACAATATATACACTACTTTAATTTATCAAATCTGCATGGATACATGGCTTCCTTGAAGGATACCTGTGTAGAAATGTAAAAACATTGAACCATGAAACTGAATCACTATTATTATAAAATAAGCTCTGGTTCATACATAAAACCACTGAATTATTCTGAAGTTATCATGTAATAATCATTGATCTTCAATCACATAGAGTTAATAGCATCATCAATCTTAAACATATAAAACCTCAATCAATTCAACTTCAAACATCACTATTAAACCCAGATCAACATGAATACTTCATTGACAGAAAATAGAAAACACATGAAGATTTATTAGACTCATCAAACATCATACTCATAAAAAACCTAGCTTATATAGACACTTTCCACAAAACACTTATGCATGTATAAGAACTCTTCATGAATCAAACCCGTGTAAAAATCTGTCCAAAGTGCAGAATCGACATGCCACTTACTAGAATGAAATCCGCATGTGTACGGGCCTTTCAAGTTATCCAACCAACATATGCACATGCCTTTAAAGTTACCAAGCACATGTACATATATGCAATTATTGACTTATACCCACATTTCACATAATACCTATAGAAATGAACCCATATCTCAACATACACAATAAAACATGCATCATAAATAAATGTCACAAATCAAACCAATCCACTATCAATATAGTCATTTCAGATCTATTAGATCTGATCCATCATCAAACTCTCGGGTGCATTCTTAGTTTCATATGAAACAATTCATTAATAACCCATTACATGCATGCTTTCTTTAGATCTAGCTATTCTTCAAATATCCATCACTTGCACACCAAAAAATACTATGATATTCATCTCCTTATATATCTTAGGAATTAGCCAATATTACATGTCAAAACCATACTAGTGCTGATGGTATTCCTTGGCTAGATCAAATAGGCATTACCACACTCAGTATTGTCGGTTAATACCATGGTAAGTGTTAGTATCCTATAAGTGATAGGATATAAAGGTGATTGAGTATTCCATGAGTTTGCAATTTCATATTGAGTATGATTTTCAATATTCAAGTGATTTCCAAAAAACAATATGATAGAAGAAAATAAAAGAGGGCAGAAAGAAAAAAGGAAAAAAAGAGAAAAAGAAAAAGAAAGAAAAACCCCCAAAAAAATAATATTGAAAGTGTTGCAAATCAAAATTCCACAACTGATTAGATTATCTTGTTCAATCATATAGTTTAAGCATGATTCTACAATTTTAAATTTATGTTTATAAGTTAGAAAATAATGATTTTCCAAATTTTTTAAACTTGGCATATCAGTAGATAGGTAGAAATGAAATTGGCTCAACAACTTAATATGAGTCAATGGAAGAAATAAGGATAAAGGTTAGGTTAGAGTTTTAAAGAAAAGATGAATTGGGTTTGCAAGTCCAAATGCACCATGAAAAATAATAAAAAGTGTTAGATTAGTAACATGGGTAGGTAGGAATGAAGAGAAGAAAGAAGGGAGGAAACAAGAAATTTACTCCAAGGTCATCCTAAGATTTCGTGTATTTCTTGGAATAAAAAGGAAAAATAAAAAGAAATGGAACTTTAGGATAAATTTCAGAAATTAAGGTCTATTGAAGATATTGTAACACACTTTATGTCATAATTTATATCCTAATTCCGGAAAACATATATTATCCCATATCCTAAAGTCCCAATATTGTATTTCTGCCCCCCATTGTTCATTAAGCCTTACCTAACCCCACCATCCCATCTCACGTCACATCAGTGCTAAAAATTCCCCATTTCATGTCCCGTCTCCATGCTTATGTCCTCATCCGACGACCCATATATCTTTTCAGCCCCCAATCATCCTATGAACATTAACGGGGGGGGAAGGGTCTGAAATGGTTAGTTTTCGAAACCGCTTCCACTGCAACATGTCGGCTCTGAGTTATTCCGCACCCCCCTCCCCGATCGATGCCATTTACCAGGTACACCCCACTATAAATTCGTTTCCACCACAGTGTAAACCTTAATGACACTTACCATTGCACCAATGACTGTTACCCAATGGGTTCATGCCATGTCAATGGTCTCCAACCACACCATAAAACTAAATTTCATCACCAGTGGCAAATTTTACTACTGTTTTACATTCTATTTTGTTACTTGTGACCAATCGTAAAGGTTTTATACCAAATATAGGCACATAGAAGCTTTCAGTTCTCTAGGATCAATTAGAAGTCCCTTTTCACAATTTACCCTCCCCATTCTAATATGTAGAAGCTCCCTTTTTGTATTTTCGTCTTCTTTCAATCCATTATTATCTGCAAATAGTGAAAAACCTAGTTAATTCATTTTTCTAGATAGTATGCCTCCAAATAAGGATCAACATCCCCTTAATCCTATGGTTTACCCTCAACTAGACCTAGATTATGTTGCTCTAGCTGACAGAGATTACAAGATCGATGAGATAAATTCTTATTTTTATTTATTCAATTTCTGCTGCTACCTTGAGAATAAGTTAATTGATGAAGTTGATGACATAGGGTCATGGGAGACCAAATTACCCTATTTCATTTTCCCTAAGACCCACAAATGCCTCGAATTTATTAGGAAGTGCCATGCATGTTATGACATTAACCAAAGAGCTATAATAGCCCCCACAGGAGAAGTTATTTTCACTATCAGTGCCCAATCAATCCTACAAATGATGCAGGGTCCCACAGTTAAAGAAACCATCCCATTTTCTTATGAGACCCTTAGAGAACTGCATCAAAAGATATAATTTTCTAGAAGGGATAAAACATTAAATATTTTCATGGCTAGTGACACCCCAATGCCCAAAAATAATCGTCCATATCCCTCATTCACATTCCCTTATAGAACCCAACATATTGTCATTGTCCTTTCATATTTGCTAGGGTATAATTCATACCAGTGGGTAGATGAGGCCATGATAGGTTTTCTGTCTATTCTTTCATCAGATTCTAAGCCCCCAATCATGTTAAACTTTAGAAAATTATTAGTGGATGCCATCCATGATAAATTCCTAAAGTTTCACACAGAGGAGGTCTTCAAATAAAATTCAGTATTGGTCTATATGTTTGTTTTTTTTCAAGCCAAAAGGTTCTAGTTTGAAATGACCAAGGTTAATGATGAACCTCAACCTAAATCAACCATATTTTGGAAAACTATGTTACTAAGGGAGAAGATTAATTATACATACAATAGATTTGTTGATTCATTTTTTCATCCAACAATGAGCATACTCAGCAGTTCAGTAGAGCCGAGTATTAATGATGATATCAAGAATATTATGCAGTTATCAGATCAAGTGACAGCTGAAGATTAATGCTTGTACTATAATTATACTGAAATCAAAATATATGGATGTGATTTGCCCCCCTACAAGTTGCCAAAGTTACTCTCATGAGGATATTTTCTTTGGAATACATAATACTGATGATCAATGAAGATGAGGTGCACTTTGTATTTGCAAAGAATAAATCCCAATTTAGGATCAAGACCCAAATTGGTCCCTTTATTTGTAATTGCGGAGCAGTAGGAGAGGAAGTTGATAAGATGCTGAGAGAGATGAAATTCAATCACACTTTCACTTCGTTATATGATGCATTGGGGATAATCTCCAAGAAAAGGGTGGAGAAAAAATCAACCCCATATATCGACACCCACGGGCTTGCAATAGAGTAGTATATGAATCAAACAGAGTGGGCAACAAATACATTGCAGGAGGCTGAAGAACAGGTGATATCCACCTCAAGCATTCAAACCCCTACTCCACAAGAAAAACAGACTACATAATGAAAATAGGACAAGGGACAAGAGCCTGAGAAAGAGACAACAGGGAAGAGGCCAAGGGATGATGAGTCTGATATGGAGACTAACACATCTAGTAGAGAATTTAAAATGAAGTATAGAAAGAGAGCTAGAGTCCACATGGACATTGATCAAAGTAGTAAAAAAGAGCAACAAACAATC
Organism: Pinus albicaulis; assembly: GCA_034641835.2. Taxonomy (NCBI): domain Eukaryota; kingdom Viridiplantae; phylum Streptophyta; class Pinopsida; order Pinales; family Pinaceae; genus Pinus; species Pinus albicaulis. Next base: position 466,633,947 of record CM076573.1, read on the forward strand.
ATCACCATCAGGGATTCTCTAAGTTCATCTCCAGCAGGTGGCCATACCATATTTTCAACATCTTTAGCCACCATTCCATTTTAGCAGCAGAAATTGAAAACTCCTACATCTACTGTTAGTTCAAGTGGAAAGGAGGAGAAAATATATGATACATTAAAGGAAATCAAGAGGAAGAATGAGATCCTAAAAACCATCACCTACAACTAGTTCTGGAAGAAGACATGTAGTTCACAGAGCAGGCTTTTATTGCCTTTGACTTAGAGAAAGGCAAGATGAGAATGTATCTCTTACAATCACAGATATCTCAGCCCAAAACACATGCGGAATACAAGAAATTTTCTTTTGAATTTGACGTGAAACATATCCATCAAATTGATTAGATGGAGATCCATAAGAAAACTAGAGAAATGATTTCCTCCACATTGACCAACACTGCCATAAGCTTGTCCAAACTATAGGTATATTTGTATAACTTTCAATCTCAGCTAAAGATGGATAATATATATTCTCTAGCCAAAGATACAAGAATCAAATCCTTGGAGGATTTAGTAGTGAATATTTGGTATGACTCAACCAATGTGGAAGCTGTAGAAGAGATATTGAAAAAGAAGAATTTTGATATAACAACCCTAAGTAAACAACTCAAACTATCAACAATAGAAGAACCTTTGACAAAAGACATTGAGGAGTATGAAGCACAAAAATATGAAATGATGAAGTTAATCATGGAGCAACATACACAACTAAAGTAGATGGAAACAGATATGGGAAAACTCACGAAAGAAAATGAGAAAGCAACAGAAATGGCCATTGTTACATTGAGCTTGCCCCAATTGCATCCATTCCTGCAATAATGCCACCAACAACAGGCTCATTAGGTGGTACAGAGAAGCTAGAAAAAGCTATGGAAAACATGACCCTACAGAAAATAGAGATAAAAAAGCTAGAAGTAGAAATCAACACTCTGAAGGATTTGAAGAAACGGTCAGACAATGCCCATGAAATTGAGATATAGAGAGCTCAGAAGCACATTCATAAATTAATCAAGGCAGAATTTAAATATTCTATTGGACAGACTATTGGACATGCAAAACAAATTATTTCGACTAGTATTATTGACTCCATGAATGAGATATGGCCTTCTATCCAAATAATTTTTTAACATAGAGATCTAATTGGATTAGTGAGTGTGTCCATAGACAAAGAAAGCAAAGAACTAATAGGAATGCCTGAGAAAACAAACAATATTATCAGATTCTTGAATTCTAAGGACATTTTTGAATTAGAAGGACTAGGAGTATAGGGGAGAACAACAAACATCCTAGAAGTCAAGAAGGTACTAACCAAACATAAATTAGTCACACAGGTAGAAGAAAAATATCATCAGTTACAAATTGGTGTCAGCAGATTCTTCAATAGAATTGAACCACTAATCAAAAGAGGTCTACCTTCTCTTTTTGTGATAAATGATAAGCTCATGCACAAGCTATATTATGTAAATAAAATGAAGGAGATTGCTAAAGAGACAACAAAATTTGTAGGGATTAAAGGTTCAATGACTGGAAGCGCCTTTCCAGAGGCTTTAGAAAATTATTTATACATTTAGCACGAAATCAATCATATTTTCCAGTTAAGGCCAACTTTCATGAAATATACATAGATAGATGAAATCTACAGGAAATTTATCAGGATCAAGAACCCGAATGCACAAAAATGGGAGAAGTTATGTGACTACCAATAAGGATGACAACTTAGCACATCAGTAGAACAACCAACTCAGCTCATCGTTTAATTCCGTAGACTAGTGTGTCAGTTCAGCAAATCTAGCTCATATTACTTAAATCTTCCAACACAGTAATGACCTTATGGATATTACAGCCACATGTCACCGCTATTCTAACGTGTTCACGTAGTGGTCACATTTGTCAATTTTCAGTCATTATTATAATTAGAAGTATATTTCCCATGTAGTTCCAAAAATGACTAGGAGTTAGTTAAATATTTCATTTCTATTCAGTATCAAGGGTTGGACCTTAGCTTGTAAGATTTTCTATTGGAGAATTGCAATTTTGGAGCTGGAGCATCAATAATAAAATACCATTTTTAAATATTCTTATGCTATTGTTATCTGGAGATGTCTTTTCTCTACCGTGTTTAATGTTTTCCACTTCTATTTCTTTCAATGTATCATTGAAGTCTAATTCTAGAACAGGAATCTGAAGAATAAGATTTGCTGAATAGAGAAACTTAATCCTGGTTGTGTTACAATATAATTTTTTTCCTCTGAAGTCTAGTTAAAGAATACTTAATTGTTTTTTGACCACTTTTGAATTCACTCTTTCTTTCATCTCATAATTCATAATGTTTTTAAAGATCCAATAACTATAGTTATCTTTCCTTGCAAATGCTTTGAAAAAATTAATGCAATAACCCAACCTGTTATGAATCCATATCCAAATGGAAATAGTTTAAACATATCCCTTCATCCAACCAAAACTTTCAACCAAAAACAATTTCACAATCAGTTTAACTAGCCTAATATCAGAAAACATAAAACAAAGCTAAAACCTAAAGAGATATCCCTCTATGGATCTAGGAGGGCTAGATACTAGGATCCAAAGTGGTTTTTATGTTGTCATTTTATGATTATTCTTGCCAATATTAAAATTATAGAACGATAACATAGTGACGACCATACTGGGAAACATCTAAACTGAAATTTTTTTCTTTTCATTCGAATTCAGAAACCCCAATTAAAGGCATTGTATGATAGATGTACTTTCTAAGATTGGTTTCTTTTAGTTTTTGAAAATAATTAGTTTGTCTATGCTTCTGATCTGAATTCTAGCTCCTAAAAAAATATCTACTAGATCCCATCTTGATCCAAATCCTCCTCCTATAGTGGACAATCATCAGAATATTTTAAGAAATACCCCTAGAATTGAAAGTCAAACAAGTAGTAGAGTTCTCCACCGATCTAACTCCCTCCCTGAAAACTTTGTCACTTTACAAGGCATTCAATTTGATCTACATTTTGAACAAGGTTTATTCGGAACATTATCTGAGAATTGGATTGACCAGACAGTATTTGATCCATCTATTTTGCATCAATTTCCAGTGAGAGAAGCATACTCACAAATTCAATTTGATATTTAGCTTCTCCAGGATTTTGACACTTTCCAAGACGTGCTAACAGAGTTTACTTCAACTGTTGATGATGCTTACCTCCAACAATCTGTAGAGTTGACTTCATTAACCACATAAAATTATTCTTTTACCTCTCATACTACCCATTTTAAGTCAGCTATCCTACTTCTTCCATAATCCCCACCTCTACTTTTGTTTGCCCCCATATTAAAACCTTTACACAAAAATCTTCACCCACTATCCATTCTACTTCATCCACTGTTCACCTTCCTCCACCAATCATAGCAGCCAAATATGCCCCATTTTTTCTGACAACACCTTTTCCACATATGCCACATGCTTACTAGTCTAAAATTCCACAATTTTAAGAGACTAGTCCTGGAATTTCCCAGCAGCATGTTGGAAAAATGAATGATTGTTTTAACCTTCAAGAGGTATATGAAGAAAGTGTCAAGTTGAGAATGTTTACTCAAATTTTAGGTGGAGAAGTCAGAAAATGGTTTAAGGGTTTGACTGCAAACAATATTAATGATCTCCCTACATTTCATCAAACATTCATTAACATATGGGAAATTAAGAAACATCCTCTTCAGATTTTATCTGAATATGAAAACATCAAAAGGTCTCCAGGTGAGACTGTTCAGGATTACTACACTATATTCAACAGTGTATACAATGCACTTCCTACTCACATGAAACCACCTAAAGGTTTAGTCTTTGTTAAATTCCTAGATGGTTTTGACCCAGAAATGGCTTATCAACTCAGGGAGAAATATTCATCAACTTTAGAAGAAATGCAGAGGGATGATGTGAGTGTAGAAGCCAACTTGTTCACAAAACGAGCTAGGATGAGAATTGAAAGAAGAGTTACTATAAGAGAAGTACCTTCAACTTCCACATATGATGCTAAAATTGAGAATTTGGCAAGAAATATGGAGAGAATAATAGAAAGGATTAATCTGAATGAGAGATATATTACTAGGGAATATCAATAACCTCCTCAAAACAGAAACCAAAATCCTAGAAGAGATCCTCCTCAAATAATACAAAGAGAGCAAAGAGGCCCTGATCAAAAAATTAGGCCTCCATTCCAAGAGAATTATGGTGATGAATAGGAAGGAGTAGTTGAGGAAGTGAAAGAAAATCAGATAAATTTAATGGGGATAAATGAAGATTACTCAGTTTTTCTCACTGAAGAACAACACATATTATTCTTATTAACTCAGACTGAGTTAGAATATGAATAATATGATGATTATAAATTGGTATTTGAGAATGCTATTATGGAGGTTCACAGAAAATATAACCTTAGAAGCAAGAAAAAATTGGATAATTCCAATAAAATTAATTCAGACAATACTGCCAGAAAATTCTTTGAAATAGGGAAAATTTTAAGGATGGAAAATTATTTAAAGTTTAAAAAATTGGCGAATCTCCTGAGTCCCTAATATGCAAACTATAAAATTTGTATTGATGTATATGTAAAATTATTCAATTTTATAATGATATTATATATATTGTCTATATAATGTTGGCAATTTTAAGGTAAAATAATTTTATATTGTAAAATTTGGGCGAATCATTTTTATAAAAAAATGGGAATTGGTGAATCCTTTTTTTTGGAAAAACGATGGAAAATTAGCCCACCTGCGAATATTAGCCCCTAAAATTTTCGATGCTTTGAAACTAGTCTCAACAAAACAAGAGAAAATTCAAAGAAAACAAGGAATAATTCAGAAAAGAAAAACATAGAAAACATTACTAATAGAACAGTTGATATCCCTGCCAAAATTGTTTAAACTAATATTCCTAGTATAGTACAAGTAAACAAACTGAATTTGCCCAAAAGTTAGTGTCTCAAAGAACTGATTTTTCAAATCTTCTCAAGGTTCAAACACCATTCAACATTGAGAATGAACTTGCTAAATTGAAAATATCTATTCCTCTCAATGAATTAATAAACAAGAATGTGTATAGGTCTCAAGTCCTAAAGTTACTAAACATAAGGGAGATTACTGATACTGTTAATTTAAATGATGATCAACTTGAAATTTTGTTTGGGCCAGAAGTTGATGGTAAACCCCAAGAAGGAGGTATCCCTCCCTTTTGTGTTAGTCTTAATGTTCATGAAAAAATTCTCCACAATGCCATGCTGGATTCAGGTGTATCACATAATATTATGCGAAAGAAAGTTATGGAGAAGCTTTCCCCTGAAATCACTAGACCCTACAAGGATTTGTACTCATTTGATTTTATCAAAGTTAGATGTCTAGGTCTTATCAAATATCTTTGTGTCACTCTAGCTCAGATAGTAGCAAAGGGTCTTGTGAGGGACATAGTAGTAGCTGACATCCCTCCTAAGTATGGCATTATTTTATCACGCTCATAGGGAGAAAATTTAGCAGGGACCCTGCAAATGGACATGACTTATGCTAAAATACCGTTGTTTGGTCAACCAAGAATACTATATAGAGAAACCTTAATGAAGTACATGGTGAGCAGTCAAGAAAAACCACAAATTACTGTATGTACTCTGTTCACACTGACCTTGACACATTCATTATTTATAATGATGGAGGCATTGATTCACAAGCTACCCATGAAGATAATGATCTTAAAGAAAAATATAACAGTCAAATACAAACAATACAACAAGATCCTAAAAATGAATCTCTTTGGAATATGAGCTTTCATGGCTAATGTGGAAAATTAGGCTGAGGAGCAAGTATTTGGGTGTATAATGTAGGGAACAGTTGTGCACAAGGTCACTCATACAAGTTAAATTTTCAGTTCATAAGCAACATAGCATAACATGAAGCCCTGTTCTTAGGAATAAAATTGTTGAAAATATTAGGAACTAAGAGGATTTCTATCCATGGTGATTCTGAGTAAGTCATAAAACAAATAAAGGGACAATATGCTGCAAAGCATCCTAGGTTGAGAGCTTATATAAATGTTGTACTTGATTTATTAAGAGGATTGGATGAACATGATTTAGCAATTATCCCCAGAAATAAAAATTTCCTAGAAAATTTTCTAGCTTTTTCAGCAAGCACATGTCAACTGCCTGATCCAAACAGACAATACACAATAGAGGTTAAACATCATCCTTTTGTGCGACATAACATGAGATATTAGCAATTTTGTGGTAGTGACAAACAAATTAAAAGTTTCTTACGATATAAGGATGAATTTGAAGATAGAAATATAGATCTAGATTGTGAAGAAGATAGTCATTTTGATGGACAAATTAGTGTAGAAAAACAACCTGCTATTTCTTATGTAGATATTTCAGCCAATAAAGCTGTACATAAAATAGAAATTCATGAGGACCCAGGAAAAGAGGAATTTTAAGTACTGCAACTCAAGGATAATATCCTTCCTAGAGGGTTGGTCCCTTTAGAAGAATTATTTGACTTTAATGATGTAGCCAACAAACCCAAAATAGAACCAACATGTTCAAACATTGACAAGTGTAACATAGGCACTGAACAAAATCCCAAAATCATAAAATTGTCAAAATCGCTACCTATCATTACAAAAACAAGATATATAGCTCTGTTCAAAGAATTCATAGATGTATTTTCTTGGAGTTATGAGGACTTAAAATCTTATGATACTAGCATCATCCAACACAAGATTCCAATCAAGGAGGATAAAAACCTTTCAAACAGAAACTGTGTAGGATCAATCATGTTTTGATGCCTTTGGTTGGGAAGGAAATCAAGAAAATGTATGAATCCAAAATCATAGTTCCACTCAGATATTATAAATGGCTATCCAATATTGCACCTATAAGAAAGAAAATAAGTGAAATTAGACTTTGTATTGACCTGAGGAATCTGAAAAAAGTTATCTCTTAAGGACAACTACCCTTTACCAAAAATGGATCACATATTGTAGAGGGTAGTAGGTTCCAGTAGGATCTCTTTGTTAGATGGTTCTTTAGGCTATAATCAAGTTTTAGTACATCTTGATGATCAAGACAAAACAACCTTTACAACTCCTTGGGGGATTTTCATGTATGTGAAAATTCCTTTTGCATTAATAAATGCTAGAGCTACTTTTGAAAGGGCCATGGATATATATTTTGCAGATGAGATTGTCCATTTTATTGTGAACTATCTTGATGATATTATTGTATATTCAAAAAATGATGAAGAGCACTTATCACATTTGGGAAGAGTTTTTGAAAAATCCAGAAAATTTGGAATTTCCGTTAATCCCAAGAAAACATTGTTTAGTCTTGAAGAAGGAAAGTTATTGGGTCGCATTATCTCTCAAGTTGGAATAAAAATTGATCCTAGCCGAATAAAAGGAATACTCAAAATAATTCATCCCAAGAATCTCAAAGAATTTTAATCTTCCATTGGTAAAATCAAATTTTTAAGGAGGTTTATACCCAATCTTGCAAAAAATTTAAGAAATATAACCAATATGATTAAAAAATATTCGGAAAATAAATGGAACATTGAAGATAAAAAATATTTTGATCTAGTCAAGTAAGCATTGACTAAGGCTCAAGTCCTAATCACCCCAGATTTTACTAGATATTTCATAGCTTTTCATTTTTCTTCTGAACATTCTATAGCTGTTGTTTTATTACAGAAAAATAGTGAAGGACGTGAACAAGCAGTAGCATTTTTCAGCAAGGCATTGAGAGATGCATCATTCAAATACAATATCATGGAAAAACAAGCTTTTTCTGTGGTGAAAGAATGAAAATATTTCAAAGATTACCTTATACATTCACATATTATTGCTTATGTTCCCAATGCAGTGGTCAAAGACATATTAACACAGAATGGTCCTCATCGAAAGAGAGGAAAATGGGTTGTTTTTATTTTGGAATATGATGTGGAAATAAAACCTACCGAATTGATTAAAGGGAAAAGATTAGCCAAATTGATGGCTGAATCAAATTTTCATGCATTAGACATTAACATGGTCCATTCATTGGATGATCAAGAGGAAATGGTGACTCCACAAATTGATGAAGCATTCCTAAATGCTCCCTGGTATTCAAATAACTTGTATGTTCGATTTAATTTAAATGTTCCTCCTAGTTTTTCCAAAATGAAAGAAAGCTTTATAAAATTGAAAGTTGTCAAATTCTACATTTTGGAAAACATTTTGTATTGGAAAGATATTAGAGGTATTTTTCTCAAATTCTTGCTAAAATATGATGCAAATAAATTTATGCAGTAATTCCATGGAGGTGACTGTGATGGCCATATTTATTGGAAAACCACTACTAACGAGATCGTGAGGGTTGGTTTCTACTGGGCTACCTTTTTTCCTGACATCCACAATATGGTCACTGCCTGTCATAAATGTCAAATCTTTAAAGGAAAGAGAAAGTTGTTGCATTTACCCTTGAAGCCTATCTCTGTTGAGAGCCCTTTCCAACAATGGGGATTATATTTCATTGGAGAAATTCATCCTCCTTCCTCTACCCAACATAAATGGATTCTCACTACCATATATTACTTTACCAAATAGATAGAAGCCACTCCTAGAAATGTCACTAATTACTTCATCATAAAATTCCTTGAAACTAATATTCTTTATAGATTTGGTTGTCCTAGAAATATCATTACTATCAATGTTTCAGCCTTCAAGTCCAATAAAATGGTGGATTTTTGTCACAAGAATCATATAAATTTGGGTCATTCAACAACCTATTACCGTCAAGGTAATGGATTGGATGAATCTTCTAACAAAAAATTGGTGAATATCATAAAAAATCTCTTGGAAGATAACAAGGAATCATGGCATAACAAGTTGATCAATGCTCTTTGGGTTGATAGACTTACTAGCAAAAAGTCAATTGGCATGTCTCCATACCAATTGGTTTATGGAATGGATGCAGTTTTTCCTTCTTCTTTAGGAGTTCAAGTCATGGAGATTATTTGGGAAATTCAAGCTGAAACAAATGATATATAGAGAAGGATCAATCACATCATTCAGTTGGCGCAGTCCAAAGATTAATTTTATAACAGAAATCAAGTGATTCAAGAGAATATCAAGAAGATTTTTGACAAGAGAACAAAGGCTAATGATTTTAATTTAGGAGACAAAGTTCTGAAATGGGATTCTAGAAGAGAAGAAAAAGGTAAACATGGAAAGTTTGACAATGTTTGGCAAGGGTCATACATCATTGATGATTTCAGAGGAACTAATGCATATTTCCTTAAAGACTTGGATGGAATAGAGATACTTGGAGGCCTTGTCAATGGCAGGATGCTGAAACACTATTTCTCTTAAAAATTGAAGTTGGTCTTTCATCATTGTAAATACCACAGTCTTACGGTTTGTGATTTGAATAATTCATTAACCAAGGTTGAAGCCCATGGAGAAGGACCTAATCATGGTTTGATGAGATATCATAAAATAGGAAAAGGTATCAGATGAATATTTTGCAGAAAATGATGCATTCAAGGCTACTAATTTATTGTTCTTGACACTTCATTTGGAGAAGTGCCATCCCTAGCTCGAGCCACTGTTACTTTCCTATAATTCATAGGATATCAAGGTGATTGACTATTCCATGATTTTGAAATTTCATATTGAGTATGATTTTCAATATTCAAGTGATTTCCAAAAAAATATGAAGAAAGAAAAGAAAAGAGGGTATAAAGAAAAAAGGAAAAAAGAGAAAAAGAAAAAGAAAGAAAAACCCCAAAAGGAATAATACTGAAAGTGTTTCAAATCAAAATTCCACTATTGATTAGATTAGCTTGTTCAGTCATATAGTTTAAGCATGTTTGCACAAATTTAAATTTCTATTGATAAGTTAGAAAATAAGGATTTTCCAAACTGTTTAAACTTGGGATATCAGTAGATAGGTAGAAATGAAATTGACTCAACAGCTTTATCCAATTCAATGGAAGAAATAAGGATAAACATTAGGTTAGAGTTTTAAAGAAAATATGAATTAGGTCTGTAAGTACAAATGCACCCTACAAAATAATAAAAAATGTTAGACTAGTAACATGGGTAGGTAGGGATTAAGAGAGGAAAGAAGGGATGAAACAAGAAATTTGCTCCAAGTTTATCGTAATACTTCAAGTATTTCTTGGAATAAAAAGGAGAAATCAAAATAAATGGCACTTTAGCCTAAATTTCGGAAATTAACACCTACTGAAGATATTATGACATACTAAGTGTCCAAAACATATATTTTCCCATATCCTAATGTATCGACATTGTATTTCCACCCCCCATTCTTCATTAAAAACTCCTCGACCCCACCATCCCATCTCATGTCACATTAGTGCTCAAAATTCCCCATTTCATGTCCTATATTCATGCCTATCTCCTCATCCGATAGCCCACAGAGCTTTTCGCCCCCCCATATCCTCCGAACATTAATATTGGGGGGGGGGGGGGGGGGCCAGGGGAGGTGCCAGGTTCGAAACAGTTGGTTTTAAAAAATTCTTCCATTTCAACGTGTCGACTCCAAGTTATTCTGCACCCCCCGCCCTCCCTTGCTCGCATTTACTAGGTACACCCCCCTGAAAAGCAGTTTCCACCACAGCGTAAACCACCATGCCACTTATAGTTGCACCAATGACCCTTACCAAATGGGTCTGCGCCATGTCAACAGTCGCCCAATCACTACATAAAACCAAAATTCATCACTAGTTGGCAAGGTTTACTATTCTTTTGCATTCTATTTTGTTACAGGTGACCAATCACAAAGGTTTTATAGCAAAGACAGGAAAAAATAAGCTTTGAATTCTCTGTAGGATTAATCAGAAGTCCCTTTTCACAATTTCCTCTCCCCATTCTAATCTAGAGAAGCTCCCTTTCTGTATTCCTATCTTCTTTCAATCCCATTCTTCTATGCAAACAATGAAAAACATAGTTAATTCATTTTTCCAAATAGTATGCCTCCAAAGAAGGATCAACAAGAATTTAATCTTATGGTTTACCCTCAGGTAGACCTTGATCATGAAACTTTGGCTAACATATATTACAAGATCCATGAGAGAGAATATGAATTCGATTTATTCGATGTCTACTGTTGGCTTGAGGATAAGTTAATTGATGAAGTTGATGACATAGGGTTATGGGAGACCAAATTACCCTATTTCTTTTTCCCTAAGACTCACAGTTACCAAAAATTTATTAGGAAGTTCCATGCATGTTATTTCATTAACTAGAGAGTTGTAGTAGCCTCGACAGAAGAATTTCTCTTTAGCATTAGTGCCCAATCAATCATACAAATGATGTAGGCTCCCACAGTTGAAGAAACCATCCCATTTTCTTTTGAGGCCCTTAAAGAACTGTATCAAAATTTGTACCTTTCTAGAAGAGCTAAAACATTAGAGATTTTCATGGCTACAAATTCCCCAATGCCCAAAAATAATCCTCCATATCCCTCATCCACTTTCCCTGATATAACCCAACATATTATCATTGTCCTCTCATATTTTCTAGGGTATCATTTAGACCTGTGGGTATATGAGGCCATGATAGGTTTTATGTCTATTATTTCACCAGATTATAAGCCCTCAATCATGCTCAACTTTAGCCAATTATTATCTGATGACATCCGTTATCAATTCCTAAAGTTTCATACAGAGGAGGTGTTCAAATACACTTTAGTATTGGTCTATATGTTTTTTTATTTTAAGGCGAGCATGTTCTAGCTTGAAATGACCAAGGTTAATGATGACTCTAAACGTCATTCAATAATAATTTGGACAACTATGCTAATGAAGGAGCAGAATAATTATACATACAAGAGATTTTTTTATTCATTTTTTCATCCAACAATGAGTATAATTAGGAGTTCAATAGAGCCAAGAATTAATGATGATATCAAGAATATTGTGTAGTTATCATATCAAGTGAGAACTGGAGATTGTTACTTGTACCAAAATAATATTGAAATCATAATCTATGGATGTGAGTTGGCCCCATACAATTTGCCAAAGTTCCTCTCCATGAGGATATTTTCTTTGGAATACATAAGACAAACGATCAAGATAGATGAGGTGAACTTTGTATCTTCAAAGAAGAAATCCTAATTTAGGATCATGTCCCAAATTGGCCCGTTTATTTGTAATAGCAGAGCAGTAGGAGAAGAATTTGATAAGATGCTGAGAGACATGAAATTCAGTCACAGTTTCACTTGGTCATATGGCCCATTGGGAATCATCTCCAAGAAAATGGTGGATAACAAATCAACCCCATACATCCACACACAGGCCTGAGTTATAGTAGTATATAAATAAATAAGAGTGGTCAGAAAATACACTGTAAGAGGCTGAAGAACAGGTGATCTCCACCTCAAGAATTAAAATCCCTACTCCTTAGGAAAAGAAGAATACAAAAGGAAAAGAGGACAAGGGAAAATACCTTGAGAAAGAGATAGTAGGGAAGATGCCAAGGATGATCATTCTGATATAGAAACTCACACATCTAGCAGAGAATTTAAAATGAAGTATATAATGAGAGCTAGAGTCCACATGGACATCGATCGGAGAAGTGAAAAAGAGAAAAAAATAATCATCACCATCAAGGATTCTCCAAGTTCATCTCCATCACGTGGCCATACCATATTTTCAACATCTTCATCCACCATTCCATTTTAGTAGCAGAAATTGCAATCTCCTACATATACTGCTACTACAGGTGGAAATGAGCAGAAAATCTATGATACATTCAAGGAAATTAAGAGGAAGAATGAGATCCAAAAAATGAGCACCTACAGCCAATTCTAGAAGTAGACAAGAAGTTCACAGAGTGGGCTTTTATTAGCCTTTGACTCAGAGAAAGTGAATATGAGAATGGATTTCTTAGAAGCATAGATCTCTCAGCCCAAAACACCTACAGAATACAAGCACACTGCTTTTGAATTCTATGTGAAAGATATCCATGCAATTGATCATATGGAGTTGCATAAGAAAACTGGAGGAATGATTTCTTCCAAATTGACCAGCATAGCCATGAGCTTGTCCAAACTGCAGGTATCTTTTTCTAACTTTCAATTGCAGCTAAGGATGGAGAAAATCTCTTCTCTAGCCAAATATGCAAGAATAAAATCCATGGAAGATTTAGTAGTGAAGATTGGGTATGACCTAAACAATGTGGAAGTTGTAGAAGAGATATTTAAAAATAAGAATGTTGATATAACAACCCTGAAGAAAAAACTCAAACAGTCAGCAGCTGAAGACCCCTTGATAAAATACATTGAGGAAAATGAAGCACAAAAGGCTGAAATGAGTAAGTTAATGATGGAGTAGTCTGCACAACTAAATAATATGGAAACAGAGATGGAAAAACTGGTGAAATAAAAAGAGAAAGCAAGAGAAATGGCCATAGTTCCATTAGATATTGTCCCAATTGCATCCATTCCTACAATACCACCAACAAAAACAAACTCATAAGGTGGTACAGAGAAGCTAGAAAAAGCTATGAAAAAATGACCCTATAAACAACAGAGATCAAAAAGCTAGAAACAGAAATCAACACTCTGAAGGATTTGAAGAAAAGGCCAGAAAATGCCCATGAAATTGAGATACAGAGAGCTCAAAAGAAGATTGAGAAATTAATCACGTCGGAGAGTGAATATTCTATTGGAAAAGCAAAAGAAATTATTTAGAATAGTATTATTGATTCAATGAATGATATATGGCCTTCCATCCAAATAATTTTTGAACAGAGAGATCTAATTGGATTAGTGAATGTTGCGATAGACAAAGGAAACAGAGAACTGACAGGAATGCCTGAGAAAACATAAAATATTATCATATTATTGAATTCTAAGAACAATTTTGAATTGGAAGAACTAGGAGTAGAAAATAGAACAAAAACCATCCTAGAAGTCAAAAAGGTACTAAAAAAAAAGAGTTTAGTCACACAAGTAGAAGAAAAATATCATCAATTACAAATTGGTGTCAACAGATTCTTCAATAGAATTGTACCACGGATCAAAATAGGACTTCCTTATCTTTTTGTGATAAATGATAAGCGCATGCACAAGCCATATTATGTAAATAAAATTAAGGAGATTGCTAAATACACAAAAAAAATTGCAGGGGTTAAATGTTCAATGAATGGAAGTGCCTTTCTAGAGGCTATAGAAAATGATTTATACATTCAGCATGAAATCAAGCATATTTTCCAATTAATGCCAACTTTCATGAAATGTACAGAGACAGATGAAATCTACAGGAAATTGATCAAGATCAAGATCCCAAATGCACAACAATGGGAGAAGTTGTGTGACTACCAAGAAGGATGACAGCTCAGCACATCAGCGGAACAACCAACTCATATCATTAATTAATTCTACAGACTAGTGTATCAGTTCAACAAATCTACCTCAGATGACTTAAATCTTCTAGCACAATAATGACCTTATGGATATCATAGACACATTTCACAACTATTCTAAGATGTTCACATTTGTCAATTTTCAGTCATTATTGTAATTAATAAGCAGATTGCCCATGTAGATACGAAAATCACTGCGAGTTAGTTAAATATTGCAATTCTATTTAGTATCAAGGGTTGGACCCTAGATTGTAAGCTTTTCTATTGGATCATTGTAATTTTGGAGCTGGAGAATCAATAATAAAAGACCATTTTGCAATATTCTTGTGCTATTGTTATCTAATGATTTCTTTTCTTTACGGTGTTTAATTTTTTCCACTGTCATTCTATTCAATGTATCATTGAAGTCTTATTGTAAAAAAAAAAAAATAAGAATAAGATTTGTTGCATAGAGCACCTTAATTCTAGTTGTATTACAACCTAATTTTTTTTCCTCCGAAGTGTGGTTAAATAATACTTAATTTCTTTTTGACCACTACTGAATTCACTCTTTCTTTCATATCATAATTCATAATGTTTTTAAATATCCAGTAACTATAGTTAGCTTTCCTTGCAAATGATTTGAAAACAATTGATGTAATAACCAAGACTGATTCGACTCCATAGCCCAATGGAAATAGTTTAAACAAATCCCTTCATCCAACCAAAACTATCAATCAATACAAGTTTCACAATGATTTTAACTAGCATAATATCAGAAAACATTAAAACAAAGATAAATCTTAAAGAGATATCCCTCTCTGATTCTAGGAGGGATAGTTCCTAGGCTCCAAAGTGGTTTTGATGATGTAATTTTATGATTATTCTTGCCAATATTAAAATTATAGAATGATAAAAGCAAGTACCTTTATTAATTAGAATACAATGGTGTGGAAACTATACGCACCTTTTCTTCTTCATACCTATGGGCGTATGCAAATTTTCTTCATAGAACCAACATGTACTTGTCAACACATCACCTTCATTATTCTTCTATCCCTTAACTTCTATGCCTTTTACCAAATTTATATCACATGTAGACACATCCTGTTGACATATTCATCAAGTATGTTGACATCAAAATTCAACTCATTAAGTATGTTTCCATTAAGGAAAATACATTAGTCATAATTCTAACAATTGGAACTAGGGGAAGCAAACAATTTCATTTTATACTAGATTTGGCTCTCTACATGAGTTTGGTGTGCATCAAGGCTGACCAAATAGGACTATTGATTTTATTTCACCTGTTGAATTCCTTTTGAGGAGGATATGATGTTATTTCAATGCACGTGTTTCTCCTTTAATATTTTACCTAAAAGAGCCCCCAACTACAAAAGTAATGTGACTAAATTAAAATATTGGTTCCTTAATCATTTGATGTATCGAGTGTCAAGGAGCCAATTATAAACTTCCTCCATGATCACAAAATTAAAAAACATTTGGAGGCAATTAACAACATGATATTTTATCTAAAGAATTTCCTCTTAGATGTTTTGGGATGTGACTGAGTGAAACACGATATTAGTGTAATGAGCCTGAGCTTAGGCCTAGGAATGGCCCTGATGACCTGTACTATTTCTACCCCTTAAACTATGAATTTTTTGTCGATGCATAATTCCTCTTAATGAGCCATACAATATTGAATAAAGGAAAAAGGTTGACCCAAAGAGAACAAAAAATTGGTCTGTTACCCAAAGGCCAAAGACATGCAAAGGAAAACATCATATGATAGATGAACTTTAATTACATAAAATAATAATGAATTGGGCTAAAGACACTATGAAACACCACTAAATTGAAGTACTTCCGTGGGCACCCACAAAGGAGAAAATAAATAAAAACCCTAGGCACCCAAAAAGGAGAGACAACTATGACACAATATTTAAGCCGAAAAAAATTGACAAAATAATACAATTCAATATGATTGGATAAGAAAATATAAATCCTAAAAAAACCATACCTCGTAATCCAAGCCACCTTTTCCACTGGCACAACAAGAAGGATAGTGTCACCAGTTGTAGAAAATGATAACAATTGGGAACCCTACAACAACTCCTCATGTTGATGCACACCTCCATGTAGCTCATACATGAACCTATCTATCACTTTCATATTCTCTCTATAAACCCTTATATCCTCTAGGTATGGTCTAATGTATAAGAAATAACATTCCACTACCACCCCAAGGTATGATACAATTGATATAGCCTAATAGGAATTTCAAGGATCACTTCATTTTAAAACTAAGATGTATCCATTACCCAATAAATTTCCTAAGGGTTGTTGTGAAAACTTTCCCACATGTAGTCGTGAGAGAATATGAATACAATATAAATTTCCATCATTTTAGTATAACGTAGGATGAGTAGAGCGATAATTTAAATCCATGAAATTTCATGGGAAATAATTATTTATGCTCTTACATGGGATGTATAGGCCACGCTAACCACCTACCACCTATTTAAATTCAAAAGAGGTGATAAGGTTGTAGGTGCCCCCCCAGCATCTTTTCCAATTGGTCTTCCACCTAGATTATGGGAACACATTCTTAAGTGTGAAGTTGGAGTGGATTACCTTTTTCTTATAGTTAGCACTATATTAAGGTACAATAAAAAATTGTGTTATACGGAATCTATGACAGCGTACAAAAAGTGTCTTCCCTAGACTCGATGGCTTAGTCTACAACAATAGAAGGACAAAGTAGTTATTGTTTTCCTTAAGGTAAATAGATGATAGGATTAAGCCTACATGTAATATGTCATATTATTCACACTTTTCTTGGCTTGAGTGCTCAAATCCTATCTCTCCTCACCAAATTAGAACTTGCACAATGAGAAAACACAAGCTAGCGATCTACGCAATCTATGTAGCATCATCTAAATAATTAATTCAATGGCTCAACATGGAATTGAAATACATGAAATCATAAATTCACTTATAGGAAACAAAGAAATCTTTGCATTAGTATTAATCTATGGAGTTACAACTATAAATAGGATTTGATATTGTATAAGATCTCCTCCATGTTGACTTCTTCCTTTTTTTCCAGAAATTTCACCTCTAATTTCCCTAATGCATGGAATGATAACTCTTGACAATAGCAACACAAAGGTAGAATTCTATCTCCAAAATACATCCCCTAGCTTGTGGAGGTCCAAAAATATATAGGTGAGGGGAGTAAGTTTGGATTTCTTATCCAATTACCAATCAAGGGCTTTTGATCATCTCTCAATGGGAGGATGAGATCAAAAGCTAAGAGATGGAAAATCCAAGGTAGGATAGGATAGGATATGAATGTTTTACTTGAGGTAAATTTTTGTAACAAATTATGGAAGCTAATGGAAATATAGGCTTCCATAATTTCTCTCTTTCTCTCAAATTTCTAGAATAAACACAAGTGCATAATGGAGCAACATGTAGGTGATCATTGCAAACCACAATGGAGAAACATGTAGGTGAACATTGCACAATAGGAATCTAGGGAGCGTTGGTCCTAAAACTGACTGAAAAAAGGTGCTTTGAGGAAAAAAATCTAGGATATGGGGGTGTCATGGATAGGGATTTCTATTATGATTATTTCAAGTGCTAAGAAGATGTTGATTGATCCATTTTGTAGGTTGAGTGACCATATCTGACAAAATATCGTATAAAATACTCCCCCCTAAAGTGAAAATTCAAGGAGGGTGACAGAATACTAGAGTGTGTTACCTTGTGACAAGTCGGGATAAAAAACAACCTGAGAGATCATCTTATATTACAATACATGTACATCATGATATATTTGCTGAGGGAGGCATACCCATACACAACACATAAGCTAAAATTAAATTTACAATGTTCAAAAGACATGTACACTAATGAAAAATGGTGGACCTATGACTTGATGAATTTATATATGAACATAACCATCATGCATTGTGAACTTGTATTTATCTTGAAATCGCAACTCAACTCGATGAAACTAGATCTTGGGTCTTCTATCTCATTCACATGATTGTCCAATCTACGAGTCTGATCATGTGAATCAATGAGTTGGATTTGAACATGGTAGACACTATCTAGTTACCGACCAATGATGTAAGTCATTAACAAACGTGATAGAAACCATTGATGATGTTAATGCCTCTCAAGGTACTGTAGTACAATCTGTATGGTGCGAGTAAATGAATTGATGTTGGACAACATGAATAATGTTTTACTCGAATCCATTGATGTAAAACTATCACCGAGAGTGAGGAAAATTTTCATTGATGTATGAAAGCACGAAGGTACCAAGGGGTCGTTCTAGGTCAACCTCTTGGATGATGAGTTGATTTTGACATGAAGCAACCCATCGTAGGAGGGCCTTGGTCTATCCCCCATCAACGACATGAAATGGGTATCATGATTTTAGAAAAAATTATCTGTATATGTCAGACCTGGAATGAAGGCTTAAGAGTATTGTAGTTGATATTGAATAAATGACTTCTCTTGAACACAATGACAACATTGAATGGAGTTGGAAACATTGGCCCAAAACCGAAAATAAAGGCTTTTGAAAATAGTGTGATAACCAAAATAAAAGAATATTACCCAACCTAACAACCATGAAGATGAAGTGGAACAGTGTCGTGTTCAAGAGAAACTTGCTACCATTAGAAAAATGGAGTTCCTTGTTTTCCCAATATCCCCAACCATATTGGTTAGTACCTCTTTATTTTTTAACATTATTGAGGAGGATAATGTACGCTCGACCTCTAAGTTTACCCTTTGGATTTATCCCTCTAAGTATGTTTAACAAACCTTGAGAAGGAGCAGTTTGACCTTGGAATGTTTAACAAGTCGATCATCGTTTGATGCTTTAATGATTCCGGTGAAGGTAAAACTTGACATATTTTTCATATTTATAGATTTTGAAAAATAGGTGAAAAAAAAACTTCAAATGTTCCCTTTCATTGGTAGTCCCTCGAGTCTGAAAAGGAAAAAAACAATATTCAATATAACCTATTAGCCATGCTCGACTAAGGTATTCCTTTTTTGTAAATAGTCTATCTTATTCCAGAAAAGTGTTAAACTTATAATGATTAGACTTATTTTCATTTACTTTAACGAGTTTGAAAAGACAATTTCTCGACAATATTTTCATATTTTGGGAATATGAAAAGAGCTAAAAGAGGACTCCTCAAGAAGGAACGAGTGGCATAAAGGTATCAATTGGTTCTGGTCATGATGGAACTATTCAAAACACTTAAAGGTCAAGAGGTTAGCTAATAATACCACTCATCGCAATGGTTCCCTAGGCAAGGGTAAAAATAAAGTGAAACCATATAACCAACCAAGAATATGGTGATGATGGGATGATAAAATCCAAGGTTCATCTTCCAGAAAAATGTTGATAAAAATAGAAATCACAGGAGATAGTATGAGAATGGTTTCATTTTTACAAAAGCTTGAAACAGGGGAAAATATGCTTGAAATTGGTTTCATTTTTACACAATCTTGAAAAAAAGGTAAATTATTCTTAAATAATTTTGCATGCCCCCAGCATAATGACTCAATTCGAGGTGCATTGCCCCCAAGCTTCATTTCATTCACCCAAGTAAACTATTGGTTTCTAGAAGTTGTATGGAATCAAAGTTCATTTATGAGATCAAGTGAAAGAATCGATTGGGAATTTACGACATCTAGTCAAAGACTTGAATTGGAAGGGAACTTGTTTCATTTTTTAACGAATTTGACAAAGGAAAAGAAATATGCTCATGGGACCTTGATTCATTTTTTAATGAGCTTGACATAAGAAAAATAACTTTTCTCGAGACCTTGATCATGACCTTTAGAAAAGCATGGCCTCTAAGAGGTTCTCATCATATGGGAGAAAAAAAATTTGAAAGGGATACATATCAAGGGATCTAATGGAAATATCAGGATGCAATGCCCCCAGTACATGATACACTAGATAACCAAATAGATCATCAGTAGAAAAAGGTATGGGACATGTTTCCACATAATTAACATATAGTGGGGAGGATAGCACTTGCATGTAAGTAACATTTAGGGAAGCTGGTTGATTGGGAGTCAAATTAGGACCAAAAAATGAAATATGGTCATTGGTCACAATTATTCCTTCATGTAGGAAACACATCACATGAAAGAGTGAAGAAACAAGAGCTCCCATGACATAAATATAGTCACACACAAGGAGTAAACTAAAATCCAAATGGATTTAGACTAACATCACGTAGATATAGAAAATATTTCCCCCCAAAGTAATACAAAACTTAGGAAGGATCCATAATGGTTGACTAGTTCATCTGTTAAAAGCCAACAAAATTTTGGTGAGAGACATACGTTGCACAGAGCCTAAAATTTTGTAATAAACTTAGGACATAATAATAATAGATGCGCTTGTATCTATGATTATTCTAGCTCATACTATACTATAATCATCTAATAGGATCTAGAAGGGCAAGTAAGGATGAAGACGATATCCTACAAGTTGACTCCAATCAAACGAAGTGACCATACCACTTCGAGGGGGTGTTGTGGGAATGCAAGAACTGCCCTCTCATGCTATGGGAATGGGAGAACTACTCTCCAGTGTTGTGGGAATGGGAGGATCTCCCCCCTGTTCATTAGAATATGAATAAACCAGAGGAACTTGAGACGGAATGAAGGTGGAATTGATTCAACCACTTTCTAAAATAATTGTTGGTCGAGAAAAGACTCATGGGATTCATGTCAAGAGAGAGTGGGATTGAATAGATTCAGATTATAATAAATTTCTTCATCAACTAGTGGAAGATTGGAGAAATAGTTTGGTAAGCAACTCAAAGACGAGGCTAAGACTTTGTAAGGTTGTCCAACACTTTTGAGTCTTCATCCATATATGGAAAAATGTAAATAGGATGATTCCTTTCATGTAACCTACATGGAAATTTGACTTTAGCACGTTTCCTATGCACCTTACTATCACTTATTTAGGGTTTATCACCAACATCATTTCTACAAGTTGAAGGCAAAGGCTGATGTGAGCCTATGGATCACACTTCTAACACTAGTGGAATACCAGGAAAATCTCTAATAATGTGGTCACCTTAACATAACTTGCAAGGGAATTTGACTTTGTGGGGCTAAATGGAAGGTTTCTCCATACTAGTTGCATGGTTATAAATGGTTTCTCATTTTCCCACTTTATGTATTTTTCCCCTTCTTAATAGTCATTTTCCTCTTCTCCTTATCTACCTAGTTACCACCTTTGAGGCTTTCACTAGATGAAGAGGAAGAAGAGGAACAAGACCGAACATGCGAAGAAGGAAACATGTCAACTTTAGGATCATCTTGTTCAAGTGGAGGACTACTTGGTTGAGAATATTTTTGGACATTCAGAACCATAAGGGTTGAAAACAACCAAACTATAAAGCCAATGGTAAATTTAGGAAGGGACAACGTTGCCATATAAGGAGCACTCATATATCCAACAGAAGGAAAAGGACCAAGATTTTGATAAGAATGGTTTCCTTGATTAATAGACTCATAAAATGTTTCCATTAGTCTGAACCTAATATCATCTGAGGTGTCCCATGCGAAGGATTTTTTTTTCTGCAGCTAGTTAATTGATTTTAAAAATTAAAGAGATAAAAAAAAAAGGGGTAACTAGGAAAAAGGGTTTACTAAAAAACTATGAAATACAATATACACATTGACGAACCAAGTGTTTAATGTATTTTTAGTAAATCTACCCGAATTTTGTGTTCTTTGTATCATAGTATACAAGGAGGCCGACTCGGTAACCTATGGTGGACTTCCAAAATATACTCGACGTTACATGGATCATAGTCCATAGTAGTGTTTTCTAATGTGTAACCGTTGGATGATAAAATTTCCATATAATTTTCATGCGTGGACTACCATATGATATAGCAGAAGGTACTTAGAGAATGCTCTGATACATTTATGTACGTGGAACAAAATATCACCCTCATATTGCAACATTGAAAAAAATGACAACTCCTATATTTAACGACACTGGAACATATCTCTATCCTAGACCTCTAAATGTTTCCGTTAATATGACGAATGCTCCTTAGGTTGATTCAATAAAGTTTACTGTTTATATTTGATTAACTTTTAGATTTGGGGCTCACCACAAAAGTCACCTAAATATACTAAAATTCAAACTAGAATGAGGAAATGGAATATTTATCTTTCAATGGAAAGCTATCTAAGGAAGTGAAAATACAAAGGGTATACAGTACACAAGATGCAATAAACCATGTGAAAAATGAAACCCATTTGCAATGAATTCGTTCCAATTTCAATGCACACACAACACCCTAAAATCCACCACAGATATTTTCCTTTTAAAGTCTCTTAATTTTCAAGAATGAAGAAATCTAAGATGCAATATTTAATCACTGATTCAAATAAAATTTTCAAAATTAGGACTAGAACAAAAATTCAGCCAATCAACCAATGACCAAAAAATTTTTTTTTGCAAGCAACGTAATGATAAGAACAAAGGAAAATATTAAGAAATCCTTATTAAAGGAAATCAAACACAAGTGCAACCCAAATGGAGGCCTTATATGGACTAGAAGACACTCAAGACTTAACGAAGGCTAGATGGAAGCAAGTTTATCAAAGAGAAAATCAAGACAAAGGAAAATTCATGCAAGAAGAGGGGCCAACACAAGGTGCAAAAGAGGGACCAGTGCCTTGCAACATCGTCATAGAGAGGGCTCTGCAGAGGTGCAACTCTCTGTCACTATACGAAAGGAATATTTGATGAGGAATAAGGGAATTTTAACACAATTTTTAATTGATACTCAAATAAAGGTCTTACTATGTATGTTATTTACTAAATATGAAAATGAATGTCTGAAGAAGAGGTGAAAATCGTCTTCCCTAGGCTAGGTGGATTAGTCTACAACAACAGAAGGAAAAATTAGATATTGTTTTCCTTAAAGTAAATAGACGATGGGATGAAGACTACCTGTAATCTGACGTATGATTCAGTTTTTTCTTGGATTGAATTCTCCTATCCTAGTTGTTGTTTCCAAAATTAGAACCTCCACAATCAAACAAAACAAGAAAATGATCAACAAAATCTATGTAGCATCATCTAAATAATTCATTCAATGGATCAACATGGTGCAAAAACACATGAAATCATAACATCATTTATATGAAAACAAGGAAATATTTGCATTAATATAAATGGAAGGAGTTACAACCATAAATAGGAGTTGATCTTCTAAAAGAGCTCCTTCAAGTTGTCTTCACTAGAAGGAAAAGATCCTCTAGCAGATGTTTTTTAGGAAGCCCTCATACAAATAGGCCAGATATCCATTTTTAGCGGAGGTCACTAGAGGATGTTGTTGGGTGGAGTTTTTTGCGGATTTTTTTTTTGCGGTGCATTTCTCATCATAAAACACACCGGTGCATTTTATGAAAAACACACCGGTGTGTACTATAAATTGGCACACCGAGACACCGTACTCTCCGTACAAACCCACCTGGTGCATTTAAGTACTCTAGTGCACCAGTTCTATATATACAAACTAGCCCAGTGTGTCTCCATAATCTAGTGCACTGTAATGATGTGTGGTGTGCCATTGATCAACTGCTTGATGTGTCTCAAAATCAAGCGCACAGAAAAAGGGTTAATTTAAAAAAAATTACCGATCCTAAAAACCTCATTCTTACTTGTTCAGTACTCTAGACCTCTCAGGCAGCGGTGTGAGTTTGTCTTCTATTAGGCTCCCTACCAGCGGTGCTCCCATTGCCCGCATTGTTGTTGTCAATTGTGCACTGTGTGGAGTTCGAATTTTCGAAAATAGTGGGAAAATTTGTTTTTTTGAATTCCTCAACAAAGATGCCTCCTTGACACACAAATGTATAGGTAATCTACTTGTTTCTCAATAAATAAACCTTTTACCATATTAAAATTTCAAATTAATTTCAAATTGGCAATTTAAAAATATATATATATTTGTGTGGTGCGTTCAAGCCGTTCGGCTCGCTCTCTTTGCAGTTCTGCCTATAAATTTACATGGCGCACTGTGAATGGTTTTAATAGAAACCGCATCGGGTTCCAGTGCAGTGCCAAGAAAATTGGCACTGATAAAATTTAAAAACTAACATGGTGATGCGGTTTCTTACAGGACCGCACTGTTGACTATGTAATGTTGTCTAGAGGGCGGTGCATTGACCGAACTAATTGCCCTGGGGCGGATATTTTTTCAATGGACCGCCTGCTCGACAGCATTACGTAGTCAACAATGCAGTCATATAGAGGACCACACCATTTAATATGTATTGTGGTTGGGTGGTTCATTAACCAAACTATCCACTCGGGGGCGATTATTTTGTACAACGCGCCGCACAAAAATACTTCTTGGTTGTGTGGTGTGCCAACATTTTTCATGCGCACCAGGTGGGGTGCATGACAAACAATATGCAACAAACCATGTGCAAAATGAAACCCATTTCCAATGCAATTGTTCCAATTTCAATGCACACACAAAACCCTAAATTCCACCACAAATATTTTCCTTTTAAAGTCTCTTAATTTTCAAGAATGAAGAAATCTAAGATGCAATCTTTAATCACTGATTCAAATAAAATTTTCAAAATTAGGACTAGAATAAAAATTCAGCCAATCAGCCAATGACCAAACAAAATTAGTTTGCAAGCAACGTAATGATAAGAACAAAGGAAAATATTAAGAAATTCGTATTAAAGGAAATCAAACACAAGTGCAACCCGAATGGAGGCCTTATATGGACTAGAAGACACTCAAGACTTAACAAAGGCTAGCTGGAAGAAAGTTTATCAAAGAGGAAATCAAGACAAAGGAAAATTCATGCAGGAATAGGGGCCAACACAGGTGCAAAAGAAGCACCAATGCCTTGCAACACGGTCATAGAGAGGGCTCTGAAGAGGTGCAACTCTCTGTTGGTGAGGAATAAGGGAATTCTAACACATTTTTTAATTGATACTCAAATAAAGGTCTTACTAGGTATGTTATTTACTAAATATGAAAATGAATGTTTGAAGAAGAGGTGAAAAGTGACTTCCCTAGACCAGGTGGATTAGTCTACAACAAAATAAGGAAAATGTAGATATTGTTTTCCTTAAAGTAAATAGATTATGGGATGAAGACTACCTGTAATCTGACGTATGATTCAGTCCTTTCTTGGATTGAATTCTCCTATCCTAGTTGTCATCGCCAAAATTAGAACCTCCACAATCAAACGAAATAAGCCAATGATCAACGAAATATATGTAGCATCATCTAAATAATTCATTCAATGGATCAATATGGCGCCAAAATACATGAAATCATAACATCATTTATATGAAAACAAGGAACTCTTTGCATTAATATAAATGGAAGGAGTTACAACCATAAATAGGAGTTGATCTTGTAAAAGAGCTCCTTCAAGTTGTCTTCACTACAAGGAAAAGATCCTCTAGCGGATTTTTTTGAGGAACCCTTATAAAAATAGGCCAGATATCCATTTCTAGTGGAGGTCACTAGAGGATTTTGTCGGGTGGAGGTTTTTGCAGATGTTTTTTTTACGACGCATTTCTCATCATAAAACACACTGGTGCATTTTATGAAAAACGAACTGGCACGTACTATAAATTGGCACACCGAGACACCGTGCTCTCTGTAGAAACTCGCTTGGTGCATCTAAGTACTCTAGTGCACTGATGCTCTATGTACAAACTAGCCTGGTGCATCTCCATAATCGAGTGCACCGTAACGATTTGTGGTGTGCCATTGATAAACTGCCTAATGCGTCTCAAAATCAAGTGCACCGAAAGAGGGTTAATTTAAAAAAAAAATTATTGATCGTAAAAACCTCATTCTAACTTGTTTAGTGCTCTAGACCTCTCAGACAGTGGTGTGAGTTTGTCTTCTATGAGGCTCCCTACCAGTGGTGCTCCCATTGCCCGCATTTTTGTCATCCATTGTGCAGTATGTGGAGTTTGAATTTTCAAAATTAGTGCAAATTTTTTTTTTTTGAATTCCTCAGCAAAGATGCCTCCTCAACACACAAACCTACAGGTAATCTAATTGTTTCTGAATAAATAAACCTTTTAGCATATTAAAATTTCAAATTAATTTCAAATTGGCCATTTAAAAAAATATATATATTTTCATGGTGTGTTCAAGCCATTTGGCTCACTCTCTTCGCAGTTCTACCTGTAAATTTACACATCGCACCATGAACGGTTTTAACAGAAACCACACTGGGTTCCAGTGTAGTGCCGAGAAAATGGGCACTAATAAAATTTAAAAAATAACACTGCGGTGCGGTCCTTTATAGGACCACACTATTGACTATGTAATGTTGTCTGGAGGGCGGTGCATTGACCAAACTAACTGCCCCTGCGCGGATAGTTTGTCAATGGACTGCTCGCCCAACAACATTACATAGTCAACAATGCGGTCATTTACAGGACCGCGTCGTTGACTATGTATAGTGGTTGGGCAGTGCATTGACCAAACTATCCACTTGGGGGTGATTATTTTGTTCAACATGCCGCACAAAAATATTTCCTAGTTGCGTGGTGTGCGAAATTTTTTCATGCGCACCAGGAAGGGTGCATGATAAAGAAGTATGCACTCGTAACAATGCATTACTTCTTTTTTGGGCACACCAACTGTTTTTTTTTAATAAAAATTATATATATATATATATATATATATATATATATATATATATATATATATATATATATATATGTAAATACATTTATCATTTAATAATAAAAAAATGCATTTAATATGTTAATCATTCAGCGACGTCAATGGAGAGGGAAAAAGGAACAACAAGAACATATGGAGGACCGTTATAACATGATTCAGCTGTGGGAGGCATGTGAGAGGGAGAGGCGTTTATACCCTTTCCCTATTACGGCATCCACCCTGTTGCTCGTAAGAGAGGTAGGCCTCCTCAAGTTCTATGAGGAGGATACATCCCTAAAGGGGCACAGTGGGTTACTGGGAAAACTGATCTACAGGTGGGATGCCCACCGACATACTTTATGGGTCGGCCCTTGCCAGTGGTATGAGCCCACTGATAAGGAAATATATTCTATTACTTGCCTATCTAGGGGAGGGTATGATTTTCCCCTCTTCCCAGATTTCCCCGTCGGTTATGCGGCAAGGAGTCAGCTGGCGTACTGCAAGAGATATGTGAGTGACAATATAGTTTCTCCTATAGATTTTCATATGTCTGGTGGTTAGTTACACATTTCTTCGGTTGGTCCAAAGGAGGTGAGGTGCCACTCACTACTACTGATAACCATTGCAAACTATACTACTAATGGGAAACACATGATTTTACCGATTTTATTTTATATTCATTATTTATTCCAGACACCACGACTTGTGAGATGGTTTATGATTTTTTTGTAGCATTAGATAGATGTCATTCTGAGGACCGTGGGAAGTTCACCTTCCATATTTCTTCAGATTTATTTTCTTTATTTTTTGAGAGATTTCTGGAGATCAGGCCTAATTTTTTTTGGTAGCCTCGTAGGCCGATGTTTCATGTACGGATGCATATGTGGGGCCAAACGATGCCGAATAGCGGCCTATCTTACTTTCCGTCTAGGCTATCTACTAATGCACTGGAGTTTCTAGCTAGTGCTGATGACCACTCCTTCGTGATGGGGTCATTTCCGTATGTCAGTTTGCATTGGCAAGGGTGTACCAACATCCTCTTCACACAAGTTGAGCCATCGGATGCGAGAGGTAATATTAGTGTTTTCTTCAAATTAATATAGTTTCATTTTATTTTCTTAATTAATTGATTAGAATAAAAATTATTCTAACATGTTATTTAACTTGTTTTATTAAATTGTTTAATGAAATTGTCTAATTATTGTTGTGTACTATATATTTTGTAGATATTGGCACATTCGTTGGGGACATGGTTCCACCCCCATCGGATGATCTGGGTGTAGATTATGATGAGGAGCTAGTAGAGGCAGGGGATCAGGGTGGTAGACTTGATCCTTGGGTGGAGATACCTGCAGGGTTGCGACGTAGGGTAGACACCTAATTCAGGATGGAGTTGGGTGACCAATTATGTTGACTCCTGGTTGATGAGGGAGTCCACTCTATTATGATAAGAGAGATCCAGGCTGATCGTAGGCTCATGAAGCTCTAGAGAGACATGTCCCGCGATTTGATGACCCTTATGCACCATATTGTTGGAGCTTCTAGAGTATTGGCGACTAGGAGGGATAGGCATAGGGGAGATGCAAAATAGATCAACTTATCTGATGATCATGATCACGAGGGGACTGATCATCATTCCAGTACTCCAAATCCTCATCCTTCACCTTACACTGGAGATCATGAGCATGCAACATCAAATCCAGATCAATAGGCATCTTTTGAGCAGTCTGCACCATCTCAGCAAGCACCTAGTCCTGAGAAGACACAACCATCGACTGAGTAGGCACCTAATCTTGAGCAGGTAGGGCCATCTGAGCAGGTCACACCATCGACTGAGTAGGTTGCACCATTGACGACACATCATCAAGTAATTCCTGAGCATACTATAGCATCTGATCAAAAGGCACCTCCAGAGCAGGGACGTCATCCATTTGAGCATGAGGGTGCACCATCGACTGAGGAGGGCTCAAATAGTACTATTATTGATGTAGTACCACCAGATATTTGAATTTATATGTAGTTATATTACAGCTGTATATTTTTTACATTATATATGTATATGTGTGTGTGTGTGTGGTGCATGTATTTTATGTTCATGTTGATGTACTTAATTTACATGTTCGTGTTCATCATTATGTGTATATTTTTAGGTCATGTTAGATATGTTCATTTAATGTGCTTGCAGATAGATGTGTATGTGATAGAAATTATTTAACATGATATGTATATTTAATGTTTGTGTTGTGATGATCCTATACATTGCTTGTGTTTTGTTAGATGATCATGATCACAATGATTAGATGATGTTAGCAAATTTGAATGTGTATTTTAGAATATGATGTTTTTACGATGGTTATCATGATCGTGATGTGTATTTTTAATATTAAATCATGATATTTATTAAATATTATGTATTGCTAATGGTAAAATTGTGTAATTGTAATTTTAATTTTAACTGTAATTGTATGTCAAATATTTGTAAAATTGTAATTTTAATTGTCAGTATTGTCATGATTCAATGTTATTAAAATTGTAAAACTTGCAAATTTGTAAATTATAAAATTGTAATTGTAATTGTATGCCTCATGATTGTAATTGTAACTGTATGGAAAATTGTAAAATTGTAATTTCAATTCCAATTTTAATTTTAATTGTAACTATATGTAAAACATTTGTAAAATTGTAATTGTAATTGTCATTGTATTGTGAAATGATTTTAATTGTAATTTCAATTGTAATTGTATGTAAAATTGTAAAATTGTAATTGTAATTATATGTAAAATATTTGTATAATTGTAATTGTAATTGTAATGGTATTGTGAAATTGTAAAATTGTAATTGTAATTGTATGTATTGTCATGACTCAATTTTATTAAAATTGTAAAATTTGTAAATTTGTAAATTTGTAAATTAATTGTCAATTTTGAACCATAAATACCGTAAGTAAAATGTATACCGTAAATATTGTTAAATTACCATAATTGTAAAATTGTAAAATTGTCAATTTGTATCATAAATAATTGCAAAATAATAAATGTAGAATAATGTGATTTTTTATAAGATAATAAAGTTTATAAAATAATGCAAATAAGTTCATGTTTAGAATTATCATTATTTTATTATGATCTTACATACCAAAACTAACAATATACATTGATACATTTTTTTAAAATTTTGAAGATATCTTTCACACACATTTAGAGAAATTAAGTAGTTGTATTGTTTTAGGAATTGACATTAAAAAAAAACTTGATATAGTGCATTTTTTTCGAGATCAACATAATAAAAAATTATCAAAATACATATTATAATGTTTCGAAAAAAAGAGTCTTAGTTATAAGGTTAAGTCCTCTTCTTTATAAAAACCCATCTTACATAGTATAAATGATTAAATAACACATGTACCATATCACTCTTTGTTCTCATGATCACCCTCATTATCTTCCAAATGACTCTGCATGATAACACTATTGTTCACTAAATATTTTTTTATCTAGGGTCATCTCTCAATACGAACCACCAATCCCTATCCAACACATCTAGGTAAAAAAAACACATGGTTGCAGTGTTTGGGGAAAACATAAGGCTCCTTAGCTTTATCCCACATCTTTCTAGAGTTAATACATATCAGCATATTATCATGATCTTCCATCTTAAATAGTATAAATTATTAAATAACACATGTACCATATCACTCTTTGTTCTCATGATCACCCTCATTATCTTCCAACTCACTCTGCATGATAACACTATTTTTCACAAAAAAAAAATTGATATAGGGTCATCTCTCAATACGAACCATTGATCCCTATCCAACACATCTAGGTAAAAAAAAACATGGTTGCAGTGTTTGGGGAAAACATAGGGCTCCTTATCTTCATCCCACATATTTATAAAGTTAATACATATCAGCCTACTATCATGATCTTCCTTTCAATTATTTTGATCAACATAATTGCAAATTATCAAGTGAAATTATCAAAATACATATTATAATGTTTCGAAAAAAAATAGTCTTAGTTATACGGTTAAGTCCTCTTCTTTATAAAAACCCATCTTAAATAGTATAAATGATTAAATACCACATGTACCATATCACTCTTTGTTCTCATGATTACCCTCATTATCTTCCAACTCACTCTGCATGATAACACTATTTTTCACAAAATATTTTTTGATCTAGGATCATCTCTCAATACGAACCACCAATCCCTATCCAACACATTTAGGTTAAAAAACACATGGTTGCAGTGTTTGGGAAAAGCATAAGGCTCCTTAGCTTCATCCCACATCTTTCTAGAGTTAATACATATCAGCCTACTATCACGATCTTCCTTTCAATTATTTTGATCTTCCTTTCAATTATTTTGAGATCAACATAATTGCAAATTATCAAGTGAAATTATCGAAATACATATTATAATGTTTTGAAAAAAAGAGTCTTAGTTATAAGGTTAAGTCCTCTTCTTTATAAAAACCCATCTTAAATAATATAAATGATTAAATAACACATGTACCATATCACTCTTTGTTCTCATGATCACCCTCATTATCTTCCAACTCACTCTGCATGATAACACTATTTTCACAAAATATTTTTTGATCTAGGGTCATCTCTCAATATGAACCACCAATCCCTATCCAACACATCTAGGTAAAAAAACACATGGTTGCAGCGTTTGGGGAAAAAATAAGGCTCCTTAGCTTCATCCCACATCTTTCTAGAGTTCATACATATCAGCCTACTATCATGATCTTCCTTTCAATTATTTCGATCAAAGGTGTCCCACCACTTGCACCTAAAATAACACATTGGAAAGAAGATAATTCCACTTCAATGATCTCTTGTATCTTTCCGACGTAACCTAAATTCGCTCGTCATC
The DNA here is from genome assembly GCA_034641835.2 of Pinus albicaulis. NCBI lineage: Eukaryota > Viridiplantae > Streptophyta > Pinopsida > Pinales > Pinaceae > Pinus > Pinus albicaulis. Next base: position 466,665,987 of record CM076573.1, read on the forward strand.
AGTTCTGATCACGGTAGCTAGCTCGACTAGAATTATTGAACTCGAATTCCACTCCACAGTATTGTGCCATGTGTCCATCATCGGATTTTTATATGCAAAAATGGTGCCCATATGGCCACATACATGGGAATAAATGCACCTATAAAAAATTTCAATAATCATAGCATCATGTGTCTTATAATTACCCAACTGTTAAAATATGAAATATAGATGTTACATTTCAAAGGTTCATTATTAAGTTTAAAAAGTACATAAATATATTATTATCGAGTTGCTTCACCCAATCCCTACGTTTAGTGCATCCTCTTCAGTATTCAGGTAATGACCGGTTGCACCGTATTTATCTCTAACTTGGTTAACAACCTAACTAATGGGGCATACAATTGGCATATTTTATTTTAAATGACCAGGATAAGGCACACTTATACCATTTAGCCATCTAAATTCTTTCCTGTCACTATGCAATTTCATCTTCTTTTTTTCATACAATACAAAACACAGTTGTGTCACTTCAGAATTGTAAAGAACGAATTTATTGATTGCTTCAATTTCTACATTTACTGATGAAATCAAACTGTCATATAGTATATATGAGATCAAAATATACATTATATCAAATTTCAACATGAATATTTACTTTGTGTAAATTTGAAAAATTATAAATCGCTTAATCTTTATCAAGCAACTTTTTCCTTCGTTTCGAGAAGCTCCCCTTCTCTTTTGTCTTCATCCCTTTCATCATCAAAACTCACCTCTCCATATCTATTATCAATCTACTTGAGGTACTCATTGGCATAATATAAATACTGATACAATATGTACCCCTCTGCCATAGACCCCTCGAGTTTTTCCCTTTGTCAAAAAAAACATTTCAATTTCTTCGTATACCTCTCTAAGGATAACATCCAACGAAAATAAACCATCTCGACTAATTAAAGCTCATCTAAAAGGTGGGTTAGAAGATGAATATACAATTCCATGAAACTCGTCGACAGTTCCTTCTCAAACATACAAACAATCTCATCTATTTCTTGATGGCACAGTGGAATGCTAGCCACATGAACCTCCTTTGACGTGACCCAATGTAAAAAAGAAAATAATTTAGATATGGCATGTCCTAGGTCTTCGGGAAAGTCATGTTTCACACATCCACGCACGAAAAAAGGATAACGAAACTACAAAGTTATAAACACATGTAATAATATAGAAAATTATTTATGTTTTATTATCCCTGCATGGGATAAAATTGATTAATATAAAAAATAATAAAATCATGTTTTTGAAATTATAATTACTCTTATAAGATTCAAATGGTCATGTGATTTCAACCTCAACAAATGTTCATCCACGATGAAGCAACGTCGTAGTGATAACCCATATGAAGATGTCCCCTCACACCCGTTATGACTTCCTTTGCTAAAGAAAGGTCATATTTTTTAAAAATACATGGGACATAACTTTCTTTGAAATACCTATTAGAGGGATCACTTGCCTCTAATCCTATACTTTCTAATCATCTTGGCCAATGTTCCTTTCTAGTTTTTGAATTAATAAGATCTTTCCTAAAAGCCATTGGGTCACATTGTTTCGATGATATGTGCCTCCATAAATAAGATGATTTTTTTTTAGATATATGCATGTGATATAATAAGTGGGTAATCTTAAGATGCTCCCAATATGTGAGGTTATAAAATATATATTTCCTTTTCATCCCAATGGAAAATTTCTCAACATAGGTGTCGAATAATTCTAGATCATCGAACATAGGCTCCCCATTTGAATCAAACATTTCTATGAACTCCTTCTCCTTCTCTCTCTCATATGCTCTAAGCCATTTAGTTGGTGTTGTTATTACACGCCTTTGGTTTCTCTTTCGTTTACCATTGAAATCAGATATTGCTCTTCTATAAGGGTGTTCTTATGGGAGGATTACCCTAGAGTAGTCATAGATTGGCTTTCATAGGTCATTGGACCATCTAGCTTTCAAACAAAGTCTATAATATTTACATCCATAATATCCTTTAGTTACAAGACCTACAAAATTATTGTATACAATATGCATGGCACGTTAAAGAATATCATCAATATCAGAACAATTACAAGGATTTAAATAAGTGATATGCAAAAGAATATTGTTAAATATATAAATGAATTAATAAAAATGTAATTTACCAAAAAAAAATTCATAAGCCTGGATAATCATGTGTTGTGTAAGCACATATGCCATTCAACGTAAAATCCTCTCTGTTGTGATGGGCCTTGATACATCATATACATTTATCTCATCCCATAATTCCTTCAATTCATCTATGAGTGGTTGTAAGCAGACATCCATATTCTTCACTTGTCTTCTACTAGGGACTATGAGAGCCAACACAATATTTTCATTCTTCACGGAAAACCATGGGGGGGTATTGTTATTGATTACTACTATAGGCCAAACATAATAGTTGGTGTTCTAGAGGGAATATGGGTTCACGCCATCCATGGCTATGTTGAGTGATAGACTTCATACTTCACCCTTGAATTTTTCGGGCCATGTATCCTTTATATACTTCATTGTTATTGAATATGTTGGGATTCACATAACTCCCAACTCACTTTTGTGTGAGGCATGCCATCCTTGCAACATAGCTAATTCTCTACAAGGAAAGAGCCTTTGAATCCTTGGGATTATAGGCATGTACCTCAATATATTCAATATGAGGACCATGTGATTTACCCTTCTTTCTTTATTTATCATACCTATCATGCCCAAATTTCAGACGTATCTCTTTGTCTATATATTATCCTCTATATAGAATACAATCATTTGGACGTGAATGATATGATATGTGCTCAACACCTAGCATTTTAAACAATTGATTTGCCTCTTCGTAGCTATCGGGAAAGACATTACCACTCGAAAGAACCTTATCTTTGAATAACATGTTGTTGGTCATGGATAATATTAAATGTACATTAATACTGATAATTATTAACATTCATAAAATTGGTCATTTTTAATGTTCATTGTGTGATTATATTTCTCAAAATATAAGGGACTTGATGGTCAATTACATAAAACTTTAGGAGAAACATACATTTGACAAGCCAAAATTTTCTTTGAAGTTGTACAGTAAAATCATTGTTCCCAAATGGGTATACTTTAGTTGTCTACCAAGTCCAAAGAGAGGGGTGGTGGAAGAAAATTTAAGGCTTTCAAAAAAGGTATCAACCATATGAGCATCATCCCCTAGTTGATCATCGTTTTGGAAAGCATCTAACAACATTGTCTCCATGGAAGTCGTATCCCTTAATTAATCATACATACCAACCTCTATTTGATTGCCTCCATTGCCAACTTGTAAAGAACTACTATTGTTGTAGTCATTCCTAATTGGTGAATTTCGACATAGTGGAAATTGAATAGGTGGTTGATTCAACCATTCTTAGTATCGCTCCTCTCTGATTTTTTCTTTTAATTTAGCCTTCTCTCGATTTTACATTATCGTGTGGTGAAATGGAAGATGGTAGGTAGGTTGGTCATCATCACTAGAATCCTGGTAATTTCAAAAAATATATTTGAACATGATTAGTACAAAATCGATGATATCAATTAGTAAGCACGTTGACCATGCATGATTAATGGTTTGACGTTGAAATAATTACATTTCACCAAATAATTATTATTACCATCATTGTCACAGGATTGTGGCTAGAAGATGGCATGTTACAATTCGAAAGGTGAAGCGGCTATCCATTTTCATCTACTAACTACGCCTTGCAGCACGTTGCGTCTAATAATAGCTCCCAACATTTTGGAGTTGTTCAAATATTTTGTGCATCTGAACTTGATTCTTAATCTTCACAAACCTACAAATTTATATATGTTGGGGCCCTTTTTTTGAAAATGAAATGGCTTTTTATTTCAGGAGAACAGGTGGTGGAGTGCAACCACAGTAGACAGGGAGCTGTCACGGTTGCAAAGGGTTGGAAAATAGGTGGCGCGGTGGTTGCGAAAAACTAGCACAGATGGCAAGAATGAGAAATAAGGACGGGCAGCAAAACTCCCACTGATTAGGAAGATGTGGCAAGCAGCAAAGTAGGAAAAGAGGGAAAATATAAAGTGACATTGGCAAAGGAACAAATAGGAAATTAGCCAGCGGAGACAGGAGGTTAGTCCAGTAGAGGGCTGAGGAAGAGAGCCGTAGGAGAGCTCTATTCTATTTTGCTCTATTTTGTTCTGTTACGTTCTATTCTTTTCTGTAGCTGTTGTGATATTTCCCTCTGTAATCAACTATGAGGACAAATGTAACTGTCGGGTATTGATAATGAAATATACTTCTACCTGTGTTTGATGTTCTAAGTTCCGTGTGAAGAATTTGGTTATGGTGAATGTATTGCCTGCTTTTAAATTTTAATTTTGCATCCTGAATATGCTTCATGAGTGGTATCTTGAGCAAAGTAGTTAGAACTGTTTGCAGTTCCCAGTTCTTTTTATTTTTCTCTATAGCTATGATCAGTCAATATCTGATCTGTTCCTAACCTTACTAAGTTCACGACATGCCTTGGGTGATACTCTTCAGAGCAGGGTGAAAATGCCAGTATTGTGCTAGACTATTGCGGAAACCTTGTTTGCCTCTCTCGTGAACCTAGGTCTTACTCAGAGACCTTCTTTCTCGCCAACAAATTCTTATTTTGATAGGGCCTAAAATTTCATTTAGGATCTAGATCGTGGTATCACGGATCTTCGAGCGAGGACTATGAAGTGTTGGAAATGTTGTCATTGATGGCAAAGAAGATAAAAAAAAGGAGCACTTGAAATAGCAACAAAGCAGCAGTGAGGTAGCAGAGACAAGTAGTGAATTAGTGGGCTCAGAACTGCATAGGCTGCATAGGATTGCAGAACAGAGGAGAAGGGCCATTGCTGATTTGTTTTAGCATTAACGTGAATTTGTCAAGTTGAGTTCTATGCGAATTTTGTCTTGAGAATTTTCTTGTATGTTCAGTAATGATAATGTGTTCCTGATGAATCCTTGTGACCAATACGAACCTCTGTGACTGGGTTATGTGTGGATAAGCCGTTGAACCCTCAGTGGAACACAAATTGACTATGTGGAATGTATGAGCCGTGTGAGCTCTGTGTAAAGAGATTTATTGTGATTCTACGTGGGATTGGAATAAATTGATGTTACTGAAAGTCATTTATTATGCTTGGCCATACCTGTAGTTCCCAGCATGGTAAATTTCAGTGGAAGATTGTGTTGAAAGGCTTCGCCTCTGTCTTTAGAAACCTATATAGAAGTTTAACTGGATGCTCTGTGCTCTATAACCAAGGCGATAATATGGTGTAATTGCATAAAATCTTGAAGGCTCATAGTTATACACCTCTCTATAATGGCACAATTCTCGCTGTATGCTTCTGTGTAAGTATGGAAGGTCTGACGATGCCATGGTATTGATTATTCTATGAGTCTCGGTGTTGACTGTATGATAGAACCCTTTTAAATAATAAAGGCAAAACCTTGTACGAGATCGGAACCCTGCGTAGAAGAGCGAAACCGTGACCAGGTGAACAGTGAAGGCAGTTTCTGGGTTTCATCACACAGATTTTGCGGAGCGAGCGATATTCTCAAATTCGGAGCGATTCCATTGAGTGTTGGACACATGGCATCAGGCAAAGTTCCAAAATCGTCGTTCAATGCGTGCCATCACATGTTAACGATCAACCATGGAAGCCACGCGATATTTTCGAGCACCGTTGATCTGGAGGGGACCCATCGGACGGTAGTCGTCTCGTGAAGATGCACGAAGGATAATCTAAGGTACGGTGCGTGTATTGGATTGGTTATTGATTATATGTGTGGGTCTAGAGTCAAAGGCTATTACAAAGCTGTTTGTTTGAAAAGCGTTGTGTATTAATATAAAGTGTTCCATCGGTGGTGAAATCGGGTGATTCCCTTAAGCCCCAAAATATTTAGCTTTTACCATGTAATTAAAATCCCAAAGTTGGAATTGATTTTATATTGGAAATATTGTGGAGTTATAAGGGTTGGTATATCTAAAATTTTCCAAAGTTTGCTGAATATAATTATTTGTCAACTTCTTCGAAATTGATAAATAAAACCTAAGAAGTTGTGGAAGACCACGTGGAGGAAAACGGGGTACTTTGAGAGCAAAGCGAGACTATGGATGGCAGACCGATAGTATAGGGAAAAATGTGAATTGAATTTGTAATATGAGTTTCAACCATTAAGTTTAAAACTCATATATGTACAGAGAATGCAAGCAGGTAGCCTGAGAACAGAGATGGTAATGAACAGACATCACCCAGATTCGTATGTATTTGAGAATAAACCTGAAAAGCAGTTATATATGTTGTTGGTGCACACAAGTATAGTGAACAGATGAATAGAAACAGAGGTGAACCAAAATATTCAAAATAGTCACTCAACAGCAGCAGAAAAGACAAATCCAGTAAAGCCAAAATCCAGAAAAACAGCTAAGTAAAATTGAAGTGTGTAACTAAAAATGTGAATGTAAATGTTGTAATTAATTTTTTATTGTTTTTGATGCATTGGCAAGTATCCTAAGAAAAGAAAAATCCCACTGTAGCATGGAAATTTGTACATATTGTTATAATTTTAAATCGAGTTGGATAAAGGAATGAGAGAACAGAAGCCAAAGAGTCATGACTGTTCACTCAAAATTCCTTGTGAAATACAAACAGTCATGTGAGGAACTCTATAAATAATATCAACTGGATATGCATAAAATAGGTTAGAAAGAGTAAATATAGAGAAGGCAGAGTATAGAAGAGTGAGGCAGAGAAGATTAAGATAAGAAGAGCATAAGGAGAAGATACAGAACAGAGCTGATATCTGAGGTAAATTAGCAAACATTCAGTTTGATAAATTGATGAAGTTGGGGCTTCCCTATCAAGTTGCAGCTTGATAGCTGTCAGTTGTAGCTAACTGAGGTTGGAGCCTCCTGTAGGTTGGTGCCTGTAGAAAAACAGTGGTGAGAGGGAATTGGAGCTTTCCTTTGCATCACAACAATAATAAGATGTGGTTTTCTCCCTTTATGGGTTTCTACTTACATCTGTTGTCTCTATGTGTGTTTCTTATTCTTATGTGTTGATGTGATTCTTTCAATCTGCTTAAATGTTTGCTGCTCTCAACATAAGTATGGTGTCACATTAATCTAATATTGGCTGCAACATTTTAATATTGTTCACATATTAAGCTGTAAATAAGTTTGGTGAAAAATTTTAAAAGGCTCTTGTATGTATTAAATTGATTCACCCCCCCCCCTCTCAGTTTAATTAAAGATTCAACAATTGGTATTAGAGCAAGTTCCTTTGTACCAGTCTAACAACTGAAAGGAGATCCTAGGTTCCCAAGATGGCTAGTAAAGAAGGATGCTCAATCAATAAAGCCCCCTTTTTCACTGGTGAAAATTATGCTTTCTGGAAAATCAGAATGAGGAAATACATAATGTCTCTAGGAATAGAAGTCTAGGCTGCTGTGAAATTAGGATATGCCCCAAAGGCAACTGACACAGAGAAAGAAACAAAACAAGATTTTGTGGCTAATGCAAAAGCCATGAATTCCATCTTGAATGGATTGATTCAAGAAGATTTTATCAAATTAATGCACAAAGACACTACCAAAGAAATGTGGGATACTCTGGAAAACATCCATGAGGGAGACAAGAAGGTAAAGACTGCCAAACTTCAATTCTATAGAGCCTAGTTTGAGAACTTAAAAATGGATGATGATGAAGACATTGCCAACTTCTTTATAAGGGTTGCAGAAATAGTAAATAACATGAAGGCTCTAGGTGAAAACATAAAAGAAGTTGTAATTGTACAAAATATTCTAAGATCTCTTCCATCCAGGTTTAATCCCAAGGTGTCTGCAATAGAAGAAACAACTAATTAGGAGACCTTGACCATGAACCAGCTACTTGGAAATCTAACAGCTTATGAGATTAGGCTCCCACACAAGAAGCCAAGTACGAGGGAGGCAGCCTTTAAAATAGAAAAGAAGAAATAAGAAGAGGGAGACATATGCTCTTGCTCGGATGAAGAAGAGGCAAAATTTATCAAGAAATTGGATAGAGGCTTAGGTAAATACAAAGGTAAACTTCCTTTCAAATGTTTTAACTGTGGAAGAGTTGGACACTATGCTGCTAAGTGTCCTCACAAGAAGGTAAGGAATCAGGCTCAAGAGTCAGATAAAAGAAACAATTGGGAGAAAGGAAAGAAGTTGAGCAGAAAATCCTTCTATGCTCAACAAGACAGTAGTACATCTGAAGATTTAGATGAAACCTCAAGTTAAGAAGGAACCTCTGAATTATTATTGATGACCATAGAAGAACTTGAAGGACTCCTGCTAGAAGACGAAGAAGAAGAAGGGGAAGTCGACCTTGAGGGAGAGCTAAGAAGTGCTCTGGAGGAGATTGACAGACTCAAACTGAAGTGCAGAAAACAAAAGGAAATTCTTCTGAAGTATGTAAGAGAAGAAAAAAACTCAGAAGTCCTCATGCAGCTGAAGACAGAGCTTGAAGAAGCCAAGAATATAGAATACATGTTACTTCAGCAAATCAAGCATAAAACCCGAGAACAAGAGAAGCTGGAAGAAGAAGTAGTATGTCTCAGGAAGAAAATAGAGAATTCTCAAAGGAAAGTGGTTATAAACTCTTCTCAAACAACAAGCTCTAGTAAGTTGAATGAAATTCTGGTTGCTCAAAGATCCCCTATGATAAAAACTGGAATAAGCTATGAAGGAGAATCAAGTAAAAACAAAGAAAAGGTTGACATAGAGATTATCTTTGTAAAAGCAAAGAAGAATGATGAAGCAGCTCAAACAATTCCTACAAAAGAAGAAACCTGTAATGAGGAAGACAGAGATCAGAAGAAACCACCAGTAGTTAAGAATGTAATAAATACTAAGACAACAGAGAAAGGGACATATGCCTCTGAATATGTCAAATTTGGAAGTCATCAAAGGAGATTCTTCCCTCCCATGAAGAATGCCACCTGTTATGTCTGCCACAACTGGGACACATTACTGCATATTTCCATGCAAGGAGGATTAATTCAAACCAGCAAAAGATGCAAACATTGAAGAGACTGCCTCATGCAAACAAATGGAAAAGACAACCTTACACCAGGTATGCAAATAGTTTCTATGGTTACTGTTTTTACTGTAAGGAATTTGGCCATAAAATTATTAAATGTTGAAATTATGGAAAAAGATTGATGCTCAACACCTCAAGGAGGTTTATGAATTAAATAAATTTTGTTCATATTCACAATTCTGAAAAAAATATAATCAAATGTTGTCTATGCAATCAAGTTGGACATATGCCTTCCAAACGTCCTCTCAGAAGATGTAGTTCATCACCTCACAAAAGATACCAAAAAAAAGGGTGCCTTCAGTGGATAAAGAAGGTGAATAAATGTGACTTGGATTTAACTGCTCAAGACCTGAAAAGACAGTGATATTTGGATAGTGGCTGCTCAAAACACATGACTGGAGACAAAAGCAAGTTTATAACTCTTGATGAAAATAAATCTGGCAATGTTACTTTTGGTAATGATAAATCGGGTAAGGTCAAGGTAAAAGGCTCAGTCAGCATAGACAATGGCAGAGGAAAGGCCCAAGATGTACTATTTGTAGATGGGCTGAAAGCAAATTTACTAAGTGTGAGTTAGATGTGTGACAAAGGTTGTGAAGTTCTTTTTAGAGCACAAGATTGTGAAGTCAGATCAAGCACCACAGGTAAGACTCTGCTTAAAGGAGTTCGAACAGAGAGTAATGTTTACATTGTAAAAGAGGAAGATGAAGCATGTCATCTTAGAAAACTAGAAGAGTCATGGTTAAGGCATAAAAGGTTGGGACATCTCAGCTTCGAATCACATCATTAGACTAAGCAAGAATAAAGCTGTCAGAGACATGCCAGAAATAAAGAGTCCTTCTAATACCATATGCAAATCATGTCAATTAGGAAAACAGACTCACACATCCTTCAAGGCCAAAGATGAGTTATCAACAAGAAGACCTCTATAGCTTGTGCACATGGATCTGTGTGGACCTGCAAGAACTAAAACTCCAAGTGGAGAATCCTACTTCATGCTGGTAATAGATGATTTCTCCAAAATGACATGGGTTACATTCCTCAAGAATAAATCAGAAGCTCTGAAAAAATTTAAGATCTTCAAAGCATTAGCAGAAAATCAAACAGGATGTAAGCTGAAATGCATCAGATCAGATAGAGGAGGTGAATTCACAGATTATGACTTTTCTAACCTACGCAATGAACATGGGATAAAGAAACAATTTACTATTGCAAGAACACCTCAGCAAAATGGAGTAGCAGAGAGACAAAACGGGTCTGTACAGCAAATAGAAAGAGCCATGATGCATGAAAGTAATGTTGCTCAGACCTTCTGGGTAGAAGCAGTACACACAGCAGTGCATATCCTTAATAAAGCTCACTTAAGTCCAAGCAGTGACAAGACTCCCTATGAACTATGGCATGGAAAACCAGCTTCAATCAAACATTTTAGAATCTTTGGAAGCAAGTGTTACATAAATAATAATGATGAAAATCTTGGGAAATTTGATGCAAGAGCAGATGAAGGGATATTTATGGGATATGCATCCAAAAGTAAAGGGTACAGGTGCTACAACAAGACTCTTCAGAAAATAGTATAAAGCATTGATGTGAGATTTGATGAAGAACTTCCAAACAATACAAGAGATACAGACTACTGCAGTCCATTAGACAACCATGAAGAAGAAAACCAAGATGATGAGGAAACAAGCAAGACGATAGAAGATACAGAGCTGATTTCTAAAGCTCCCTCAAGATATACTTAGAAAAAACATCCTGAAGATCATATCATTGGAGACAAGAGAGTAGGGGTCCAAACAAGAAGGCAGCGAAAAAAACAAACTGAAAAGGTATACATAGCCATGTTGTCACAAATAGAGCCAAAGAAATTTGAAGAATCCAGCAAGGACAAGTCTTGGGTAAATGCTATGAATGAAGAATTAGACCAAATTGAGAAAAACAATACCTGGGAATTAGTTCCTAGACCCACTGAGAAAAATGGCATAGGCTCAAAATGGGTATTCAAAAATAAAATGAATGAGCAAGGACAAGTAATCAGGAATAAATTCAGACTGGTCTGCAAAGGATACTCACAAATCGAAGGACTTGATTACGATGAAACATTTGCCCCTGTAGCCAGAATGGAAGCTATCAGAATGTTCCTAGCATTTTCATGCTACCAAAACTTCAATGTATATCAAATGGATGTAAAATCTACATTTCTGAATGGAGACTTAGAAGAAGAAGTCTACATGGAACAACCAAAAGGCTTCTCATTAACAAACAAAGAAGACTATGTATGTAGACTGAAAAAGGCTCTTTATGGACCGAAATAGGCTCCTCGTGCGTGGTACTCAAGACTAGATAAATATTTGAAAAAACAAGGCTTTAAGAGAGGTGGAATAGACAAAAATATATACATAAAAGCCCATGAAAATGAACTCCTGATTGTTGTAGTATATGTTGATGACATTATGTTTGGAAGAAATAGAGATGAACGTGCAAAAGGGTTTGCTGAGGAGATAAAATCAGAGTTTGAGATTTCCATGATTGGAGAACTTAGTTTCTACTTAGGACTTCAAATTTAGCAAAAGAACACAGGCACATTCATCTCACAGGAAAAATACTTAAAAGAAATGTTGAAAAAGTTCAAAATGGAGGACTGCAAACCTGTGTCAACTCCCATGATCACGGGATGCAAGCTGTGTGCTGATGATGGGTCTACTGATATAGATCAAAAACTCTACAGATCCATGATATGAAGTCTGTTGTATCTGAATTCATCAAGGCCAGACATCATGCTAGCAGTAGGACTAGTGGCCAGATATCAAGCAACACCTAAACAAAACCATCTTCTGGCAGTAAAAAGAATATTCAGATATCTACAAGGAATAGCACAATATGGACTTTGGTATCCTAAAATCAAAAACTTCACTTTGACAGCATACACAGATGTAGATTGGGCCAGCTGTGTAGATGACAGGAAAAGCACAAGTGGAGGTGCATTCTATCTAGGAGAAATTCCGGTGGCATGGTTAATCAAGAAACAGACATCTATCTCTCTATCTACAGCAGAAGCATAATATATAGCAGCAGTAGCATGTTGTACACAAGTCATGTGGATGAAGCAAATCCTCCAAGACATGAAGGTAAGCATTGGTGAACCTATCTCAATGAAATGTGATAATACAAGTGCTATAAGTATATCTAAAAATCCTGTGCTTCACTCAGAAACTAAACATATCCCAATCAAGTATCATTTTCTCTGAGAACAAGTGGCTCAGAAGATAGTAATGCTGGAATATGTACCAACAAAAGAACAAAAAACTGATATATTTACCAAACCGCTTGCTAGAGAACCATTTGAATACTTGAGAGATAGACTAGGGGTAGTATTTGTAGATGCTACTCTCAGATATAAAGAGACATCACCATTTCAGGGGGAGAACAGAAATTAAAATATCATTCCAGGGGGAGATCAGCCAACAAGGGAAGCATGAAACAGCTCCTCAGGATCAAAGGATCAAATCTACACTAAGAAATGTGCAACCCCTTGCCATTGATGTCAAAGGGGGAGGAAAGAGCTAGCAACAGAAGGAAGGGTCCTAAAAGGAAAATAGAAGAAGTATATTTCCATCAATGCGAAAGGGGGAGATTGTTGGAAATGTTGTCATTGATGGCAAAGGAGATAAAAAAAAGGAGCACCTGAAACAGCAACAAAGTAGTAGTGAGGGAGCAGAGACAAGCAGTGAATTAGTGGGCTCAGAACTGTATAGGCTGCATAGGACTGCAGAACAGAGGAGAAGGGCCATTGCTGATTTGTTTCAGCTTTAACGTGCATTTGTCAAGTTGAGTTCTGTGTGAATTTTTTCTTGAGAAGCTGCTTGTATGTTCAGTAATGAGAATGTGTTCCCGATGAATCCTTGTGACCAATACGAACCTCTGTGACTAGGTTATGTGTGGATACGCCGTTGAACCCTCAGTGTAACACAAATTGACTATGTGGAATGTATGAGCCGTGTAAGCTCTGTGTAATGAGATTTATTGTGATTCTGCGTGGGATTGGAATAAATTGATTTTATTGAGATTCATTGATTATGCTTAGCCATACCTGTAGTTACCAACATGGAAAATTGCGGTGGAAGATTGTGTTGAAAGGCTTCACCTCTATCTTTAGAAACCTATATATAATTTTAACTGGATGCTCCATGCTCTAGAACCAAGGCGATAATATGGTGTAATTGCATAAACTTCTGAAGGCTCGTAGTTATACACCTCTGTGTAATGGCACAATTCCCGTTGTATGCTTCTGTGTAAGTATGGAAGGTCTAACGATGTCGTGGTATTGATTAGTCTATGATTCTCGGTGCTGACTTTATGATAGAACCCTTTTAAATAATAAAGGTGGAACCTTGTACGAGACCAGAACCCTGCGTAGAAGAGCAGAACCATGACCGGGTGAACAGTGAAGGCGGTTTCCGGGTTTCATCACACCGCTTTTGCGCAGCGAGCGATATTCTCAAATTTGGGGCGATTCCATTGAGTTTTTGACACGTGGCATCGGGCGAAGTTCCAAAACCGTTGTTCAATGTGCACCATCGCACGTTAACAATTGACCAGGAAAGGCGCACGATATTATTGAGCGTCGTCGATCTAGAGGGGACCCATCGGACGGTAGTCGTTTGGTGAAGATGCAAGAAGGATAATCTAAGGTAAGGTGCGTGTATTGGATTGGTTATTGATTATATGTGCGGGCCCGGAGTCAAAGGCTATTACAAAGCCATTTGTTTGAAAAGCGTTAGGTATTAATATAAAGTGTTCCATCGTTGGTGAAATCGGGTGATTCACTTAAGCCCCGAAATATTTAGCTTTTACCATGTAATTAAAATCCCAAAGTTGGCATTGATTTTATATTGGAAATATTTTGGAGTTATAAGGGTTGGCATATCTAAAATTTTCCAAAATTTGTTGAATATAATTATTTGTCAACTTCTTCGAAATTGATAAATAAAACCTAAGAAGTTGTGGAAGACCACGTGGAGGAAAATGGGGTACTTTGAGAGAAAATCGGGACTATGGATGGCAGAACGATAGTACAGGGAAAAAGGTGAATTGAATTTGTAATATGAGTTTCAACCATTAAGTTTAAAACTCATATATGTACAGAGAATGCAAGCAGGTAGCCTAAAAACAGAGATGGTAATGAATAGACATTGCCCAGATTCGTATGTATTTGAGAATAAACCTGAAAAGAAGTTATATATGTAGTTGGTGCACACAAGTATAGTGAACAGATGAATAGACACAGAGGTGAACCAAAATATTCAGAACAGTCACTCAACAACAGCAGAAAAGACAAATCCAGTAAAGCCAAAATCCAGAAAAGGAGCTAAGTAAAATTGAAGTGTGTAACTGAAAATGTGAATGTAAATGTTGTAATTAATTTTTTATTGTTTGTGATGCATTGGCAAGTATCCTAAGAAAAGAAAAATCCCACTGTAGCATGGAAATTTGTACATATTGTTATAATTTTAAATCTAGTTGGATAAAGGAATGAGAAGACAGAAGCCAATCAAAATTCCTTGTGAAATATAAACAGTCATGTGAGGAAATCTATAAATAATATCAACTGGATATGCATAAAATAGGTTATAAAGAGTAAATATAGAGAATGCAGAGTATAGAAGAGTGAGGCAGAGAAGATTAAGAAAAGAAGAGCAGAAGGAGAAGCTACAGAATAGAGTTGATATCTGAGGTAAATCAGCAAACATTCAGTTTGATAAATTGAGGAAGTTGGAGCTTCCCTATCATGTTGCAGCTTGATAGCTGTCAATTGTAGCTGACTGAGGTTGGAGCCTCCTGTAGGTTGGTGCCTGTAGAAAAACAGTGGTGAGAGGGAGTTGGAGCGTGCCTTTGCATCACAACAATAATTAGATGCAATTTTCTCCCTTTATGGGTTTCCACTTACATCTGTTGTCTCTATGTGTGTTTCTTATTCTTATGTGTTGATGTGATTCTTTCAATCTTCTTAAGTGTTTGCTGCTCTCAACATAAGTATGGTGTCACATTAATCTAATATTGGCTGCAACATTTTAAGAATGTTCAGATATTAAACTGTAAATAAGTTTGGTGAAATTTTTTAAAAGGCTCATGTATGTATTAAACTGATTCACCCCCCCGCCTCCAGTTTAATTAAGGATTCGACATGAAGCTAATGGGATAATCACTTAGATAATTTCATATTGCAGCAAGATGAGTTGAGATAGTAGAGGGAGAAAATGTTAAGGATAGGGTTCTATTATTTAAATCTGCGAGTGATCTATACGAAATTTTCTGGGGAAAGTTTCCAAAGGAACTCTACAATTGATTGTAGAGACTAAAAGTAAAGACATTCCAAGGAAGGTCGTGCAAGGTGTGTCGAAAGTGGTCCCACGTGGATCTGGTAGCACTCCATCAAGTATATACCGATTTGACCTGAGCTATAGATTTCTGGGTACAATATACCTTGGAAGGATATATAGTGGAATTCGAGGCTAAGTGTTATCAGTCATTCTCAAAATCAGAGGATGTATTCAAATCCAGATTGTAGGGAGAGTTTTTTAAGGAAATTCCCTTGTGGATCAAAACTTTAATGGTAGACAAGGGATTGATGGAATTTCAAAAATATGATATGGAGACTTAAACCTCCAGTATTGGGGGAAGGAATTGAGGGAGAGATGATACAAGTACGATGGAAGGGGGAATATGGATATGGATGTCAATATCTCCAGTAGATTGAGAGAGCAACGAGCACATAGGAGGGCACAGATTACTCATAAGTGGCGGGAAAGGGTGATGGAGGAGTTAGAGAAGCAGGAAAATAGTCGATAGGACAAGGAGAAGGTGCTACAGACGAAAAAGGATATAGAAGGTCAGATGGGATCCCAATAAATAGGAGGGACAATCAACGAAGTCAGGCAAGTATATAGGAGCCCAAATCAAAAAGAAAAGGGAGAAAAGTCCAACGTGGAGAATGCACACCCCGAGGAGATGTCTGATGTGGAGTTTCATGTGGCGACGGAGCAACTATTCTGAGAGGGGCCAACACCCGTAAATCAAGGTAACTCTATTGCCCAAAGTTCAAGTATCTCTAGTCCAGACCTTCCCCTAGTACTCTATCAGCCACTAGGTGAAAGTTTTGTTAAGTTACGAAAGTTTAGTAAGTTGAATAGCGTTCAGTCTACAACAATAATACCTACTATTAATAGTGCTAGTAATACAATTTCACAGCCAGGGAATAGAGGATTTATTCTAGTATCACCCACACAAAGAAATATGGCAGGATCATTTACTCGATATCCAAAGTTCTCTGGGAGGGGAAATGACGATGTGGAGCAGCAGTGGTATCTCTACGAAGCCATATGGAGGGCTCGACAGACACCAAAGGTGGTTAAGTTGATCGAGTTCCAAACTACTCTAAGAGAGAGAGCTCTTCGCTAATTCATTAAATGGTCCAAATCTTATCCAAACCAAATGATAGATGATGTAAAGGAAGAATTTTTCAAAGAATTTAAGTTACCTCAAATAGATCAGCAAGGTTTATTAGAGATGTGGGAGATTAAATAGCGAGAAGGTGAAACGACATGGGATCTAATGAGAAGGTTCAAGGATGTGATTGGAAAACTAAGTTACCCAATCGATCTGAATCATTAGAGAGATTGGTCTATTAAGGCCCTTCTTCCATTCACGCAAACTCCCCTAACACAACAGAAGATTGATACTTTACAAGATGCATTGGAGCAACCTATGAATATAGAGGCTATGGTGGGGTATCTACATGAATTCAAAGGAGGAGCAGGAGCTCAAGACCCTTACGTATTTGGGTTACAATATTGGATAGCTATTCTAATGGAAAATTTTAAGGACATTCAGCCAATACGACCTGCAAGACCCAATGTGTGGTGTACGCACTGTCTAATGGAAGGACACGTGGTCACCGGATGCCCAAGGTTGTGGGGACAAAATACGAGGGTTTCAAAAGTAGGGACACAAGGGAATCCACTAGTATGGGGAGTTACGTAGATAAAAACTCAAGGGCTATATCAATCACAACCCCATATCCTAGGGTTCCTTGCACAAGAGAATCAGGTCGGAACTGAATACTGCAAAATATGCAAAAGCATTGGTCATCCACCACGCCTATGCCCAATTTTGAAAAAATAATCCGATTTTTCAAACAACATATATTTTGAGTTATGTGCTTCCACAACACATAATACAGAGCAGTGTATAGCTTGGGATGCACTGGCAGAATGATTAGACAGGCCATCGTATAGAATGAATGAGGCTCCAAGGGGATGAGGAGGAGGAGTGAGAGGAGGCAGAGCTGGAGGAAGAGGACCTGTAAGATGTTACAATTGTTACCAAGAAGGCCATGTAGCTAGGGAATTCCCACTTCCCAGGAGACCATGGTGCTCTCAGTGCATAGTCAATACACATGCAACTAAAGGCTGCCCAAATTTAATTAAGATATGGGAAGAAAGAGCCAAGAAAAGAGGAGAAAATCTAGTGAACGCAGAACCAAGAATAGTAGAGGTTCAGGCTATTCAAAATGTAGCTATATTAACATGGGGAGGAAAGAGAATATGGGAATATGAATAGAATATAGACCCGATAAAGTTGATAAAGCTAGCATCTCCAAAGCCAATTTTCAAGCTAGATAGACAGAAGCAATATTTTAAAGAAGCAGTGGAAAATTTTTCCCAACTTGGGGGGAGAGAAGGCATCGAGTTACTGCAGGTGACTGTAGAAAAAGAGAAACAGACCAATACAAATGCAATGATTGAGGAATGGTTCCGACTATTTTTGAGAATTTTAACCAATGCACCAATGCTATAACAATTGAAACAAAATCTGGAGATGGTGGTGCAGGAAATTGTAGAACCAGAGAAGTCAAATGATTCAACACAGAAATACATACGAAGAATGAAAAGAAACAAGAGAAGAAATGGAAATGAATTCCGCATAAATATTAAAGTCCTAGGGTTCCAAATTAAAGACACCATGCTTGACCTAGGGTCAGATGTCAACATTCTGCCAATCAAGACATGGGAAGCATTGGGGAGACCAAATTTGGCATACTCACCAATCTAGCTCCACATGGCAAATCAGTACTGCATTGTGCAAATAGGCATGCTGGAATAGGTCTAAGTCGATGTTGTGGGGGTAAAAACATACACAGACTTTGAGGTGATAGACATCATGGGGGATAAGGATACCTATCAATCATTGTTGGGGATAGATTGGGCTTTTACGAACAATGCAATGATCGAGTTGAAAAAGGAATTGATGATATTTGAAGATGGGGAAGTCAGGGTCACTCAGCTACTTGACCCATATCAAGGACCCCAATATACAAAAAAATTTAACAACAGTGAGGATGCTAAACTTCTTGATCATCTTTATCAGATGAGAGTAGGGAAAAGGGAAGACTACATCAACCCAATAGTAGGGGGGACTGTAAGCTAGAAAAGTGTTCAAAGCTCAGAATTGGGCTCAAAAATAGCCTAGGATGATTGGGAGCAGGGAGGATATGAGACTAATACAAGAAGATGTTCTAACATCCAAAGAGTCAATTGGATTGGAACTTACGTAAGAGGATATCCGAATTTATCAAATATGAATACTGTAAATACATCTATTACAAAAATATAGGATAAAGGACCAATGGAACATAGAGTCTCACTCATGGATGTGGCTCTACAGTCCATGTCACCAAGGTGATGGAGAAACCATCGTGAATCTCTGTTGTGATGAGAGGATGTTGTAGTAGCCTTGAGAGCTATATTCAAAGGAGATGAAGGACCACAATTAAATGAAAAGTGCCAAAGGGATTATGATCCCATTAAACATTTACAACATTGTGAGTGTCACTGGAAGAAAGCAGGGTACCCGAAATATTTGTGGATGCACAATTTTATACATACACTAGATTTAGTTCCACAAGCTTGGTACTTAATGGAAGAGAAGAAAAGAGGAATTGGCACCTGGCAAGCAGTTGCGGATAAGTTTACGCAATGATTTTATTTTGAAAGAGAAATAAAACTAGTCACACTGGTGCTACAAGCCATCAAAATAGTACTATTCTTTCTAGAAATTCAGGAAGATGAAGAACAACCGCTCTCCAAACATAGTAGCAAACAGTCAGTAGCATGCAAAAGATAGACAGTGAAATGGATGATGATGATCTAGAAAACCTTAGACAGTTATATTTTGAAGAAAAGGAAGGGGAGCAGGATATACAAGAAGAACCTACAATAGAGGGAATCCATCTACTACCATTGAATACCAAGAAGCTGAACATCAGAACTCTGGAAAAACCCAAATTCATGTCAATTGGAGACTACTAAGATGTAGAAATTACTAAGGAGATATTTAATCTTCTAAAAGAATATGAAGACTTATTCTCATCCTCAGTAGCAGAGCTAAAAGGAATAAAAGGAGACATGGGGGAAATGCATATAAATTTGAAGCCCGATGCAAGACCAGTAAAGCACAGACCATACCGTTTGAATCCAAGAGTAAAAGATAAATTCAAGGTAGAGATTTCTAAAATACTGAAAGTAGGGTTTATTTTTCCAGTGGAAGAAGCAGAGTGGGGAGCGAAGCTGGACAACCAAATGTTACCAGGATGGGTGAATGGTGTTGGGTGTGGAGCCTGATTATATTGTTTAATTTGTATCACAGCATTGAACCCTGTACCATAATGGAGGCGGAAATTCCGTCTGTAATTAAACACTCTCTGGGGGGTCCAAGGGGGGGTGACTATGACTTTATTGAGCCAACCCCACCCCCCCCCTTAGTAGGGGGTTTCGGGGGCAATTCCCTCGAAGCTAAAAATAGATATAAAATTTCCTTGTAAAAGTATAGTAATTTCTATTCAATCTAGGCCGTTCATTAGGCAGATGATATGACGGTAGAAGTTATGTTTAGTTTAGGGTTTTTTTTCTTAAAAGGCAACCCCTCGCTTGTATGAGGGTATTTTATTGCAGCTGTGTATGGTATGTGTATTCTTGGAGCGAGAAATAGATAGGGAGACTGTGAGAGAGAACAAAGGATATTACAGCGGATTTTTTGTAGGTTGTGTCTCTTCATTTTGTTGGATAATAGAAAGGAAGGACTGGTTGTACAGGGTGGATGTAGCCTAAACTGGGTGAACCACGTATATCTGTGTCTCTTTGGTTTTATGTGCTTCTGTTTTCTGCATATTTTATGTGTTTCATTGCTATGTAATATTTAATTTCTAAAAAGTGGCACACCCCTCAAGCCTTATCATGAGTAAGTTCTATTATTTCCATTTCAAATAACTCTCGCAACCGAGATGAGTCAGTTGGGTAGAATATAAATAGATTGAGTCAATAACTATCTCGCACTTGAGAAGAGAATAAATAGGAATCCCAATAAAGCACAAACCACAATAACAAATCGCAACTGATTGTGGTCGATGGAGGGTAGTGTCTAGTGTTTCATTCATGTCAAAAAGCAAAAAATGTCAAACATCATTCCATGCTCATGACCCATCATACCCATGTCAGTCTATAGGATTACCCAGATTTGAGAAATAACTACCATAATTAGTAACATCCATACCATAATAAATTTTCCATATTAGGCCATAATCATTACCCATCACGTCTGCCCTAATCCAGAAGTCACAGTCAGCCATGTCAGAAAACACGTCATCGCGGTAACTAATCACATGATTATAGCCACGAGGGAGGGAAAAAAATTAATTAGTTATGGGGTCTTATCAACCTAATTCATGCAAGTTACATTAATTAATCCGCATGAAAGAAGAAAGCACGATAATGCTAGAGAATTTCGAGTTAGAACAAGAAACAACAGTAGTAACAAGTAAAATCTCATCAGAAGAAGTCTAAACGCTGCTTGGGGGGTCCAGGGGGGTTTCAAGGGCAGCGCCCCTAAAGCTAAAAACAAATGTAAAATTGCCTTGTAAAAGTGTAATAATTTCTAGTCAATCTTGGTCGTTCATTAGGCGGATGATCTGAGAGTAGAAATTATGTTTAGTTTAGGGGGTTTTTCCCTAGACAACCACCCCTTGCTTGTATGAGGGTATTTTATTGCGGCTATGTATGGTATGTGTATACTCAGAGCGAGAAACAGATAGGATACTGTGAGAGAGAAAAAAGGATATTACAGCGGATCTGATGTAGGTTGTGTCTCTTCATTTTGCTGGATAACAGAAAGGAAGGACTGGTTGTTTGGGGTGGACGTAGCCCAAACTGGGTGAACCACGTATATCTGTGTCTCTTTCGTTTTATGTGTTTTGTGTGCTTGTGTTTTCCGCATATTTTATGTGTTTCATTGCTCTGTAATATTTTATTTTCTAACAACTGGTATCAGATCCGAAGGTCTATTTGGCTGATAAACTCGCGGGAAGGAAGGGTTCCTGGTTCAAGTGGGAGCAATGGTAGAAGATGGTAAATTTAGGGTCGAGAAATTTAATGGCCAAAATTTCCCACTGTGGAAGATTCACATGGAATATTATCTGTATCAGAAAGATATGTATCTACCATTGAGCGGAAAAAAAAAGAAGCTGACGATTATGACAGATTCAGAATGGGATATTCTTGATAGAAAGGCACTCGGAACAGTACAGTTATGCCTCATGGCGTCGGGAGCCTTCAATATTTTGAAGGAAACAACAACAGAGGGTTTGATTAAGGCATTGGAGAAACTATATGAAAAACCCTCAGCCTCAAACAAGGTATTTCTTATGAAACGTTTATTTAATATGAAGATGTCTAAAGGTGGATCTGTTGCAGACCATTTAAATGATTTTCATAGAGTTACCAGTCAGTTAAGTTCTGTAGGGGTAAACTTTGCTGATGAAGTTAGGGCTCTTTTATTTCTTTGCTCATTTCCAGAAAGCTGGAATGGTTTAGTTATGGCCATTAGTAACTTTGTCTCTAGATCTAGTACTTTAAAGTTTGATGATGTTTCGGTGCTATCCTTAGCGAGGAAATGCAATGGAAAAGCCCTGGTGAGACATCAAGTAATGCTTTGAGTGCAGAGTCTAGGGGAAGAAGAATGGAAAGAGGAAAGAGCTCAGGTATCGCAGTAAATCAAGGAAAGGCAGATCCATGTCCAGATCGGGGATAGTGTGTTGGAAATGCAGAAAGAAAGGACACCTAAAGAAAGACTGTAGATCTTAGAAGGGAAAAGAAGGAGACACACAACAAGAAAAAAATCATGAAGCAAATGTGACAGGTGATGTGTTACAATATGCTTTGATTATTTCTTTCGAAAATGTTACTGATTCTTGGGTTGTAGATTTAGGGGTCTCATTCCATGCCACACCTAATAAGAGATATTTTCATGACTATGTTCAAGAAGATTTTGGACAAGTCCGTTTGGGTGATGATAAACCCTCTAAAATTGTTGGAATCAGTAAGGTTCTTGTAAAACAGTAGAATGGAAACCAATGGCTATTAAAAGAGGTAAGGCATGTTCCAGATTTGAAGAAAAATCAGATTTCAACAGGGTAGTTAGGCGGTGAAGGTTGTGTGACAACATTCACAGATAAAACTTGGAAGGTCACCAAAGTAGCCCTGGTAATAGAAAAAGGAAAAAATGTTAGTACATTGTATCTATGCAATGGTATTTCTAACTCTGTTAATGCTTTAACTTCCAAAGGAGCAGATGCAGCAATATGGCATCATAGGCTCAGACACATGAGTAAGAAGGGGATGAAGATTCTTCACTCAAGAAATTTGTTGCCGGGTTTGAAGAATGTTGATTTGGATTTCTGTGAGAACTGTATTTATGGAAAATAGAAGAGAGTCATATTTCTCAAAGTTGGGAAAGAAAAGAAGAGCAGAAAATTAGAGCTTGTGCATACATATGTATGGGAACCAGCTCAGGTATCATCTCTCGGTGGCTCTCATTATTATGTTACTTTTATTGATGATGTAACTAGAAAAACTTGGATTTATTGTATTCAAAATAAATTTGATGTATTTGATACTTTCAAGAAATGGAAAGCTTTGGTTGAGATTGAGACAGGAAAGAATTTGAAGTGTGTCAGATCAGAAAATGGAGGTGAATATTACAGCAAAGAGTTTGATACGTACTATTCAAAGCATTAAATTCGCAGAGAGAAGACAGTTCCAAGAACACCACAAGAAAATGGTGTGTCGGAAAGGATGAACATAACAATCATGGAGCGTGCAAGGTGCATGAGATGGCATGCAGGATTACCTTTACAGTTTTGGGAAGATGATGTAGATAATGTTGTTTATCTAATAAACATAGGGCCTTCAAGTTCCTTGGATGGTGGTATTCCACAGGAAGCATGGACATGTAAAAAGGTAAACTACTCTTTTTTAAATCCTTTTGGTTGTGAGGCCTTTTTCCATATTAATAAAGAAAAAAGAACAAAGCTTGAGGCAAAATCAAAGAAATGTAACTTTATTGGATATGGTGTTAATGATTTTGGTTATCGCTTATATGATTATGAAAATCACAAAATCATTAGGAGCAGAGATGTAATATTCAATGAAAAGATCTTGTATAAGTATCAGTTGTAGGAAAAGAAATAAGAAAAGGAAAAAAAAGGATACACAGTTATTGATGAGATCACAAAAAAAGTAAATGTGCCTGAAAATAATAATAATAATAATCAAAATCCACAACAACAACAACCACCACAACAGCAACAGGCACCTCAAACACCTAAAAGTGGTGTTATAAGATCTACCAGGATAAGTAGACCCCCTGAACGACACTCTCCTTCATTATACTATTTATTGTTGACTGATTCTGGTGAACGTGAATGCTATGAAGAAGTAATACTGGTTGAAATCAGGAAGAAGTGGGAGCTATCCATGGAAGAAGATATGGAATCCTTAATGCATAACTAGTCTTGGGACTTAGTCAAGTTGCCTGCAGGTAAAACTACATTGCATAATAAATGGGTTTACAGGATGAAGGAAGAAGATGGAGGAAAACAGAGGTACAAAGATATACTTGTGGTAAAGGGGTTTGCACAAAATAAAGGTATTGATTTTGATGAAATATTTTCTCCTGTTGTTAAGATGACCTCAATCAGAACAATTTAAAGTCTTGTAGCAGCGGAAGATTTACATCTTAAACTGTTAGATGTAAAGACAATATTTCTCCATGGAGATTTGGAGGAAGAGATCTATATGGAGTAGCTAGAAGGATATAAGGTCAAAGTGAAAGAAAAATTAATGTGCAGGTTAAGGAAGAGCTTGTATGGCTTAAAACAGGCTCCAAGGAAGTGGTATCTAAAATTTGACAGGTTTATGTCTGAACAAGGTTATACTAGATGTCACTCTGATCATTGTGTTTATCTAAAAAAGCAAAATGTTGGCAGCTATATTATATTGTTATTGTATGTAGATGACATGCTTGTTGCAGGGTCTAATATGCAGGAAAAAAATGTGCTCAAAAGAAAATTGGTAAATTCATTTGCAATGAAGGATTTGAGAGCTACAAAACAAATCCTTGGTACGAGAATAACTAGAGACTGGAAAATTCACAAATTAGCACTATCTCAGAATGAGTACATACAAAATTTGTTGAAAAGATTTAATGTGAAGAATGCAAAACCAGTTAGTACACCTTTTTCTAGCCATTTCAAACTTACTAAGGAGATGTGCCCCAAGACCCAAGAAGAAATGGACTATACGTCTAAAGTTCCATATGCATCAGTAGTTCACTAGTAAAAAGTGATGAAATTAATGACTAGGTGACTAAAAAAGTTAGTCACTGCAATTATTTCAAGTGAATTACTACTAAATTTGAGCGATTTTAAGTGACCGAACTAAAAATGACTAACTAAAATGACTAATTTAGTCTAGGAATAAAATATACGACTAGATAATAAGTGACTAAACTAAAAACGACTAACTTAAATGACTAATTTAGTTCAGAGATAACATATATGACTAGATAATAAGTGACTAAACTAAAAGTGACTAACTTAAATGACTAATTTAGTCTAGGATTAAAATATATGACTAGATAACAAGTGACAAAATTAATAATGATTAATGTAAATGACTATTATAGTCCAGGAATAAAAATATGACCAAATAACAAGTACAACAAGTATATGAATTAGTCATTTATATCAATAATTTTTAGTTGTGTCACTCCATAAATAGACAATTGCAATTTTGATAATGAAGTGTTACATTTCACTACAAGTGCCTCTGAATCCATTTGCAATGTTAAAATTTAGAGACAAAGGGGTCTCTGAATTTACAGTGTTAAAATTCTGAATACCCTTTTGTCTCTAAAGTTTAACACTGCAGATGGATTCATCTAAAATTAACATAATTGCATGTATCATATATCTACTGTACACCAATGCCTTCATTATATTTTAGTAAAGGTAATATTTAGATTGCCAAATTAATATTTATATTTATGTTTAATCGACTTTGGCCATAAATTAGTTTAATTTTTAAACTTCATTGATTTATGTTAAAAGTGTGAGTTCATTTAAATCTAGTATTAAATTGTCATATTTTCATTAGATAAATACTAAATAGATAAACTTAAAATATATATTTATAGACCTATTTAGTAAATAAGTATGAACTTTTATTAATTTAGGTATGAATCTTAATTAAATTTTTAATGTTGTATGAACCTTTGTTTTTTTGTAAGTCAATGTTTTATTCATGTAGGGAAAAAGAAGTACATATAGCCGCTTACAAAACAGGTGGTCTCACCCCAACTAGGTATGTTGACTAAAACTTGCACCAGATGACAAAAATACAAAAGAGAGACTAGGGACACATTAGTCCATAAATGGTTGGGCAAGAGGCACCAAAACATAGATAAAACATAAAGAACACAAGATATCATACGTCCAGTCGTCCAACGTGATGGATGCATGGTTGTCCGGGGGTGTTCCTGGAGGCGGTAGAGGACAAAAGTCACACTGAACGCGCCCTTCAAAGTGTGCCAACCAAGTCTCCATCCTTTTTACTTTCTCATGAGTGAGTTGATTTTGGCCTCGCCAAATCACAACTAGTCTCTTCCGGACTTGGCACTGTAAATAGTGCATTCAGTCCAATGTTGCCATCTACTCTGCATGCTCCTCAGACACATGGACTTGCATAATTTTTGGTTGTTAGCAACCACTAGTAAGTCTACACATTTACAATTTTACTCCTTATACACAAGTGTTGATAAGTCTTAGTAAATATGTTTATTTACATCTTATTCCCATCCATTTTTTATGCAAAGACTTGGTTAAATGATGGGAAGTAACTGATGGTAAATATGTTATTTACTTCCTTCAAAGCTTAAGAATGAAAAATCACTACAAAAATATCGAAAAATAACACATGAGTATTTTCCCAATCAAATGTTTGAAAATTTACCTAATAATATTGAAAAATAAATATTATTTTTCAAGGTTGAACATTACAAGTTGCTGTGGTCAATACTAAACTAATAGTTGTCAACAAACAAATTGATTACTAGAACCCTCCCTTGGTAGAGACTAACAAAACATTGGACAACTCTTAAAATATTATGGGTTAAAAAAATTTGTCTTCTTTATGACACCAAGAGAATTATAAATAAATATTACTTTCTCTTGAAATGTCATATACACACCCACATGAGATCACAATTCAAACTACTATTATTTTAACTTATTACATCATCACAACCATAATTATTTATATATGCTTATCTCTTTTATATATAATTTTTCTTACAATAAAAAAATTAAATGATATATATAAAAATATAAACTAAATATTAAAAAAATTAAATGACATATATAAAAATATAAACTAAATATTAAAAAAATTAAATGATATATATAAAAATATAAACTAAATATTTAAAACCAATGGAACACAACGTTTACACTAAACCCCCAAAAGGCGCGCTTTACATGAAATACCACACTGGGCGGGAAGAAAAAATACATACACAAAGAAGAGAGCACACTGCGCGGGAAGAGAAATACAAACACAAAGAACATGAAGAGCGCAGCAAATTCCTGGAGCCCTCTCACTGTCAAATTTTCCTCCATATTCTTCTCGCGACCGCCACGGTTTAAGACTACCTTGGAGCTTCTTCCCCACCAAATTTAGAGGCAAGACGACCCCATTTGCCCTGAAAAACAATCCATAAACCATGGACGATGGACGAAGAGGTAGCAGGATTCGATTATCACAAAATTATAATCAAGTCGGATTGCTGGAGATTTTGTTTATATCCTTTCATCAGTTCCAATATTTCTTATTTCTGGATTCAAATGCAGGGAAAAGAATCCCCTGAAGAAAACGTAGCACCGCTTTCCAGTGGATTCGTAATGGAAAGCCGTGGTAGGAATCGGGCATAGAATGGAGCGGTTCCATCAGGACCACCGCTGGATTCCGTTCCATCAAATCCTTCCAAAGAGCCCAATTCCCGTGCCGACTGGAGATTCCCTATGGAACAAGTAAGTATGCAAGAACCCAATTTTGTTGCTTTTTGAATGTCGGTTCAAATACCATTTTGAAGTGGCTTGGATAGATTCCCATATAAATTTCAATAACTTTTTGAATCAATCATCTGTTATGTTATGCAATCTGAATTTTGCCCAATATAATAGTTGGTGGTAATTACGTTAAAAGTTCTACAGCTGGTTATGTGTAGAAGTTCTACAACTAGTTATGTTTAGATAAATTTCTTAATCATAACGTGCCAAGTTTTCTATGGTGAATCCCTGAGCTGGAGTTATTAAGCAAATTTTCCTCATAAGAATAATGTACCAACTCATCAGAGCGAAATTATTTTACACTATCAGAGGCAAAATTGCCCAACAACCCAACCCCCCAAGAAGGCAAGACATTTTCCATGTTATTGTTTTTTAATTTGTTTTTAAGATATCCATCTGCAAAAACCTCGACATATGAAAAGAATCTCAAGAGCATTAACATGGAAAATGTTTGGCCTTTCCCAGGTATCCAAAGATTTTGCAACCAATTATGCTGACATGCCAGACTTCTGCACACGATTATTGTAATATGCCAAATGTTTGCATCTTGTTATGTTAAGAGAAATGAAAAATCACATATGGAAGTTATTCCTAGCAACAAAGTAAAAGAGAAAGACTCTCCTGAAATGGATTTTCTGTTTGGAGCTAGTGAAACTTAGGGTTCAAACCTAATTCCATGCTTATTAGGTGTTCATGTTCTAACTTTGTCTTGGAAAGCCGCTCATAAATTTTGATCAATGGCATCCATTCTCTTAGAATTTCGCTCATAGCAGTCGTGGTGCTTCGAGGAATTGATGAATGGATCGTTCTACATTGATGTGGCTATCTCTAACTAGTGACGAAACTAGTAATAATGGTAGCATTAGGTCAAGGCATTAATGCGAATGAGGCAAAATAAAAAAGGATAACCAAAAATCTACATGCACTGGAACCGCTTGACCACCCGTCAAGAAAAAATTGATGCACTGGCACCGCTTGACCACCCGTCAAGACAAAACTGTGGCTATCTGCTTGTACTGTCACCGCTTGACTGTCTTCATCTACTAGCATCACTTACCATCTGCATCTACTGACATTTCTTGACTTATACTACCTCATTTATTGTTGTTGCCGTAGGCTATGGATATCTTGGATGTGATGATCTATCTCTTTGTATTGCTCGTTTTCTTGCTATGAAGGTCATGAATGCTTCCTAATTAGTTTTCCAGAAGTCGGAGCCTTCTACTATCTTGACCTCTGCTTACCGTAGAGGATAATTTCTCGTAGAGGATGTATTCTCGGATAAGGAAGCGCTAAGTTGCTCCCATACTGTTGCATCCAACATGGACTCAGTGAAATTGAATTCTTTTGTCATTGTAGCAGCTTACTTTGAAGCTTTTGAATCACATGGAGCACAAAACATATGAAGCAAAAATTGCTTGAATCATGTGGAGCACAGAACATTTGAAGCAAAAATTTCTTTTAGGTATGTACTATCATTTAAATGTTTGTTTTACCCATGTATAAGCCCTTATTAGAACATCATTGTAGTCTGAAAAGGGTTCACACCTCCTCAAATGGAAAGATTAATTGCGGCTAAGTGAAAATGGCCAACAAATGGAATCCAAATCACATTGATTATCACAGTTTTTAAAATATGAATATATTTGAGTATACATATTTTCTATTTCTGGAAATTTCAACAATGCCATGATAAAAAAGATTAAATTTTAAGTTTAAAAAATATTACATAGAAGTTACAAAATATATATTTGATCTTAAATGGAGGACATATGGTTGAACTGGCACAATTTAATACTCTGGGCATGAACACAATTGTGCCAATTTAATACTCTGGGCATGAACACAATTATTAGGGCATGAATACAATTCGACAATATTGAAATGGACGATCAAGAAAAACTAAACCAACACACACTTGTTCTGTTTAGTAAACACGTAAGATTCATTGGTATGAGCTTCCATTTATCATTATTCAATGATTGATATCCCTACCTCATGTTGCCTGCTATTTGGCTAGTGCATGCATTCTTTCGGTGCAACAATCGACAACTTTCACGATGGGGTGGGGTGTGCTTGGCCTGTTAGCGGTAAGCTTGTTGTTATATCATTAATAAGAATGACTGTCCAGAGTCATGACCTATTTCACAAATAACGTGCCTTACTGAAGATCCTGCCTTAAGGTCCTGCTGCCTAACTCGAGTCTATTTTGAAAGGATCCTACCTACTTCACCAAAGCCTATTCTAACGTGAGTTCGCCTGAAGGAGGTCCTTCTAACAACGATCAATATTAAGTATGGTGTATGGATCCCCCTCTTCGGCGACGAGGCCCATTTTCAGTAAGGGTTGAGTCCAACAATAAGCTTTTGTTAAATTTGGACAACTAGGTCCAAACTCCATGTTATAATGCTCAGATTAAGAGGCTAATATTTTTGTTGGATTCCTCTTTCGGAGAGGTGTAAAATCCATATATAATATGTCTTAATCCAATGAGAAGAACATTTATTTTGAATTTATTATTCATAATAAATTATATGTGCAGGTCGGCCTTAAGGTTTCACACCCCCAGCAGATGTGTCACACACCCCAATGATGGATATAAATACAGGCAAAGTTGGAGAGCATTTCACCACAACTCAACACACATCTTCTTCTCTCATCTGATTGAGTACGAGCTCCTTGGAGGACATTTCCAGCCCACACGTGTGAAGAAGAAGGACGAATTTCTGTACGGCTGAGCTGAAGGACGAATTGCTGCGGCTAGGGTTTTGATGGAAGTTTGACCAGCGTTGACTTTGGTCAACGCATGGTCCGAATGGGCTGAAAATTGTTGGGAAGTTTGATTTTGGAAGGCCGTACTGTTTGGCACAGAAATCGAGGTCAAAGGATTGACCAAACTGCTGCTGCATTGACTTTTAGCTTGCTGCCCTGCGTTGACTTTTCTGGATAGCGTTGACTTTTTTGGGAGTTGACTTGGGTTGACTCGGTTGCTGATTGGAGGAATGTTGTGACACATTCTTGGTTGGCTGACCAAGGAGACTTTGCTGGTTGAAGCATCCTGTTGACTGCCGTAACGCACCACCACATTTTTCTGTTTCTGGTTTGTCTTCTATAAGATCCACTTACATGTTTTATCTGCATTTTACTTAACTATTTGTGTGATTGCTGTAAGAAAAGTAAAGTTTCTCCAAGCATAGAACATCTACAAAAATTTACATGGTATCGGAGCTGAGGTGAAGACAAGCCCTATCTTTAGCAATCACCACTGGAAGAAATGGGTTCCACAAGTTTTGAATTCAAGGAGAATGACAAGCTGACTGGAAGGGATGACTTCCATGCCTGGAAGATGATATTAGATCTCAAATTGGAAGAAAATGATCTCTTGGATCATTTGCTGGGTAAGATTCAAGAACCTCCATCCAATGCTACCGCTGCTGTTAGAAACAAGTATAAGAAGGGAGAGATCAAAGCAAAGCTGATGATCAGGGAATCCATACATAAGAGTTTGGTTGCCTATATATCTGAACTAGGCACATCCAAGGAGATGTATGATAAATTGATCCTTATGTTCAAAGTAAACAATGTGAACCAAGTGCTATTCCTCAAGAATAAGTTGAAGAATATGAAGAAGGGCCGGGATGAGTCTGTTCAAACTTACTTTTTGAAATTGACCGAAACAAGGAACAATCTGCTGGCTATTGGGGAGACAATAGCTGATCGTGAGATGGTTCTCACTGCACTTGGAGGACTCCCATATGAATGGAAAGTATTCACAACTACCATTCTCAATAATAATACCATTCCTAACTTTGATGAGCTTCTGTCTAGATGTATGCAAGAAGAAACAAGGATGAAGGAATTCGATAATGACAGAAATGCTGCCTATGGTGCTCATTCTCGAAAGAAGAACTCTGGTGGTTCTAAGGAAAAAGGAAGAAAAAGGACTGAAGAAAAGAAGGGTAAGTGTTTCACTTGCCATAGGCCTGGTCACTATGCTAGAGAATGCCCCTTCAAGAAAGATTCTCCCGATAGTGATGATAACAACAACAATCGAAGGAATGGGAATCGAAGAAACGACAAATCCAAAGGAAAGAGGAAGGCTCACTTTGGTGGAAACAATCAACCTTCTAAAAGGTCTAGAAACACCAGATATGAGGAGTCTAATGCTGTTGATAAAAGAAATGAGTATATTCTTGTATCTGCTCTCTCTACTACATCTCCACCCGACACTATGGATGTCTGGCTAATCGATAGTGGTGCCTCAAGACACATCACTGGATTCAAGGAAGCACTCTCTGACATGGTTGAAAGGGATACTAATCTAGAAATTATCCTTGGGGATAATGCAACATATCCCGTGAAAGGGACAGGGACTATGACCCTCCACTTGTCTCAAGGACAAGTCCTACGTTTGCAAGATGTACTCTATGTACCTAAATTGAAGAAGAACCTTGTGTCTGTATCAGCCATGGAAGACAAAGGGTTCAATGTAACATTCTATGATGGAAAGGTGCTCATATGGAAGGAGAGCTTCAAGGAAGCTATCTCGATTGGTTTTAGAGTTGGTACACTCTACCAGGTTGGAGGAAGTCCGCTGGGAGCAATGACTTGTGATACTATCTGACAAACCGAACTATGGCACCGAAGATTTGGACACCTTCATTACAAGGCCCTTCCCGAAGCAAGGAAGGTGGTGACAGGGATGCCTGACTTTGGAAATAATCATGAAGGTGTATGTAAGGGCTGTGCCGAAGGAAAACATACAAGGGGACCTTTCCCCTCAAGTGTCACAAAGACATCTGATATTTTGCAATTGGTCCATTATGATCTATCCGGTATGTTGCCCGTGACATCCCTGGGGGGATGTTCTTACTACATGACATTCACTGATGACTTCTCTCGCAAAACCTGGATATATTTCTTGAAGAAGAAGGATGAGGCTTTCATGTGGTTCCATACCTTCAAAGCCTTGGTGGAAAATATGACCGGAAAGAAGATCAAGATTTTGAGGACCGACGATGGCACTGAATATGAGTCAAATGAGTTCAAATAATTTTGCAGAGAAGCTGGCATTAAGAGGGAGACTACCACTGCATATACTCCTAAGCAGAATGGTGTTGCTGAACGCAAGAATAGGACTATTGTGGAAGCTACCCATGCCATGCTATGTGACCAGGGTCTACAGAAGTTTCTGTGGGGAGAGGCTGCAAATATTGCTGTGTACATTCAAAACCGATGCCCTCATTCCGCTTTGGACTCCAAAACTCCCGAGGAGGTTTTCTCTGGTAAGAAACCTGATGTCTCACATTTTAGAATTTTTGGATGTCCTGTCTATTTTCATGTGCCGAAAGAAAAGAGAAGTAAGTTGGATGCTACTAGGAAGAAAGGAATGTTTGTGGGCTACAGTGAGACTTCTAAGGCATATAGAGTCTATGTACCTGGTCAAAGGGAAGTAGAGATAAGCCATGATGTCACTTTTGACGAAGATGCTTCCCCGAAGAAAGTAGTAGATCTTCCTAGATCTGAAGAAAATCATGAAGAAAGACCTGGAAATCTGGAAGAACCCCAGGATGAGACTATGCCTGATATTGAAGGGCCAATGGACCCTATTGATCCAACCCCTTCACTAGGAAAGAGACCATCATGGCTCAGGGACACCCTCGAAGATGCTGAGGGTCATGCCGCCCCAAGGGGGACATTCCGAGAAAGCAAGAAGCCGTGTAGATACCAAGGGTATCTAGCTGCCATGAGTACTATTGTACAATCTGAACCTGGATCTTTTGAGGAAGCCATAAAGCATCAAGTTTGGAAGGATGCTATGCATGAAGAATATGAGTCCATAATGAAGAATGATGTCTGGGATGTGGTCCCGAGACCGAAGGAAAAATCTGTTGTCACCGCAAAATGGCTCTACAAGATCAAACATGGATCTGATGGGAGTGCTGAAAAGTTCAAGGCAAGGTTTGTTGCCCGTGGCTTCTCTCAAAAGGAAGGAATCGACTATGATGACATATTTGCACCTGTGGCACGATATACCACCATTCGATCAATCATAGCCCTTGCTGCTACGCAAGGATGGAGTCTTCATCAGATGGATGTCAAGACCTCTTTTCTGCATGGTGCAATAAAGGAAGAGGTGTATGTAGAACAACCTCTGGGATTTGAAGTTCAAGATCGAGACACTTATGTCTGCAGGTTGAAGAAAGCCCTCTATGGGTTAAAGCAAGCACCCAGAGCTTGGTACGAGAGGATGGATAGTTACTTGATGAAGCTGGGCTTCACTCGAAGTAATGCCGATCCGAACCTTTACTTCAAGGTTGTGCAGGGGAAGCCTCTCATTCTAGTGCTATATGTGGATGACCTCTTCCTGACAGGTGCTGACCCTCTCATTCATCAATGTAAGAGGGAGCTCGTTGCTGAGTTCGAGATGAAGGACCTAGGAATGATGCACTACTTCCTAGGACTGGAGGTCTGGCAGAGACCTGGTGAGATTTTCCTTTCTCAAGGAAAATACATTGTGAAGCTTCTGGAAAGATTTGGAATGGTGGACTGTAAGTCCGTGTCGACACCGATGGAACTCAACTTTAAGAAGTTGAGTGGCAGCGCTGCTGGGCCTATCTTGGCCAATCCTACCGAGTATCGTCAACTCATAGGAGCTTTGATGTTCTTAGTGAACACCCGACCGGATATATGTTTTGCAGTGAACACTTTGAGTCAACAGATGGTTGAACCTCATCATTTTCATTGGGTTGGTGCCAAGAATCTTTTGAGATATCTTCGGGGCACGACAAACCATGGGCTGAGATACACTGCCGGGAGTGTGATACTCCGTGGATATACTGATGCCGATTGGGCTGGCAGTGTGGTGGATCGTAAGAGCACATCGGGATGCTGCTTCAATCTTGGTTCTGCTTCGATCTCATGGATGAGCAGGAAGCAGAAGTAGGTGGCTTTGAGCACCGCGGAGGCCGAATACATTGCTGCTAGTATGGCCTGCTGTGAAGCAGTTTGGTTGCGGAAGCTCTTTAGTGAGCTGTTTGGACATGTGCTAGATACCACTGTGATACTCTGTGATAATCAGAGTGGGATTCGTATGACTGAGAATCATGTGTTCCATGACCGATCCAAGCATATTGATATCAGGTACCACTTTATCCGGGATATGGTACAGCGAGGCGCCGTAAGGCTCGATCATATAGGAACTGATGAGCAGGTCGCGGATATTCTCACTAAGCCCCTGGGGAAGGTCAAGTTCCTAACCTTCCGTGAGAGTCTTGGTGTTGTGGAAAGACCCTATGATGTGGGTCCTGTTGGACGATGAGCTCTGGGAGCTCTGGGGGGCTTTGGGGATAGCTTCTCGGAGCTATAAGCACTCATAATGCTTCTGCCCCACCCTTGTGATTATTGAGCTGGTTCGCCTCTCATTTATCTGTGCCCCGTATGCATCCTACCCATTGAGTTCATGGCTCATGGGAAGTACCTCTCATTTGGCCAATGAGGTGGGAAAAGCTAGAGACTATTAGCAAAGACTGATGGACGCATCAGAGATTGCCGTACTCTCTATCTAGGATGGCACGGCCCAACCACTTGATCTGGGATCAAGTTTAGTGAGGTCTGGGACCTCTGCCTGACTTCGGGTCAGATGAACCAACTTTGGGTTGGTTGGATACTCTTTATGAGTTTGATAGAGGTTTCAAACCTCTGGACTGATTATGTCAGTCGGGGGATGATGTCTTTGTGACTGACCCACTTTTGTTCTGAAATAAAGAGGCCAGCAAAGCAAGTTACGGCGGGATGACGCACGATGTTTGATTGCATTGATGGATGGAGTTCTCCCTAGTTGAGAGGGAGTGTTAAATTTGGACAACTAGGTCCAAACTCCATGTTATGATGCTCAGATTCAGAGGCTAATATTTTCGTTGGATTCCTCTTTCGGAGAGGTGTAAAATCCATATATAATATGTCTTAATCCGATGAGCAGAACATTTATTTTGAATTTATTATTCATAATAAATTATATGTGTAGGTCGGCCTTAAGGTTTCACACCCCCAGCAGATGTGTCACACACCCCAATGATGGATATAAATACAGGCAAAGTTGGAGAGCATTTCACCACAACTCAACACACATCTTCTTCTCTCATCTGATTGAGTACGAGCTCTTTGGAGGACATTTCCAGCCCACATGTGTGAAGAAGAAGGACAAATTTTTGTACGGCTGAGCTGAAGGACGAATTGCTGTGGCTAGGGTTTTGCTGGAAGTTTGACCAACGTTGACTTTGGTCAACACATGGTCCGAATGGGCTGAAAATTGTTGGGAAGTTCAATTTTGGAAGGCCATACTGTTTGGCACAGAAATCGAGGTCAAAGGATTGACCAAACTGTTGCTGCATTGACTTTTAGCTTGCTGCACTGCGTTGACTTTTCTGGACAGCGTTGACTTTTTTTGGAGTTGACTTGGGTTGACTCGGTTGTTGATTGGAGGACTGTTGTGACACATTCTGGGTTGGCTGACCAAGGAGACTTTGCTGGTTGAAGCATCCTGTTGACCACCGTAACGCACCACCACATTTTTTTGTTTCTGGTTTGTCTTCTATAAGATCCACTTACATGTTCTATCTGCATTTTACTTAACTATTTGTGTGATTGCTGTAAGAAAAGTAAAGTTGCTCCAAGCATAGAACATCTACAAAAATTTACAGCTTTTTCCTTAATAGTTGAGCTAGGCGAGAATGTTACTTTCCCTCCGGGAGTATGGGCTGGGTGGAGAGGAATATAAAGGTCACTTCCCACTAGCCCCATTCCAACTTCGGGTTAACGCTCAGTCTACAACCAACTATTTTGTTTGGACCTTCCAAATCTCCCTTTCCTTCCAATTCTCGCAATTTCCTTCTCTTTAGAGTACCAGAAATCAATTTGTTTTTTTCTCCCCGTGCTAGTAACTACGTAGGGGCACATAGATAACAATGCCAAAAGCCACACAACCAACACTATGTATCGGAAATCAATTTTTTTTATTCTCCCTGTGCTAGTAACCGCGTAGGGGCGCATAGATAAAAATGCCAAAAGCCACACAACCAACACTATGTACTTGATAATTGCCCATCCTTCACAGGCACAGTAGAAAAACTCTATATACTCGTTAAACCTTCTAGAATTGCACTGACAATGATGAGATTTGATATATTCACATTGGTTATCACGATTCAAGTGTTGTTTTTCTACTTTGCAAGGAGCGTTGTCTTCATCCTTTATAACTGACACCACGAGGTCATCGTGTTTTACTTCTGAACAAGTTGTAGCAAGGATACGACTGACTTCCAGGGGGCTTTTTGCTAGATGATGGCCTGCTTCTGAAGCATTTTCATTTAGAATTCTTGAGAGTATATGAATGAATTGTATTTTGAGCCCTTACCTATTCATTAACGCAAATAATTGTCAGACAACATCGGTTCATTCATAGGTTGTACCAATCAGCAAGATGGATGATCCAAGTGTGGTAATGAATGGAGCACTCAACAGACACGTGAAATGCATGCAAGCTCCAACTCAAGTCTTTTCCTTCCATCATTTCATATAATAATAGACATACATTACTTGCAAGGTGCCACGTTATATGCCTATCTCATATCCCTATCTGAAAAAATAATTGGCAATTCACTACAAGTTATCCAATACACCAAAAATCGCATAAGGTCAGAAATATATATACATCTTTATAATTGCAATACTTAGGCCACTAAATGAAACATCCATAAAAAATGTTGAAGCCTCCCCATAAAATTTCTGCAATGGATGGGTTCTCCTACTCCCCGCCATTAAATGGGAAGTAATGATTTCTGTCATGGATGGGCACTATTAAAAGACATGTAAACCATATAAATTAAAACTAAACTCTTATTATGGTAAAAATGATGTGGCGGCTTTAAAGAAACTTTAAAGGTTGTAACATCTGCTCTTCAGGTCTCCAAATAAACCAACAAACTCATATTTTCTTCTGAAAGACAAAAGTACAACATGTGGAAATGGTATTACCCGGTAGAAAGACAAAAGCACAAGGTGAAGCTGCCTCATAAAGCTGTAGTGTATAATTATAAAACACAAGTAAAAACCCTACCACCCAATAATTATTTTAAAATATCACTATATCCATCTCTCATAAGGACAAGGGGCGATCCTCTTGTCATCAGGATTAAAAGGTGTAGCTCCTTGTAGGAGTTCGAACAATGAAAATCACTTGCATGTCAAGTTCTACAGTGAAGACTTAATCTAAGTAAGAATGTATCAGCCTAAAAAATGAGTTGAACAATCAATTTAACATCATTATTATAGTAAATTTCGGACAAAAATAAGCCTCTCAAAATTTAAAACCAAATATATCAAATTTCTACACAAATCCAAAGCATCCTAAAACAAACTAATTATAGGTATTCTTGAGAGTAAAAACCTGAAAAAAATGTAATGGGTTGCTAAACAAGTCGATTAAGCCACACCTTTAAACAAACAAAGCTGAGATTACATGAAGAACTGAGAGCGATTTACAAAATAAATTCAAATAAACTGAATAAATATTCATTTCGGAAAAAGTTAAAATATAGGGCAAAACAATTATATATGTTAATAAATTGGAAAATCGCTTATCACTTCGGTTAGGGATTGGCTCAACATGGACCAGGTTGTATCAACCCATTGCCAAGGGCGATAGAGCATAAGTATTTGCTCGAGGGCCTCAAACAAAGTTACACCTCAAACAACAAAGGCCATCAATTGCCGCAGGGGGTTGCTGGATTCATGATGACAAGATAAAAGGCCATCAATTGCCGCAGGGGGTTGCTTGATGGGGAATCGAATCAAGAATATATCAATGAATTGGGAAGCGCTCACTTAGCAACCTATCTGTCATTGATTATGAAGGGATAGAACCAGTGGCCCCATCAGTGGCACCTAATTTTGGGAGAGGAAAGCAGAAAGATATTGAGGGTTGGAAATGAACTAAAGACAAAACTTCATGTTTTTGACACAAGCAGATCTCTCTTTGACGAGGGAGAAAAGAGAATGGCTTTCCTCATTTCAATACAGGGTTGACACGGAAGCTTTTCCTTTAGATGGAAACGTAATGAAAGCCATTCAATCTCATTTTTAGCATTAGGTTCTCTCGCCCCTTCCAATAAATGCAATGACTAAAAAGGGGGTCACACAATTAGTTGTCCACTGAGTAGCTGCTTGCTCCATGCAACTATTCAGGAAATAGTTGTGCAGTAGTGCAGGCAGATCTGCTGATAATTGCATGGCCGATGACATAGTTTTTGGTGAAACAACTTCACACCCTCCACGACTCCTTAGAAGACAATTTGGTGATGCGCACAAAGCCAACCAAAAAAGCATGGTACAATAGGTAGCATACTTTTGATGAACCTTGGACACTGTAGTACCTAACTCAACTCTTAAAAATTAAAATATTAAAGCTGACTTAACTAGTTGAGTAAAAAAATCAAACTATTAAAGCTGGGAAGATTATTGACATATCTTATCTACTGTAGCAAGACAATTGGAATATAGAGACCCGCTTAGAATATGCAGATTTCTCAAGGAGTTGACAAAATTGCTCCAAAACCTTTAAAACCCCAAGCATTTCCATTGTTGTGGGTGTGATTGTGTTAATTTTGATTAACATGTTCTTTGCATAATACAATTACTTCAATGTTCCTTAGAAGCCCATTTATTAATCCACGCATGAATTATAATCTTACTGACTGTAACTGAAGAAGGAACATAAATGTTAATTGTAGAAGACAAACCAAGACAAAATAACACAAAGATATTTCAACATGCCCCAATGCAAGCAATAAATCTTCTTTCTTTTCCAGGCAGCTAACACAATAGGATAACATGAAATTTCTAACATATATGTCCAATTCATTAAACTTGAAACATTGCTGAATTGTACTACAATGTTCAATTCATATTTCAGCATCAAGGGAAAGTACCTAGCTACACAAGTTCCTAGTATATTTTCCAATAATTTTCCTTGAACATCTTGGAAAGTCCATAAATAAGGAAACACAACATAATTAAAAATATTTCCAGAGTAGCAATGTTGTAGTCACCATATAACACATAGACCTCATAAAGAAGCAGTGTCAATATTAATATCTGGAAACTGTCCCAACAAACATTTCAAAATGAGGGGCACCATTTTAACCTTGTAAAGGCCATAAAAAAGTGCTAATTCCAAACAAAATACTACAAGTAGGGTTCAACCTGGAAGAGAAATAACATCAAGAATATTTTTTGTTCGACTCATTTTACCAACAATCTAAGAAAAGGTTAGGAAGGTTGTATTTTGAAATTGTGACCTAATGTGGGTGTATGCAGGACATTCTAGAGTATTTTTCATCTTCAAACCTCTTAGTATCACAAAGATGACCAATTCACGATGTTTGAGGAATTTTCCAAAGCCCTGTTTCACTATGGCGTTCATGAACACAAGTTCCAACTAAAACCAATGCAGTTATTCCATGCAACAGCACTTTCTCCCATCCATATATTTTCTGATCTAATGTGGATGTACACAGTACATTTTAAGAGAGTTTTTTTCATCTTGAACCCTCTTAGAATCACAAAGATAACAAATTCATAATATTTTAAGAATTTTCAAAAGCCCTGTTTCACTATGGAGTTTGTTAATACAAGTTCCAACTAAAACCAATGCAGTTATTCCATGTAGCATATCTTTTTCCCATCCAAATACATCCAGTACTAAATATTTAAAATTCCCTTTAAAATCATTGCCTTCTCTTACAAACAATAAAATGCTAAATTAGTCTGTACAATATACCAAAATTAAACTGAACAACGAAACTATTTGCAAACCATTATGGTCCGTATAGAAGAATCACTTGCCTGTATGAGACCAAGAAGGTTAAGCATGGGTCACCACTAGTGCTAGGAGAGTGAATGCCATTAACTGTTAGAATATCTATCAGGTTCATAAGTTTATAACCTATGTATAACACAATCCAACTAAAACTTGCCTGTATGTTGTTGCATGCCAAATACGAACAGTACCATCTTCTGAACTAGTGATGATGATAGGAAGTTCAGGGTGAAATCATACTGCAGATACATTATGTGTGTGTCCTTCCAGAGTTTGGACACAACTTTTTGTCTGGTAGTCCCAAACCTCATGACATCACACCAAGAAATTTTAAAGGTAGGCCAATTTTTTTAATGATCAAGACAAGTACTAGGGGTAAATCAATTACATCTCTAGAGAATCTATATGTTTGAGCACCTTTGCTGTGTGATCATCTGAACCAGTAATAAGATATGGTCTGTCACCTCCTGTGAAGTAATCAACACAGTTTACACCCTTTAAGAGGGCATCGAGAGTAAAATTTGGTTCTTGCGAGTCCAGATTCCAGATCTGATTGATGCATTTAGGATAAAATAAATCAATATGAAACAAATTATACAAGGCTTTAACATTTTAGGATATCTAAATTCTAATTTCCACCATCTAAGAGAAGTAACAAATTTGAGTGTTCACCGAGAGGAAAAAAGAGGAGATTCCTAGGTGGATAATTTATGCAGAGTAAAGCTTATCTATAAACTTGGGATTTACCAAAGAGCACTGCCTCCCACCTTTATAGTGCGGTCTAGTGAGGCACTTGCAAATGTATTTTTATCCTTGGGATTAAACGCGATTTGCATCACATAGTGTGAATGACCTTCAAATATTTGAGTACATTCCCAACCTTTATCCCAGTCCCAAAGCTTGATTAGCATGTCATCAGATGATGAAAACACATATGGCAGAGTTGGATGAACACTCACACTCCTGATATAATCAGTATGTGCTTCAAATACTTTCACCTTATCCATGGTGTTATAATTGTAAACACGGATAATCATGTCATCTGCACCAGCTACAACCCATTGTTTGCGTGCTATGAACTTGGCAGACCGCACTGCAAATAAGCACTAGCATTAGAATATGTATCATGCACTTCACTGACAGCATATAGATTCTTCTATGCCAATATGATGTATAGAACATGTTTCTACTGTGAATACCTGGAAGTTCTGTGACTTCAAAAGACTTTGCCAAAGTCTGCCATAAATAAGATTCAGCTTAAATTAGGTTTATACAGAGAACTTAATTTCTGAAGGAAGTAATTGTAGATATAATTCTGTCACGCTAAAAGAAATACATTACCAAGACATTTATAGATAACAAGAATAAACCATGATAAATATGGCATAGGTAGGCGTCTATGTAATCTCAGAGAAACATTGTTATCTCATTCTTTTCAAGTCAAAAAATCAAAATATAATATTAATCTTAAACTCCTGAACTATGTCTAAATATGTCTTCTTCCCCTAGAGTAATTTGAATCTGCCAATTCCAGCAATTCTTCATTGCTGGGTAGTCTTTAAGCAATCTTTCGATTCTTTCATTAGGAACAACATGCATGACAGGGCCAGCATAAGCTTGACTTCTGCTTTCCCATATATGCTGAGGAATGGTTAGTGTATATATTATGCTAGTTAAGTTTGTCAGGCAGGTAAATGTGCACTGACAAGATGGACTTTGTGAAGGCCTGTATGATATAAAATTTTCACTAGAATAAATGAAAATGTGTGATAGAACAAAACCTATGGAGGTGGAGCTAGGAAAAAAAAGGTACTGTGAAGTTTTAATCTAATAATGACTTTACTTCTAACGCTATTCTTTACATAAAAGTTTAAAACTTCAAATTTACAAGCTCCATCTCATGCAACATACTAAACACAAGAAAATGACAGACTAAAAACACATCCAATTCCAGATTCCAAACTACAATACAAACAACAAACACAT
The DNA here is from genome assembly GCA_034641835.2 of Pinus albicaulis. Taxonomy (NCBI): domain Eukaryota; kingdom Viridiplantae; phylum Streptophyta; class Pinopsida; order Pinales; family Pinaceae; genus Pinus; species Pinus albicaulis. Next base: position 466,708,490 of record CM076573.1, read on the forward strand.
CCACCATCTCAGATGAGATTAGCAAAGTTGCACCATAACAGAAAATTATCAAAGCCTTTATTTCCTCCCTGAAAAGGTTTCTTTAATATAACTAAATACACATTTGATGCACTTAATATCCGAGGCAAATCAAAATGCAATATTTTAAGCACCACGAAGTATTGCTGTTGTTTCACTTTCAAAGGTTGCTGTCAATCTTACCAATACTATTCTCAACAACACTTTCTTATCATCAAAATAAGTGCTTCTATCCAGGAAATCAATTTTTCTTAGTCTTCTTAATAGGTTGTGTCCTGCTTTATTATTCAAGTACAAAAGTTTTCATTTAGTAAACCACCAATAATATCTGTTTCTGCTAGAACAAGCACAAATTCACGATTCTAAGTTCAGAAAATCCTACCATTTGCTGCCATGTGTGACATTGTTTTGAAGAAGGGTTTGATGGGTTTTCTGCCTAAGTCCAATAGAACAGTAGGTGGATCTGGCCTCTACAGGGAAGCTTCCATGGACAAACAAATATGAAGGAAGAATACTATATTTATGTCAAAATGGGGAGAAGCCCAATAATTGCATTTGCAATGGGTGTAATCAAATTTATCAGTATCATAACTCAAAGAACAGAGGGACTGCAGAACATGGTTGATCTTATAGACATTATTTAGCCCTGCAGCCCGAATCACATATACATCTGCCCAATGCCAAACCAGATGATCCCCGCAGAGCAAAATATAGATGTTGTTCAGATGACATTTACCAGTTGAATCACTCATCTCACTCTCCCTTTGCTCATCTCTTTGGCTAGAACTCGAATTGCTTATTTTAGATAGAACTTGAGGATAGCCATTGCCTCCTTGATGCATAAATTGTGACTGTGTCTCTCTAGGACCATATATTTCTGAATCTCCTACTCTATCCTATCCTTGCAAATTCCTCAACATTACCTGTTTCACATAATCCAACAATGTCAAAAAAGTTTCAAATCCTAAGGCCAATAAACCACACTGATTTGTCTGTGCTAACATGAAAGATATGTTACCTGTAGTGATTCATTCTCGGAAGCAAGCTTTTCAGATTCCTCTGCTATAAGATTTATTTCATTTCTAAGTGTCATGTTCTTAGAATCTAGTGCCTCAAATTTTGCAATCAACTCTTCGCATTCCATCTGTTTCATGGAAGTTGGTGTTAGCACAGCACAGCAGACAGGGTATCAGTTGAACAATATTTACTTCTTTCATAAAACAATGACAACAGACTTTGTCTGTTCATGTCTCCCGATTTTCCCTCCCTATCTCTGGAAGCCTCTGAAAAAAATTAAGAACAAGTCAAATATTAAGAAAAAAAATATGGCATGTGATGGATACAACTTTTGGACAAGAAAATATAAACAATAGTCTTTGTTGGCACTCATGATGATATATGATAAGTTTAGAACCCCATCCACTTTAAGGTTTCCTTTTGCTAGATGGACCCCCTTGTTCGCAAGGTGGTTCACCTTCTTGTTGTTGTTCCCATGAACAGGAAATAATTTGGAGTGAAGGCTTCCGAGCATATGATAGATACTTTTTACAATAGCTTGGAGTTTTATGTCAGACAAAGGAGAGCCATTAATGAGGTGGCGCAAAAGAATGGCAGGGTCACCATTGATAATGTGATCTTGAATGTTTCTTTTCGCAGACAGAAGGACACCTCGCAGAAGCGTGCACGATTCTGCTTGTTTGTTTATAGCGATTACTAGACCCCATGGCTTGGTAAGCAGATTCTACATTTAGAAATTTAACCAAGACTTTTCATCTTTGGCATTACTTGGTCCATTCTTTGCCACAATTGCACATAAAGTTGCTAGCAATTGCATTGGATTGTAGGCTTGAATTTCTCTCACTGAAACCTTGATATATGACATATATATGATGCATTTGAATAGTGACGTTACTAGCTAGAATTTCCAATTTACAATGGAAGTGGCAGTGATAATTGTTGGCTGTGATATTTAACAGTGAAGTTTGGGCAGTCATAATCCTTATGACAGTGAGCTTGCATGATTGTGACCTATATATATGTAAGGCATGATTGTGTTCATATAACCTTAACCTGTATATGCCAACGACATTGATATGGAAGTACATATATATGGTAGAGTCCTCTATGGATGATAATGACAGTGACCTGTGAACTAGCAGTAATCTTGTATAACGGAGTCTGATGCATATGGAAGTGATTTATATGTCAGTGACACTCTGGCTCATACCCCTATAATAGTAACTTAGATGACAGTGTTGTAATATAACAGGGAACCTAGCAAAGTAATATAATGGTAGACATCAAATGGACCTTATTATGGACAAGTAATATAAGGTAGACATCAAATGGGAAACCACAATTGCACATCTAGTCCATAACAAGGGATTCAAAATGGGGTACCTCAGTACACTATGAGCCATCATTAGGATGAAGAGGAGGTCCTGAGTGTCATGCTAGGTTAGGTCGTGTATGGCCAAATGAACCATGATATTTGATGGGATGTGTGTGGTCGTGGTGTAGAAACCATACATTACAGTTTTATCTTGTGGTGAAGTGTTGATTGTTGTTTGTTCTTTTTTACTTCCTTCAATCTTTCCTTTTTCCTTTTTCTCATTAAGACAATCCATCCACAGTTTTCTAATTCTTTCATCTGGGGCTATTATACTACTGTGTTGTTCTCCTATAAAAAAGAGAATTCCAGGGTTCTAGCTTCCTCTTCTCACTTGGTTGGATTTTAATTTTTTCTTATAAATACCCCTGTACATTCCTAAAACATGTGGCAAATTTCCATCAGATGATGATTGTTATACAAGGAAATCAGGTTTTTCATGCTCACTTTGTAAGGCTATATCTTCATAAATCAATTATGCATTGCAGATAATTTTCCTTACATTTTCAAGCTCCTAATCCTTAATACAGGTAGGCTGAGTCTCTACAAAACCAATTAAGGAAGAATAAATCTTGAGCAATCTTGAAATATCTCGAATTTCACTCATCATCTTATCATTTTCTACAACTTCCAAGTTCTCAAAAGAATAAAAATCATGTATTTCTGCATCAACATCTAGTTCTTGGTATTCTCCTATATTAACATAGGTTTATTATGAAAATAGATCCCAATAACTCCTTACATTCCTTGTTCCTTAATGTGCTTGTTGTAGTTTTTCCATGAACTGTTGTAAGTAGCAGTTTCACTTCATCTAGAACCAATTCTTTTGGAGCTTTGCTTCGAAGACCAATGAGAATAAAGTTTAAACCATATTTAGTAGAAGCAAGACCAATTTCTAGCAGGATGCTCATTCTGCTCCTAATCAATCTTAGGGGAACAAGGAACAAAGCAATGAAGAGGATCAATCTCAATTTAGGCTAGTGATGATTAAGAAGAAAATACATCTTTTACAATCAAAGAATCAAAAGCTCCCATGATTGATACATCTAGGTCCATTTGATTTCATGCTGTAGGATTCTCAAAGACGTAAGAAGAAAAAATCTCACAATCTCAACCAACTGGAAAAAATCTGGAAATGTTGGAACTACTTATTCATAATTTTCCACTTGATGGGTGAATGTCAAAATAAATGTCTCAAGAGCTTGTTGGACTACTAGAGATCTAGATTTGATTGATTTCCGATTGACTGCCTTGGAATTCTAAATCTGTTTTACTTGACTGCTGACTTTCCTCCTTCAAATCTGGCAACTACCCTTTAAACAAGCAAGACTTTTCACCCGTTGTCTAGTTGTCCCTTTGTTCAATTCAGTTATAATTGATATAATTTTTTCAATTTTCAATTTTTACTCTATTGACAATACTTTGATCAAGAATAATTTGCAAACACATCCCACGCCCCTCAACCTGTGTCCAATTCTGCATATAACATGTCATATGATATGACTATGTCACCACTCTGTAGATCATAAAGTTGAAAATGAAACCCACCATCAACCAATTTGTAAAATATACAACATTTGCTAAAGGAAGTTAACTTGTGGCTCCAATATGTACTTTTGATCCATATCCTATAACCTCCTTTATACCTACTATTATACTGTGAACATACACATTCCTTCATACAATAAAAAAGAAGCTTCCTTTTGTGCCACCCCTGTACACCCCTGTACATTCCTAAAACATGTGGCAAATTTCCATCAGATGATGATTTTTATACAAGGAAATCAGGTTTTTCATGCTCACTTTGTAAGGCTATATCTTCATAAATCAATTCTGCATTGCAGATAATTTTCCTTACTTTTTCAAGCTCCTAATCCTTAATACAGGTAGGCTGAGTCTCTACAAAACCAAGGAAGAATAAATCTTGTGCAATCTTGAAATATCTCGAATTTCACTCATCATCTTATCATTTTCTACAACTTCCAAGTTCTCAAAAGAAGAAAAATCATGTAATTCTACATCAACATCTAGTTCTTGGTATTCTCCTATATTAACATAGGTTTATTATGAAAATAGATTCCAATAACTCCTTACATTCCTCGTTCCTTAATGTGCTTGTTGTAGTTTTTCCATGAACTGTTGTAAGTAGCAGTTTCACTTCATCTAGAACCAATTCTTTTGGAGCTTTGCTTCGAAGACCAATGAGAATAAAGTTTAAACCATATTTAGTAGAAGCAAGACCAATTGCTAGCAGGATGCTCATTCTACCCGTAATCAATCTTAGGGGAACAAGGAACAAAGCAATGAAGAGGATCAGTCTCAATTTAGGCTAGTGATGATTAAGAAGAAAATACAATTTTTACAATCAAAGAATCAAAATCTCCCATGATTGATACGTCTAGGTCTAGTTGATTTCATGTTGTAGGAGTCTCAAAGATGTAAGAAAAAAATTTCTCACAATCTCAACCAACTGGAAAAATTCTGGAAATGTTGGAACTACTTATTCATAATTTTCCACATGATGGGTGAATGTCAAAATAAATGTCTCAAGGCTTGGAACTAGCTTGTTGGACTGCTAGAGATCTAGATTTGATTGATTTCCGATTGACTGCCTTGGAATTCTAAATCTGTTTTACTTGAATGTTGACTTTCTTCCTTCAAATCTCGCAACTACCCTTTAAACAAGCAGGACTTTTCACCTGTTTTCCAGTTGTCCATTTGTTCAATTCAGTTATAATTGATATAATTTTTTCAATTTTCAATTTTTACTCTATTGACAATACTTTTATCAAGAATCATTTGCAAACACATCCCACACCCCTCAACCTGTGTCCAATTCTGCATATAGCATGTCATATGATATGACTATGTCACCACTCTGTAGATCATAAAGTTGAAAATGAAACCCTCCATCAACCAATTTGTAAAATATACAACATTTGCTAAAGGAAGTAAACTTGTGGCTCCAATATGTACTTTTGATCCATATCCTATAACCTCCTTTATACCTACTATTATACTGTGAACATACACACTCCTTCATACAATAAAAAAGAAGCTTCCTTTTGTGCCATCACCCCTGTACATTCCTAAAACATGTGGCAAATTTCCATCAGATGATGATTTTTATACAAGGAAATCAGGTTTTTCATGCTCACTTTGTAAGGCCATATCTTCATAAATCAATTCTGCATTTCAGATAATTTTCCTTACTTTTTCAAGCTCCTAATCCTAAATACAGGTAGGCTGAGTCTCTACAAAGAAGAATAAATCTTGTGCAATCTTGAAATATCTTGAATTTCAGTCATCATCTTATCATTTTCTACAACTTCCAAGTTCTCAAAAGAAGAAAACTCACGTAATTTTGTATCAACATCTAGTTCTTGGTATTCTCCTATATTAACATAGGTTTATTATGAAAATAGATCCCAATAACTCCTTACATACCTCGTTCCTTAATGTGCTTGTTGTAGCCTTTCCATGAACTGTTGTAAGTAGCAGTTTCACTTCATCTAGAACCAATTCTTTTGGAGCTTTGGTTCGAAGACCAATGAGAATAAATTTTAGACCATATTTAGTAGAAGCAATATCAATTGCTAGCAGGATGCTCATTCTGCTCCTAATCAATCTTAGGGGAACAAGGAAAAAAGCAATGAAGAGGATCAATCTCAATTTAGGCTAGTGATGATTAAGAAGAAAATACAAATTGTACAATCAAAGAATCAAAATATCCCATGATTGATACATCTAGGTCCAGTTGATTTCATGTTGTAGGAGTCTCAAAGATGTAATAAGAAAAAATCTCACAATATCAACCGACTGGAAAAAATCTGAAAATGTTGGAACTACTTATTCATAATTTTCCACATGATGGGTGAATGTCAAAATAAATGTCTCAAGGCTTGGAACTAGCTTGTTGGACTGCTAGAGATCTAGATTTGATTGATTTTTGATTGACTGTGGAATTCTAAATTTGTTTTACTTGACTGCTGACTTTCCTCTTTCAAATCTGGCAACTACCCTTTAAACAAGCAAGACTTTTCACCTGTTGTCTAGTTGTCCCTTTGTTCAATTTAGTTATAATTGATATAATTTTTTCAATTTTCAATTTTTACTCTATTGACAATACTTTGATCAAGAATCATTTTCAAACACATCCCACACCCCTCAACCTGTGTCCAATTCTGCATATAACATGTCATATGATATGACTATGTCACCACTCTGTAGATCATAAACTTGAAAATGAAACCCACCATCAACCAATTTGTAAAATTTACAACATTTGCTAAATGAAGTAAACTTGTGGCTCCAATATGTACTTTTGATCCATATCCTATAACCTCTTTTATACCTACTATTATACTTGATCCATAATCACTTTCAGAAACTGGGAGAAATGTAAAAGGATTGTATTTGATTGCTCCCCATCTCTTTATGGGGAGGGAAGCTGCCTATATGGAGATAGATCCCTCTTGTGTTGTACTTCTCTGCCATATGAGTAAAGCTGCAGCTTTTGATTGATTACAGATTAATCGTTCTGATTAGTTTCTTTTCTAAATAAGGGATGGCTATATAAAATTAATATACTCAAACAACAACTCGGCATGTAAAATTTGTAAGGTACAGTTAGATAAATTAACACAGCCAAAAAAATGTTTTTGTGGGAATCTCTGTGACTGAAGTGTGTATGGTCTCAATGGTGTGCTCAAGAACCTAGCATATATCAAGAATCCTTGACATTGACATTCGGCAAGTGCATTGAAGTCATTATTTTTTTGGGCTAATTTTGCTTGTTCAAGTATCCTAGCAATGAGACATTTCGTTGCGCTGTGGATAGGTAAAATAAAAAAGTAATGTATATTGGATTCTTCGTTCCAAAAATTGTGAGTGATTATTTTTTTTACGTATGAAATCACTAGAATGGCCATCTATTGCATCGAGGTTCAACATTAACATAAAATCGCCATAATAGCCGGTGATTGCATCATTAAATATAAAATGGGCTTGCCAAATTTCAACATCAAAATTACGCTAATAGTAATATAATTCTTAAGATAGAAAATGAAGAGTAATATCATATGCATTTTGAGAGACAGATTAGTCCACTTCTTCAATCTTAGGGCCAGCGCCTCCACCACTGGACAGACCATCCTCGGGAGGAACGCCATCAAAGCCACCTCCAGGCATGTCACTACCTGCACCTTGATACATCTTTGCAATTATTGGATTGCAGATGCTCTCAAGTTCCTTAATCTTATCATCAAATTCATCAGCTTCAGCCAGCTGGTTGATATCCAATCATTGGATTCCCTGTTCGATTTCATCATCAATCGTCTTCTTGTCAGATGGATCCACCTTGGCTGCAATTTTCTCATCCTTGATCGTGTTCCTCATGTTATAAGCATAGTTCTCCAACGCGTTTTTGGACTCAACCTTCCTCTTGTGCTCTTCATCCTCAGACTTGTACTTCTCAGCTTCCTGAACCATCTTCTCAATCTCTTCCTTGCTCAACCTACCCTTGTCATTGGTTATTGTAATCTTCTTCTTCTGCCCGGTGGTTTTGTCCTTAGCCGAAACATTCAAGATACCATTGGCATCAATGTCAAAGAGCACTGTGATTTGAGGAACACCTCTGGGAGCAGGTGGGATACCAGACAATTCAAACTTGCCCAAAAAATTGTTGTCTCTTGTTCGTGTTCTCTCACCTTCATACACTTGGATGAGAACACCGGGCTGGTTGTCCGAGTATGTAGAGAACACTTGCTCTTTCTTTGTAGGAATAGTTGTATTTATAGGAACCAAAACAGTCATTACACTGCCTGTTGTCTCCAGACCGAGGGATAGAGGAGTAACATCAAGAAGTAACAGGTCTTGAACCTTCTCATTGCCTTCTTCACTTCGAATAACAGCCTACACTGCAGCACCATAGGCAACAACCTCATCGGGGTTGATGCTCTTGCAAAGCTCCTTCCCATTAAAGAAGTCCTACAACAATTGTTGTACTTTTGAAATTCTAGTAGACCCACCAACCAAAACAACATCATGGATAGAGATTTTATCCATCTTAACATCTCTCAAACACTTTTCAACAGGCTCCATAAACTTTCTGAATAGATCCATATTCAGTTCTTCAAACCTAGCTCTAGTGATTGTTGAATAAAAGTCGATACCTTCATACAAATAATCAATATCTATGGTTGTCTGAGCAGTGGATGAAAGAGTCCTCTTGGCCCTTTCACAAGCAGTCCTCAATCTTCTCAAAGCCCTAGCACTACCACTAATATCCTTCTTGAACTTCCTTTTAAATTCTTGTACAAAGTGGTTAACCATCCTATTATCAAAATCTTCACCACCCAAATGGGTGTCACCAACAATAGACTTCACTTCAAAAATATCCTCTTCAATAGTCAAAATTGAAACATCAAATGTTCCACCGCCAAAATCAAAGATCAATACATTTTTCTCACCCACACTGCCAGCCTTCTTGTCCAAACCATAGGCAATAGTAGCAGCGGTAGTCTCATTGATTATTCTCATCACATTCAACCCAACAATCACTCCAGCATCCTTGGTAGCCTGCCTCTGGGAGTCATTGAAATATGCAGGAACAATAACGACGACATTCTTTATTGTGACACCAAGATAAGTCTCTACAATCTCCATCATCTTCATCAACACCATGGATGAGATCTCCTCTGCAGCAAACTACTTCTCCTCGCCCTTGTAATTAACAATAATCATGGGCTTGTCACCAGGCCCTGGAGTTAACTTGAAAGGCCACAACTTAATGTCACTCTGAACAGTAGCGTCACTAAAATGCCTTCCAATCAATCTCTTAGCATAAAAAATGGTATTGGTGGGATTCATGGCAACTTGATTCTTTGCGGCGTCTCCAATGAGGCGCTTAGTATCAGTGAAACCCACATAGGAGGGAGTGGTCCTGTTCCCTTGGTCATTGGCGATGACCTCCACTCTATCATGCTGCCACACACCAACACAGGAATACATAATGTTGAGATCTATATCGATCGCAGGGCCCTCTCCCTTGCCGGCCATTACAAAACTCTAAAGAAGAAATCACCCCCAAACTCAAAGAACGATTAAATAACACAGATATACGACAGATCTGCAATTTAGAGGCAGAGCAGCGAAATCTCTCCCCTTCTACCTTTTTGTGAGTGATTATGATTATGGTATGGTTGGGACTTTTTTGTTTTGTTTCCGTTAGTTATTTATTTATTATTATTATTATTTTTGAATAAATATTTTGTGTTGTCGGTATTTCGATGGCTAGTTCTTTTAAAAAATATTTTGAAAAGTCACTTTAGTGACACTTAGTTTCTTTTAAAAATGTTTTGTTCTGTCGGTATTCCGACGTTTACCTTTTTATTTTTAAAATTTCTTTCCGTCAGTATTCCGATGTTTACTTCTCAGAAACATCGTTCTACCATCCAGTGTGAGAGATTTGAAGGAAACAACATTTTGTGTAGATGACCTTAAAGCACCATTGTTCCATTCAACTATGGTTTCTCTTTGGGTATTATATTATTTTTTTAGGAAAACAGATTTGAAATTGACCTTCTGGGGAATCTACTTACACATTTATGCCAGTATGAGCCTTTCTTGCTAAATCAAGGACATCTTACTGAAGGGTAATGTGAAATTTTGTGTTTGTTCTTATTCAAGTTTGAATTTATTTAAGGACTGCTACAATCTATGGTCATTTGCAATTATGAACTATAACTATATATAATGTTGATGTTTCTTGGTTGGAGACTGTACTATTTTCATTGGAGGATGCTATTGTTGATGCGCCCAAGGCTCTTGATTTCCTTGGGTCATGTAGGGTCAAAATTCACTAAGCTGATTCCATTTCATTAGAACAATTTTGCATCCTTCCTGGGAAACAAATCCATTACAGAATAGGAGTTTCCCAAGAAGGAATTTATAACATGAAACCAAAAAAATTACAAGTAATGTTAGTTTGTCTTTTCAAGTTATATGATAGAGAAGACTGGCTTTATTTAGGGCTACTCATCCATATAGGGTTCAATGTGCAATTGGTTAACTAGATAATGAATTGTCTTTCCTCAATATATGTGCAATTCCAGTTAATGACTCAATCTATTCTTCTATCATGCCTACAGGAGACCATGAGTAGGTATGACTAATGGCTTCTTTGCCATTTTTTTACTGTAGAGTAGGTGGTCTCAACAGAGTTATAATAGAGTAAAAAATAACTAAAAACTTGGCAACTATACAAATAGGATTTGCCCTAAACTTGAAATATTTACTTTTTGTTGATTATGTTTTTATTTTCGGTGATATGACCAAGGTAGATGCAATTATGCTGAAGGACCCCACCTTTGAAAAACTGAAATTCCTACCTTAAAAACTACCAGCAACCGAGGAGCTACAAGAATCAACACCATCTTTGATTTGAACCTAAATAGTCTTATTATCTCCGTGTATTTCCCTAATCACAATGACCAGTAGATTCTCATCATGGATTATTTCTCTCATTCTATTTATTAGTAAAATCCACAAAATGTATCCCTACATTTGAATCTTGGGAAAAAAACATATAATTGTTATCATTTAAATTATCCATATCTCTTGGAGCCCAAAAATCCATTTGGTTTGGATAAGCTTTATTTATAACCTCAAAAGAAACCCTATTATAAGCTGAAGGACCATTATGTCCTCTTGATTCTTGACAATATATGATGGAATGAAATGGGGTGAAGACTAGATCCATGTTTACCATGTCAGAACCTAGGTTCATTGAGATGACGACCTTGGCTTGAAGATATCCACCATACAAACTAGGACCACCCATACTTATCATTGCCATCTCTCTTTCATCATCAAGATTAACCTACTGAGGACCTATAACCCGTGGAGGCCCATGGTAGTCATTGCAATGTAATTTATTAGAATACATGCCATTTCTTATTATGAGATTTACCACATCTGACAATGGCATCATTCACATCATTTTGAAGAAGTCTACAAATTAAGTCAACATTTATTTTTTTTTTTCACATTTACGACTTCCCTCACATTTGTTGGTTCTTGAAGCTCGAGCACTTTCATAACAAAAATAGGCAAAGTCAAACAACAAAAATGGTCCACTCTCTTTCCATTTTCTAATATTATAATGAAGTTTTATTAGACACTATTTGTTTGTTTTGGTTAGAATAGGGTTTGTTCTTGGTTTTATGCGAATTTCAATTTATCATATGTAGCATGTTGAGAAATGAGAAAGAATAATGTGTGACATTTATCTTGCAGAAATTGATGCTCAATGAAAGGATACATAGTTTAACCAAGCTACAATACACTTTGGTAAAGGTGGAGGGACATCTTTAAAAAGTGCTTAAGAATACACCATATACAAAGTTTGACCATAAGCAATATATGCATTTTTCTTTTGTAGATATGCTATTTTTTCTACCCAAGATATCACAACAAGAAAAATATTGATATTGTAGAAATTTTTTTAGGACGTCATTGAGGTCGATTTTTCTGATGTCCTATTTGATTGATACTTTTTCATATGTTAGGAAGGCTTTAAATATGAATTAATATGTTCATGAAACAAATCAGATTCAAATTTTATAGATATAAAAGATAAAAACAAATGTCAATGTCTTTGTTTGATTGTTACTTGACTCTGTGGTGGGCAGGTTACAGGAAATGTGATTGGAAAAACGACGGGGAGACGATGCATATCACGTCTTGGATATGGTTCATTCACTGTTAGAGATTGCTTAGACACCGATATGGTTGATTCGCTGTTAGAGATTGATTAGACACCTAAGCCATTGACTTTGGAAATGTTTCTAGTAGGAATTCCTATGGTTTTTAATGTTGTGAGTTTCTACTCTTATGGTTATTTGGGCAAGCAAATGTTGTGTAGGAATGCTGTATACACATATCATGGATGTGTAACAAATTTTTATATGTTTTTAATTATTTGTTTTCACAAGTTATCTATAGCTTGAGATTTTTAGCATATAACTTAGTTGATATGATTGTTCCTAAGCTTTCCTTGAAAGTTTAATACTAAGTCACTAAGGTGTTATTTTCTATATATGGTGATATTTTATTTGCTTTGTTTATACAGGTTATCTGGCCACATTATAGTGGCAATTATCGCCACAATGAAGATAATTTGTTCGAGTTTCTTACTTGTATGGAGAAAAATGGCTTTGACACTTCTGGTGTTGAGGTATATGTTGTATAAATTATTGATAGTCTAATTTAGTTCATATTCTAGTGTTCATTGTTTTTCATGTTTTACACTACGGATTGTATCTTTTTTTGTTTTCAGAGATGAACATAGTATTGATGGTAAGAAGCATGAATTGAAAAAAGAGGGGAACAATAACATTGGAGCGATAGATGCAAAAAGAGAGAGAGAGGAGAACTGGTCTGGTGATACTCTTAGAGCCAATATCTCGCATAAGACACATATAAAGACTGATGGTCAAGTCTTTAGAGTTGGTGAATTCACCTACAGTGCCTTCAAAACACAACGATAATGTTTGAAGTGATGAAACATCATTTCATGTGTAAATTGTAGTCCAACTAATATTAAGTTGGAAAATCATATTGTAATACTTTAACATTTCATATAATATAATCTATGTGGTTGAAATTATTTATAGTTGCACTTGATATTGTCTAGTATTGTGATTAAAATATGTGACTTGTGTTTTCATATTAGATGAACATGCACATTGTATGACATTTTTAAAATCATACAAATTAATTTATGTTGATTAATAATAAACACAAAATCAATTTAAAACTACTAAATTAATAGTTTATATTGATTAATGATGAACACAAATAAAATGAATATTCGACTAAATTAGTCATTTATAATGATTATTAATGAAAGTAAATGAAATGAATATAAACTACTAAATTAGTTGTTTATATAATGAATAAATGACTACTGCAAATGATAATTTTGTGACTACAAATGACAACTAAATTTTGCATATATACGACTATTAGTAGCTAATTTACAGTATCTTATAACATGACTAAAATTTAGTCATATTTCTTCAGTCATTAATTGGTTTCAAACAATGACTAAAATTTGCATATATATGACTATTAGTAGCTAATTTACAGTATCTTATAACACAACCAACATTTTGGTCATATTTCTTTGGTCATTAATTGGTTTTCTCAGGTGATCATATAGTAATATATTTGGTCATTAATTGTGACAATTAATGACTAAATCAAAGATTAAATTAACGACTAAATCAATGTCCAAATTAATGACCAAATCAATGACTAAATTAATGATCAAATCAATGACCAAATTAATGACCAAATATACAACTAGATAACAAAATTGAGATAACCAATTAATGAATAAACTAAAAACGACCAAAAGTTGGTCGTGTTATAAGATACTGTAAATTAGCTACTATTGGTCACCGACTGAAAAATAGTCGTTTATATGCAAATTTTAGTCGTTTTTTTAGTAACTAATTAGCCATTTTGTACTAGTGAA
>CM076573.1:466722538-466961796 GCA_034641835.2 Pinus albicaulis
TTGCTAAATCTTTAGGTACAATTTGAGATGAAATTTGTGGTGTGTATTATGGAAAATTTTATCTCCTTGTCCTTGACCTAACTTGAGGACTTGCAACCACAAGCTTTCCTTCTCCTCTCTTGAGCTTCAACCTTGTAAGCATCAGAAAAAATTTCAAACAAATTAAACCCTCACATCAGTAAAGAAACCTAAGCTCTGATACCAAATTGATTTTTATATTAAACTTCTTGAGGATTATGTCAAATTTGCAGGTGAATGAATTAGGGTTTTTAAGCCTCTTATGTTAATTTCATAAGCACATAAACATGTATTAAAAGTTTAGATTTTACAGAAAATAGAAGAAAACATCACCATAACAGAAAACAAAAAACAACAAGTGATGAAAGAGTTCACCCCTCCTGGGCTACATATCCCAGTCTAACTTCCAATGGTTGGGCCTCTTTCATTATGATCATAAAAATGGTGTTTACATCAAGTTACAGTGCTAAAATGGCTTCAACAATGGCTCCAAAACAGTCAAAAACCCCTGCTAAGCCTCTTTATGCTCCCAAAAAGGATAAAACTAAATCATATATGTTATCTCCAATAATTTTCACTATCCATCCTACAATTCGCACCTGTATACAAATTTTCCTACAAATTCGAGCTTTGTTGATCACATGGGGCTACAAATTTTCCTCGCATCAGCAAGATTCCTGTCATTCTGGGTGTAATTTGTCACCTAGTTAATCAGATAAGCGAGCCCACTATCTGGCTAAATTCTTGCTAAGTGGTGCACTCTTCACCATTGATCTCGGGAACATTGTACATTTTCCTGCAAGTGAGACTTAAACTGTGGCATGAAATGTAACCGTCACATGTGAACGTTTAACACTGCGCCATTTAACCAAACTGTTAAAAAAAATGCCAATGCACAACCCGTGGCATGTAAACGTTGTTCTAGCCCTCCACAGTAACTACGAAATAACCCGCTCCAGCCCTGACATCATATGTAACTATTGTTCTGGCCAGTCGACATCACCCACCAGTGTTAACACCTGTTCCAAAGGTTTAAAATGCCGCGAGACTGTTGCAAAAACTTTGGCATCTTGATTGAAACTATGGTTTATGTGATATATCCGCCAACAAATGTGTCACATAAAATTTGGTGAACATTATTTATAACATATGGTTTAATGCCATGTTTTCTCCACTAATATATTTGCACCAAAAAATTTGGGTTAATGGTATTACATGGTTCGCAAATGTTACATGCCATAAAATTTAGTTTTTGGGTTTTTATTAACATATAACATATCTCGGGGCTGGGTTTAGCCCCTAACCCTGGTTTGTGGACTGGGGTCAGGGGTTAACCATGGTACCAACCCTCGAATGCAAATGGAATAAAGTTTAAATAGGAGTGAACTCCTATATGGTTAAGAAACATGTGGGGCGTGATGGTAGAAGGTATTGCCTTTGTAGAGGTTGGTCTTGTGTTTGAATCCCCAGGTCTATTTTTTGGCATAACCAAAATTTTAGTGGCCACCAGGAGGCCACATGGAAGCCTCTAGTTGGCCCACGTGGTCTTCTTTGGTTGGTCCACTTCAACCATACCATTAACCAATTAGATTTCACCATAAAATGAACCAATCAAACCCTAAAAAGTGTCAAATAGAGAGTGGGAAATTAAACACACTAAACCTGTCCATTTAGGGCCCATTCAAAAGTATGGAGTGCTGACTATGCAACCCTACAAACTCAAAAACATAATTTTTTTTTTGTTTCCAAAAATGAACAAAACTTGATTACAGGAGCATACATTGTCAGTTTTGAGGGAAATGATTTGCTCTGGATTCAAAACGATGAGATCTACGTGGTCGTTATGGTTTCAAGCCATTCTGACAAATTTGAATTTTGAGCATAAAATTTATCCACCAAAACATGCCACCACCACGGTCCAAAATATTGAGCCTAAATATCCAAAGGAGGGGAGCATCTCTTCCACTCATAGGTGTGGGTGAAGGGTTGTCGACTTCAGTTCATTATCATTAGAAAGATCCAAAAGAACCTCATTTCAACAGAGGTTGTTAACCAAGTGGGCCTACAACCACACCACACCTGTAGCCATACACCATTAGGTGGCTCCACCAAGTATAATATTTCCGCGTCAATTAGCAGTGTCACCTCCCCTACAACATCAAGCCCTTCACAAATGAGGTACTGTGTGATATTTCTCCTCTTGAAGTTTGTGATGTGTTATTAGGCCAACCATACTTGTGGAATTGTCATGTTGTGTATGAGTCTAGACATCACATTGTTATTATCACTTTTGGAAATAAGTTATATAAGATACCGTAGGTAGACTCGCCTATCGTTATCTCTTTGATCTGTGCTAAGCAATGTAGTAAGACCATCTCCTAGACTCGGAAATTTGTTTTCTTTCTTATTCTCTCTAAAAGTAAGTGGATGATAGTGGCCACATCCATGGCCCCCGAGAAGGGTTCCTCCACACAAAATAAGTAGGTGGATAAGGTCATGGAACAATATAGGGACATATTCCCCTTACCCACAAGGGTATATTTGCACTGTCAAGTCAAGAATACGTTCGAACTAAATCTCGAACTCCTCTATCCAATGGGATGATATATCGTCTCTCCATTTTCGAAAATGAATAAATAAAGTGGTAGATATAGGATATGCTGCAAAAATGACACATATGACCAAGATCCTCAGCTTTTGGGAGCCCGATTTTAATTTTATAGAAGAAGGATGGAACCTGGAGGCTCTGCATTGGTTATAGAGCACTTTTTAAAATCACTGTAAGGAATAGGTATCCAATCCCACGAATCGATGACCTTCTTAACCAGATCAAGGGTGCTAAGTATTTTAGCAAATATCGATTGGAATTTTGGCTATCACTAGGTTCAAATAGAACCCACAAATGTATGAAGACCGCCTTCAAATCTAAGGAGATAATTTTCGAGTGGTTGGTCTTGCCTTTCGGGTTGATAAATGTACTTGCAGCTTTTATGAGGTTGATGGATGAAATTTTGTGGAATTTGACTAAATCATTCATGGTTTATATTTGTATGACATCCTCATCTTCAAAAAGAGTTGGGAAGAGCACTAGAAACACATTTGGTAGGTCCTTCAAACCATATGGTAGAACAAACTATGTGCCAACTTGGAGAAATGAAAATTTGACATGAGTCAGGTCTAATATATGGGACATATCATTGATAAGCAAGGTGTGCATGCAGATTAGGTTAAGATCCAAGTCATTCAAGATTGTCCAGCCTTGACCACTCTAACAGAACTTCAAAGTTTTTGGGGCCCTGCCAATTTTTATCGGAGGTTCATGTTGGGATTGTCTCATATCACTTCACATTTGAGTCAAGTTACCAAGGGCAATGTTATCACCAAATTCGTACTTGATTGGCTACTGATCAGAAAAATTCAGTGTAACTATTTCAAACCACTTCTAACTAAAGCTTAGCCTCTTCAGTCTGAGAGGGATCTCTCAAAGGGGTTTATGACATTGATTAATGATATAAGATAGATGGCTAACTATATTATTTGTGTCTTGGTTTTATATGTTTACAGGTTGAAAATATGAATTTTTTCTACCATTGGGCTATGGAGTTAGTGATAGGGATTGCAATAACAAAGCCTTTCCTTGTGGAAGCTAAGGCTTGTAAATATTTCAATGAAGGAGCAACATATGCAGGAAATTTTCAATAACTTGAGGTTCAAAGGAAGTCAGAGCATGTAATACACCAATTTTGAGTAATGAGACATCAAGACATTAAAGTTAAAATATTAAGGGAGATATACCATAGCTTAATACTTAAAGGATGTAAGAGCATGAACAATCATGAGTTCTGAGTAATAAGCATTAAGGCATTGGAAGAAAACTATTAAGAGAGATATACCATAGCT
This sequence comes from Pinus albicaulis, assembly GCA_034641835.2. Classification (NCBI taxonomy): domain Eukaryota; kingdom Viridiplantae; phylum Streptophyta; class Pinopsida; order Pinales; family Pinaceae; genus Pinus; species Pinus albicaulis. The sequence goes on from CM076573.1 coordinate 466,726,457, forward strand.
TAATACTTAAAGGAAGTCAGAGCATGAAAAATCATGATTTTTGAGTAATAAGCATTAATGCATTGGAAGAAAACATTTCAAAAGATAGGATAGAAACTCATTGAAATATAATAATAATCTCAGGTGAAAAAAAGTTGTGTTGTTACTGTATATAGCAGAAACTCCAAAAGCTTTACAATCAAATAGTCTTATGAGATAACATCTCCAACCCTTGAAAAATTCAACTCAATGCCTTTAATATACTTGTTACATCTTGAGATGATCTGCCTCCTGGCTATATTCATCAAATTTTTGCCTAATGACACCTTGCATAACCATAAAACATCAACTTAATGACAAAAAGACAACTATCCTACTTGACAATCCTTTTCCTAATTGGACTCAAACTACTCATTATTTTCTTTAACAACCTTATCTTCTAAAGTAATTACATTCTTTGACAATTATGCTTTCACATTTTTGAATTGAGGTGATGGGATTCATCACTTTATGACCACTTAACTGACCTCTTCTAAAACTGGAAACAAAACCCTGTTTTTTAGGCAAATGGTCTTCTTCTTCCACAAATGCTTTAGCTGCCAATTTATCTTCAATTCATGGTCTTTGAGTGATGAATAATTTCTTGTCATGGTATTTAACACTTCAATAATCTATAGATTTCAAAAAATTCTCCAAAAACTACTAAAAAGGCTCAAATAAGTATGCTACGAAAGTAAGGCAGTTTTGTAGTGCTGCAAAACATGCCATTTATGCTCAAATTTTTTGATTCTTTGCTTTTGCATAGTCTTAATCATCATTAGACACATATCCCACACCAATTTCACCTCTTGACAACAGCCAAAAATGGTTCAAAATGTAAAAATAACAACTACAGTAGTTTCGTAGCATTTTGTTGCCCTTCAAGCCCAAGCACGCTACAAAACTGCTGAAAAACCAAATTTTTGTGTAATTTTGAAAACAAAACCATGTAAGTGCCAAAATATTGTCTCTAACATGTCATTAGTCTTTAAAAACCATCAACCAACTCACGTTATGATCCTTGAGGCATTTCTTCTTCATTTATAATTGGTTTAGCTATTGGCTCTTCAAGCACTGTCATTTTTAGGCATTTTTTCTCTAACTCTTCATGAATTAGTTCAAGTTGCTCTTGAAGGTCTTTAACCTGGTATTTTAATCTTCTATTGGTGGATTTCAACTATGTGTTCATCCTCCTAACATGTTTGGCCTCTTTCCTTGCTGGAATGATCCATTTGATGAGTTGCTGTGTGTTATCCAAAGTCATGGAGACAATGTCAACCTATTCTTCCCAAGAGTTTAACTGTTGTTGGATCTTCATTGATCTGTTTCATATCTGCTGGTTCATATCTCAGACATTGTCCTCCTTTATTTGTCTTTCTTTTCTTTGCCATGGTTTCTTTAATGTCTTCACAGCCTCGCTTGATTATTTGTAGCCTCGCTTGATGATTTGCAGCCTCTCTTCATAGTTTGAAGCCTTGCTTGATTGTGTGCAATGTAAACCTTTGAAAATACACGACACGACTTTGGCTTAATGTAATATCTCTCTAGAGCTTAATATCACACAAGAAGGAACAAGAAATAATAAATTACTGAATTAGGAAAGGATTTGAAGTTTTGATGTCTCTTCCTGACCTTATGATGACTCATACATACCTAAATTGATCACGATGACTGTAGACCTGAGCATGTAACTTGGATTTATCCCTCCATGACTTGAATGGCATCTAATCTACTCATTCACAACAATTTTCTGACACCTAACAACTAGATTGAAAAGACAGACAGAAAACCATGCTTTCATAGCATTCTTAGTGTTAATTTGGTTGTTTTCGCTACGAAAATATCAACATTTTCGTAGCAAAAAGTGGTTTTTCTCAGTGTGTTTCGCTACGAAACTGTGGTTTCTTGGATTAAAAGACATTTTTGGTAAATAAAACTTTGGAAATTGAAATATATTAGAAAATTATGATTGATGTAACATGAGAGGATTTGAATGAAGGTGGGTTTAGACCTTAGGATAGGCTAAATTAAAAATTTTCCTTGATCAAGTAATGAAAAATGAATTCTATGACCCTACCTTTGACACATGAGCCTCTAGGACTTTGTCAAATGATGCTTCATTTTTACGAGTGATAATAGGCAACATGAAGGAAAATATTTTTTGGTTCGATTCCCAACAAAAGGCATTCGTTGAGTTGAAGCACCACCTCTTCTCTACACTTGTACTCACATTTCTAGACCCACACCAACCTTTTGAAATTGAGAAAAATGCCTCTAACTATGTTATTGGTGCAATTCTCACCCAGCAAGGGCATCCAATGGCATATCACACTAAGACACTTTCAGATATGATTTTGGAATACCCCACTTATCATAAAGGGATGTATGTTATCATGAAGGTGTGTCGTGAATGGAAACATTACATTCTGGGGAAGGAGATGATCATCCACATAGATCACCGACCTCTTCATTTTATACAAACATAAGGGAATTTGAAAAATGATTGACATCAAAAGTGGTCTTCATATCTAAAACAATTCCACTTGAACATTAAATACAATAATGGAAACACCAATAATGTATCATATTTCCTCAGTCGACCCCAAGTTGCAACACTAATTATTGTTCTCAACTCTTGTGGCCACGAGACCTTTGGATTTCCCCAACTGTACAAAAATGATCCAGAATTCACCACCACATCCCATATGCTAGTGGATGGAAATGCATTTCTATATTTCCACCTCCAGAATTCCTTATTATGCTACCTAGGCAACCTTTGTGTTCCTTCAAGCGAGTGTACCAAGATGTTTTGGGAGGCACACTACAGTCAAGTCACAAACTTTGGTGTGGAGAAAATTGTGGTTGTATTATAGAAGCATTTTTATTGGCCAAAACTCCGACATGACATTGGAAAATATATCAAATCTTGCATTGCGTATACCATTTCCAATCCAACCATAAAGAAGCAAGGCATGTACACTCCTTTGCCTACTCCCAGCCAACCCTAGGAATCTATCTCAATGGACTATATGTCAAGCCTCCCTTCTACCAAGCATGGTAATGAATGTGTATTTGTCGTCATGGACATATTTCTAAGATGTCTATATTGGTGGCTTGCAAGAAGAGTATGACAGTAGATGACGCTTCCAAACTCTACTTTGAATGAGTATGGGTACATTTTTGGATCCCACAGACCATTATATCAAATCGGGATAACAAGTTCTTGAGCACATTCTGGTTGAGCCTCTAGACATTATTGGAGACCAAGCTCACCAATTTGACTGTGTTCCATCCCCAGACTGATGACTCGACAAAGGTCGTCAATAGGATTATAGTGAACATACTAGGCATGTAAAACCCCAAGAATCCATGAACCTGGGATGCGAGCCTTCATTATGTGCAACACAATTATAAAAGAGCTCTCCATAGAAATAATTTTCAAGGGTATGGGTCTGGGATTTCAACCATTGCGTCTGATTGATGTTTCCATGCCTCATGCGACTACACAAAAAAAATCCACACATGTATAATATGAGGTTTAAAAAGAAACCTTATTTATTAAACACATCCATCACATACACCAACAGGTGCATGATATCTTGGATAAGTCCAATGCCAAGTACACATAATGACATGATAAACATCGGGTGGCACACAAGTTTCAGGTGGGTGAAATTTTTTGGTTACATTTGTAGAAAGAACGTATTTCCAGAGCCCATGGGAAGCTTAGACCACTATGATATGGGCCTTATACCATCACCAAGGCTATGGGAGACAATGCTTTTGAGCTCAACATTTCCCCCTTTTGTTGGAATGCATCCATTATTCAATGTGGACTGCCTTTGGCCATACTTTCCACCATTATTGGGCACATCAAAAATTACAAAAAAAATAACACCAACATAGCTAAAACAAGACTAAAAGGAACAAGCCATAATTGATCAGATCATGGAAACACATATCAAGAACACTCGCTAGTAGAAGATCCAACTATACCGGGTTGTTAAATCTAACCAACTCTTGCACCAAGGAAAGTGGCTAACCAAGGAACAAGTTCAATAGAAGTTTCTCCATCTCATGGAAGCACTTAACCTAATGGGTACCATTGCTTCCTAAGGGGGGAGGATCGATCTAGGTGTATATAGGTGGCCACCTACCTATTCTACTTGGACCCCCACCATTGTTTATTTCATTTTCCTTGATTGTAGCACAATTTACTATTTTTAGAAAATTTTCAGGTCCTAAACTTTTAGAGTTTTTTTTAGGCCCTAAGTGATGTTTTTTTGAAAAATGGGTGAACCCACAATTGATGATAGGGTTTTGTGGTTGAAAGATATTTTCCTCAGATATATATTTCTAATGAGGAATTATAATCATCAAATATATATTGTATGCCCAAGTTACGACCTTGGGAAGTTGATGTACCAAGTAACCCCAATAGGGCCCACATACCATCGTCTGAGCTAGTTTATTTCCATTCTACATGTAAACAATTTTCAGTACTTAATGAATTGAAGTTAAGTTTTTGATGTAGCTCTCTATTTCTATTTATATTTGTATTTCATTTCGTTCCTTGATAAATTTGTACGAGTGGTATTAGAGCAGTCTTCTCTTTCTTTTATTTTCTAGTCATGTCCCCAACAAGGTTGGGGTATAAGAAGTTGGGACTAGAAATGGTTGAGCCCTTACAATATTGTCCCCACCGACACAAAAGACCTCCCATGGAAAAAGAAAAGAAAGAAGAGGGAGAAGGAGATCTTATCAAACCGCTGCTCAAAGAAGCTCTTGATTGGAAAAGGAATGAGATGATGGACAACTTTTCCCAGATCTTTTAGCGAATGCCCACCAAAAACACATCTTCATCCAACAGTCACTTCGGAGGCACTGCCCCATTCAAGGTACAAGTGAACTTCAATATACCTATATTTGAAGGTAAATTAGATGCAAATGTTGTATATAAATGGTTGAAACTACTAGAGATTTATTTTCAAGTTCATAGTTTCTCTGTTTGGGAGAAGATTACTTTTGAACTTCTTAAGGCTGCCCCTCATGTCAAGAACTAGTGGGAAACTTACTGTGAGAAAAGTGTCGAAGAACCCTCTCGCTTCATAGTTGCACCCTCTTTGAAATATTTTAGAGATCTTGTCAAGGAAAAATATTAATCCGTGAGGAGATATGAGGACAAGTACATATAATGAACCACACTACAAAAACAAAGGGACCAAGATGTGCATAAGTTCACAAATATTTTTCACACTCTATGCACAAAGTTAGGTATCAAGGACTCTAAGTGACATATGGTGCTCAAGTACCAAAAAATTCTACACAAATAAATTCAGTAAGAAATGGAGTTCCTACACCATCTCCACGCTTGGTGCAACATATTGATATGCTGCCAAGATTGAACAAAACTTTAAACAAAAGAAGCATGACTTTGGATCCGTGAATTAGAAGAAGGGAAAGAGAACCAATAAATTGTAGAAGAAATGAAAAATCCAAGGTGGAGCAGCCCATGAAAAACAATTGAAGCCGCAAGAAAATAATGGCACCACAAAGACAAAGAAGGACATAGGAAAGTGGTGTGAGTTCCAAAATATACCCACTCACAACACAAATGAGTGTCGCGCCAATCAGTCATTGGTGGAAAATTTCAGAGCCTTAGAGTCTGATGCAAGTTCTGATTTTGAAATAGAACCCGACAATGTGAATGGAAAAGGGGAAGCAAATTATTGACACTGAACCAAATGCCACCATTTCCACCACCAAGGTTCGGAAAAATGAGCCCCCACGCAAAAAAATTAAGTGGATAAGGTCGTGGAAGAATACAAGGATATCTTCTCCTTAATCATAGGGGTACCTTTGCACTATCAGTTCAAGCATTCAATATATTTGACTCTCGAAGCTTTTCTACCCAATGGGCTGATATTCTGCTACCCCATTTTGTAAAATGAAGAAATCAAGCGGTAGATATAGGAGCTGTTAGAAAAAGGGCACATACGACCAAGCTCCTCAACTTATGGGAACCCGATTATACTTGTACAGAAGAAGGATGGAACTTGGAGGATCTGCATTGATTATCAGGCACTTAGAAAAATCACTGTCAGGAATAGGTATCCAATCCCACAAATTGATGACCTTCTTGACCATCTACAGGGGGCCATGGACTTTGACAAGATAGATTTGAATTTTGGCTATGGCCAAGTTCCCATAAAACCCACAGATGTATGGAATATTTCCTTAAACTCTAAGGAGGGCCTTTTCGAGTGTTTTTTCATGCCTTTTGGGTTGAAAAATGCACCTACAAATTTTATGACGTTGATGGATGATATTTTACTGCATTTCACTAACTCATTCATGGTTGTATATATCTGAATGACATCCTCATATTTAGCAAGAGTTGGGAAGAGAACCTACAACACATTCGACAAGTCCCTTAAACCCTGTGGCAGCACAAAATATGTGCCAACTTGGAGAAATTAACCTTTCACATGATCCAGGTCCAATATATGGTCTACATTATTGATGAGAAATGTTTGCATTTAGATCTGGCCAAGATCTAAGTAATTCAGGATTGGCCAGCCATAACCATTCTAGTAGAGCTTCGTAGCTTTTTGGGCCTTGCCAATTTTTATTAGAGGTCCATTTTGGGATTCTCTCATATCACATGGCCTTTGGGTCATGTTACCAAAGGTAAAGTGAAGTCAAAGTTTTTTTGGGCTGAGTTCCAACAAGAGGTCTTCGTTGAGTTGAAGTAGCGCACCTTCTCTGCACTTGTACTCACACTGTCAGACCTACAACAAAATTTTGAAATTCATATAGACACCTCCGACTAAGTTATTGGTGCAGTTATCACCTATCAAGGGAATCCAATGGAAATCAGAGTGATATAATTTCCGATACGATTTAGAAATACCCCACTTATGATAAAGTGATGTATTCTATCGTGCAGGTGTTCTGACAATGGAAACATTACATTTGGGGAAGAAGAGAGTCATCAACACAGATCACTGACCTCTTCAGTTTAACAAACACAAGGGGAGTTGTAGAATGATAAACATCATAAGTGGTCTACATATCTGCAATAGTTCCACTTGAACATTAAATACAATAATGGAAACATCAATCATGTTTCAAATTGCCTCAGTCGACCCCCAGTTGTAGCACTGCCACTGCCAAAGTATTCTTTGAGTGAGTATGGTTACATTTTTGGATCCCAAAAACCACTATATCATATCGAGATAGTAGGTTATTGAACACATTCTGGTCGATCCTCTAGATATTATTGGACACCAAGCTCACCAAGTCAATTGTGTTTCATCCCCAGCCTAATGGCCAAATAAAGGTTGTCCTAAGATGATAGTGCACATAATGTGTATGTACCATTCCAAGAATCCATGAACCTAGGATGATATCCTTCCTTATCTGCAACATAGTTATAAAAAATATCTCTATATCTCGACTGGCCACAGTCTTTTTCAAGTTAATATTGGATTTGAGCCTTTGTGTATGATTGATGTTTCCATGCATCATGCGACTACACAGAAAAAATATGCACATGTACAGTCCAAGGTTGATAAATCAACCTAGTTTATTGAATGTGTCCAACACATCCGCCAGTAGGTGCATGACATCTTGTATAAGTCCAATGCCAAGCACAAGAAGCAGAAATATCAGCATCGCGTGCCACACAAGTTTCAAGCGGGTGAAAAATCTTAGTTGCATATGCAGAAAGAAAGCCTTTCTAAATCCCATCGAAAGCTCATACCACTTCTATACAGGCCTTAAACCATCACCAAGGTTGTGGGAGATAATGTTTTTGAGCTCAAAATTCCCCCATTCCTTATCCTGTACCTAGTGTTCAATGTGGACTGACTTCAGCCATACCTTCCACCATTGTTGGACACATCGGACGTTGCAAAAAAACTAACACCAACAAATATAAACTAAGACTGCATGGACTAGGCTACAACTGATCAGGTCATGGGCATACAAATCAATAAAAATTTCCAACATCAAATGCAACTGTATCAAGTTGTCAAAGTTCACCAAGTTCTTCACCGAGGCAAGTAGCTCACCAAGGACCAAGTTCAACAAAAGTTTCACCATCTCATGGAAGCACTCAACATAATGGGGACCATTACTTCCTAAGGGGGGATAAATGATCCATGTGTATATTGGTGGCCATGCACCTATTCCACTCGGACCCCCACCATTGTTTCTTTATTTTCCTTCATTGTAGCACAATTTACTATTTTTGGAATTTTTTCGGGTCCTAAAGTTTCGCAGTTGTTTTGAGGCCCCAAATGAGGATTTTTTGGAAAATGGGCCGACCCATGAGTATTTGTAGGGGCTCATAGTAGAAAGTTATTTTCCTTGGATAGATATTTCTAATGAGGTATTGTATGCGTCAAATGGAGATTGTATGCCCAATTTACAAACTTGGGAAGTTGATGTTCCAACTAACCCTAATGGCACCCAAAGAATTTTGGCGCTTCATATCATAAGGTTACGTTTTTGGATGTTTAGGGTTTCCCCTTGTTTCTCAATAATAAAAATTCCTCTGAGCCTCATTTTAACATAGCTCAGAAGGAATGTAGGCACCACATATATTCTTGGAGATAAGCTACCATCACCTTAGCTAATTTATTTCCATTTTGCATGTAAACAATTTTCAGTAGTTTTTTATTAATGAATTGAAGTTGTGTTTTCTTTGTAGATCTGTGTTTATGTTTATATCTATATTTCATTCATTCCTTCATAAATTTGGATTAGTGGTATCAAAGTGGTCCACTCTTTCTCTATTTTTCTATGCATGTCCCCAATGAGGTCAGGGTATAAGGAGTTGGGACTCAAACTGGTTGAGCCCTTGCATGACCATCCTCGTCGGCATCGACAACCTCCCATAGTGAAAGAAAAGAAAGACGAGGGAGTATTAGATCCTATCAAATTGTTTCTAAAATAATCCCTCGAGCATAAAATGTACAAAATGATGGAAAACTATTCCTAGATCTTCAACAGATGCCCATCGACAACACATGTTCATCCAGTAGTCACTTTAGAGGAACTGCCTCCTTCAAGATAAAAGTGAACTTCGATACCCCTATATTCAAACGTCAAATAAATGAAAATGTTTTAGATAAATGGTTGAATCCATTGGAGGGTTATTTTTCTATCCATAGTTTCTCTGATAAGGAGAATATTAATTTTTCACTTCTTAAGGCCGCCCCCCATGTCAAGGACTCGTGGGAAACTTGTTGTGAGAAAATGGTTGAGGAACCCTCTAGTGAGCCCTGGTATTGCACCAAGAGTGTTTCAACTCCCAGAGGCTACTCTAATTTACTTTATCAACCTAGGGTTTGAGGTGACAGTGCTATATACACAACATACACATTCTACTCATGTCATCCTCTTTTGAGTCCTACGAAAGGGTGCTATTTCTATGGTTTCTGACTGAAGTTTGTCACACTTCTGAATTAGACCTAGAACTAAAAGTAACTCAAAACCGTTACTCTATCAACAATCAAAGGAATATTCTAAAGAAAGAAGATACATCTAGCTATTCTGCAAGAAAGAAATCTACAATTTAAGTTATGGCAAGAAATGGTAGCAAACTAGGCATCTTCATAAGTAAATTAATGAATTGAAATTGCAGAAATAAGATTAATATATTCACACATTGTTGAGCCAAATGGCTAAACACACTCCAACTAATTCATGATTTAACTATCATAATTTTAATCATGCATCTAATCATGACCTAATTATGCTTGTAAATGCATTGTTTTGCAACAAGGAGGAGAAGGCACTAAGGTGGATTAGGAAGGTCTTGAACTCATGGATGTAGGGCTGAAGGTGTCTTGATGGTTATGGCAGGTCCATATGAGGTTGTTGACGGTTTCTAGGCTGAAGGTGAGGCTAAATGGTGCTACTACAGGGTCTGCTACAGGTTTCCTATAATGCTACAGGAAAGTCCTAAATTGTTACAGGGAATAGGCTAAGGGAAATTCAAGGCAAAAATTGATGGAGAAAAGTGTAGGGGAGGTAGAATGAAGGTGTACTTGGATGGATGGAAGGTGTCCAACGCATTTTCCAAGCTAAAAACCTCTTGCAAATCTTTTCTTTCACTTCTAGGGTTGCTCACAGTGTGAAGGTGAAAATATCAAAAGCAAGGTTGAAGGTGATTTGGTTCAAAGAGGGCCGATGAAAGGTGAGAAATAAAGCTAGGGGTGTTGGTGAAGTCCTCCTCTGCTATGCTACTTGAACCTGCAAGAAAACTGCTTGTTCATGCAACAAACATTGGCAAATCTATGACGAAGAAGATGGAAAAGATGAGTTGAATTTGAAAAGAAACCCTACTTAACCATTCAAACAGAAATCTAACTCACTATTCTCAACATGTTCATGAAACAACAACAACCTATCTATTATTTCCAAGAAATCATAAAATAAAGAGCAACTTTGGGCATGTGGTGAATATCTGCCCTCCTCAATCTCCAATGGAAGAGATGAGAGAGGGAGGCTTTGACACACAACTTTATGAGTTTATATGCTACTGTACCAAGATCTATGCAAGCCTAACTACAACAAAGATAAAATGAAGCAAACTAAAAACAATAAATTGAAATGTAAACAAACTAGCTAAAACTCATAAAGAAGACTACCTACAATGGCATAAATATAAATAGGAATACATAAGAGAGAGACTAAGGCCAATGGATTGGGCCCTAACCCACAAGTCTAGCCCTCTAAAACTAAATCAGTGAAAGAAAATATAAATACTCATCTTATTGCAGAAAATAGTCTCATTACATAATCATAAAAGTCTCAAAAACTTATTACAAGAGATAAGAGTCTACTAGCTTCCTTCAAAGTTCAAATCCTAATGAGCTCTTGCTTTGCCCTATTTAACCTAAAGGGTAGCTACCAACAACTCCCTAAAAAGTAGGTGATGTGTCCCCTTTGACTGCAAGATAAGTGGAGATTTGGTGCACTTGATCTCCCACTTTCGTGGATGCCTTTGATTTCGAGTTGTTGGAGGGAATATTGAGGATCTCTTGCCTGCCTTTGAAAGTTAAGGAGTTGGAAAAACCTCCTAGAATATCTCCTTGTTGTCTACTCTGATATTTAATTGAAAAATGTTCAACAAAAGTGGAATATATTTGTGATTATCCTGAATTTAAACCATATTAGGCATTCAAAGTATGACAAGGCTTAATCACAATCTACACTAGCAACATATGACCATAATATCATTAAATGTGAGAAAGAGAGACTAATAAGGCTAAAAAGGTGAAACTTGACCCCTCCAATTATACCTAATGATGGAGCTCATCATCACCACCCTACCAAATGGTTACTCATCCTCTGAGAAACTTAGTCCTCCTTCTCCATATCTTATAGTGCTTTAGTTTCCCCTCTGACCTCCCAAGGAAGAAGTGAAGGAGTTCCTTCAGGAGGGTAGAACCCATCATTCTTTTCTACCTCTTCCCATTTTCTATTTTTTCTCCTCTCGGTCTTTCCCATCACCCAGTCCTAGCAAAAAAGGTGGACTAAGTTTAAATCCAAGCCAATGTATTTTCATTTATTGCATAGAACTTTTGTATAGTCGTGCCCTTTCTAGAGCACTTCTCAATCTCTCAGGGGTGTGGTATTCCATGTTTATGAGACTGAATGGGAGGTCATTCCATATCCTTTGACTAGCCATTATACATCCATCTCCCAACAACCTAGAAAGACCATACAAATTGGAAATGGCTTGTGCTTGTGTGTTGAGTTACTTGTCTGCAAGTGTGGCATATTTTTCTATCTTTAGATGGTTGTTGATGACTCCACTAGGGCTGAATATTTCTGCCCTAATGTGTAGAGGCTCTATGATTTCTCTCCTCATTACCCTATTTACTTCTTGTTCTCATGCTTCCTCATTAACCATCCAAGAGGCTAATTCCATCAAATGCATGTCTCCCATTCTAGGGTTAGGGTCCCAAATGTTCAAGTCTGTCAACACAAGATTTTACATGTAGAATTATGCCATTTTTTCTTTGTCTGCCATGCTTGACTGGTTGTAAAATTCAATGAATTTTCTACAGTTCTGAAAAGGTAAGGACCCATGAGAGGCTAGTGTCTTCATTTGAAATTGGAGCCACTATTATTTGAGGTAAAATGCATAGGAGTCTGATGGGTATCTGTTTTGAATGGCCTCCATGCACAAATCTTCCATGGTGGCCATTTGTTTGTATTTTTGCTGAAGCTTACTTTGCAATATTTCATTCTCTACCTAGGCTTCCTGAAGCTATTCTTTCAACATGGATTCTTTGAGCCTAACATCGGACCAATCCCTTCCCATCTCATTGACCTTTTCCTCCATGATTCCTATGTCATGCACACATTTTGTTGTAGCAATTTTCATCCAATGATGGGCACGTGCTCTTTCTTGTTCTAACTGATAAAATAAGGGGACTAAAAACTTTTGAGGAATCATTCTCCCCCCTTCAATAAATGTATCATAATAACTGAGATTTGGCTCAGGGTTAGGGTGTGAGACTATTGATATGTCTTTAGGGACAGGTTTTGGGGAGGTAGGCTCCTCCTTTTTCTCTTTCTCTTCCTCCCCTTTTTCATATTGCCCTTCATCTTGTGCTTCTTCCTAAACTTATTGGGCTTCTTTCCCACCCCTCGATGTCTTTTCCACCTCATCCAAGGCTTCCTTCTCTGATTCTGGCCCTGCTGGAGTTTCCTATAGCAAAGATAATGTTTCCTGTAGAAAACCCTGTTTTTCCTATGGAAAACCCTCTCTTGCCTTTTTTTCCATATTTTCTATCTTTTAAGGGCCTATGGGGGTTGGTAGATGTGTAGGGGATGTCAAACTTGATGAATGTCTCCTTATGTAGGTCACAAGGGTCCTCACAAGTGAGGTGAAATATTGAACCTTTCATTCTTCTAATATTATTTCATCATCCTTCTTGGGTGAGTCCTCAATGGTAATATGGATTTTAGTTGGAGTATGTTGTTTCCCCTACCTTACCATTTGACTCCTCCTAGTCCCAAAGTACATGGGTGTTCGTATCTTCATCTTTCATTTCACTAGTGTGCTCAAAGTGGCTAAGGTAGGATCCACTTCTTTCTTTGTTACCTCAGGTGATATGTTGGTCTGCTGAGGAGAGGTATTAGTGTCTAGCATAGGGTTCAATATTTCCTCCTCCTTCTTTTCTTCCCTCTTCTCCTTAGTCTCTTCCTTCTCTGTTTCATCTCCCTATTTTTATTTTTCTTTCCCTTTCTCTAGTTCTAATATTTATGTGTTTTCTGTTTCAACCTCCATATCTTCTTCTACTTCCTCATATTCCCCTTTTGTTTCTTCAACCTCCCCCTCTTCTTATTCTTCTATTTCCATCTCTCCAATACTACAAGCAGAGGTTTGTCCAATTGGGGTGGCTATGAAGGCTTCCCTATCCATGTCTATGAATGAGGACCGAAACAAAGGGAGGTTTAATCTTCTCAGAGCATCACTCACTATCAGTTTGATGAGGCCATGATGTGCCAAGTGTTGGTACTTCCTTTCCCTCACCCTTTTTCTCATGTCTGTTATTGAGTGCAAGAGGAAATGAGGGATGCTCAATCTTTGTTCTAGAGGGAGTTATCCTTGAAATATAAGTTCATTGAACAACTTGAAATGGTATCCATATACTACACTAAGCCTTCCCTCACAGGAATTGAATTTCATGATGTGGAAGGCTACTTCATCCCCGGGGTATCAAAGGATTTCTCTCCTCTCTCCATTCTTGTCCTCAATGAAGTCTTCTCCTGGCATAAAGAAGTTTTTCTTGGCTATAGTGCTGGAAATCATATCTTCCTTAATCCATTTGACTCCTAAGGGAAAAGTGGTGATTCTGTTGATTGGTTCAGGTGAAAGTGTGATAGCTAGGCCTATAACCACAGTGGTGGTTCTCTCCTCTGAGCATGATTGCATAGCCAATACAAATTTGCGAGCTATCTCCTCATAAAAACCCTTGAGAAGCTCGAAGAAACCTACGCACTGGTGGTTCCTGAAAATCTCCATTACTTGAGGGTGTAGACTTATTCTTTTGATATCAGTGGGATCCCTTTTGTTAAATCCCCCTCCCATTTTTTTGTTTGTGATAGGAAGGTGGTAAAATGTTTTTTTTGAGAGTTACTTGTGAAGATGTGCCTTGGATATTATGGTCTCAAAAAAACTCATATTTCACCATTTAATTTACAATTTAGTACTGACTGTGTATAAATTTCATGGAGAAATTGCAATTATGGAGGGGGGAAACCACTTACCTCTGTCCTCTGGTGTATTTTCTTGTTAATGGTGGTATTCAGAGGTAATACCACCCAAGAGTGGCTCTGATTTTCTCTTATTATCCCTGTTGATCTTCCTGTGAAGTTTCTTGTAGAACTTCACTGTTTCCTGTAGCTCGGGGGTGCATGTAAGCTCGGACTCAATGCTTTGCTCTTCGATTAGTCCTTTGACTTCTATTTCTCCCACTAATCTCTAAATGCTAAATTAAGTGGGCATAATGAGCCAAAAATTACCTTTATGGCCTCTTAACCGAATTTAGAGTGGAGTGCTGACTTGGACTGGGCACGAGTTTTCCTCTTTGGGACCGTTGGTCCTAATCCAATTAATCATTGCCCCTACCTCAGAATCACCTCCTTGTCATTTTAAACTCTCCCTTCACTGATTTTACTTGCCCAGGTGGCATGTACACTCAAATTTTCATCCACTTTAACTCTACGAGGGTGGCCAAGTTAACTGGCTACCTTTTTTCCTTTTTGTTAGGCGTGGAGCTTGATTATCTTGTTTATTTTGTATCACAGTGTTGGACCCCTGTACCTTAATGGGGGTGGCAACGCCACTCATAATTAAACACTGCCTGGGGGGTCCGGGGGTGGGGCAGCTGCGACTTTATGGAGCCCCCCCCTAGCAGGGGGTTTCGGGGGTAGTGCCCCCGAAGCTAAAAATAGATATAAAATTGCCTTGTAAAAGTATAGTAATTTCTAGTAAATTTGGGCCGTTCATTAGGTGGATGATCTGACGGTAGAAGTTATGTTTATTTTAGGGCTTTTCTCCCTAGAAGGAAACCCCTCACTTTGTATGAGGGTATTTTATTGTGGCTGTGTAATGTATGTGTTTTTTGGAGCGAGAAATAGATAGGGAGAATGTGAGAGAGAACAAAGGATATTACAGCAGATCTGCTATAGGTTGTGTCTCTTCATTTTGCTGGATAATAGAAAGGAAGGACTAGCTGTTCAGAGTGGACGTAGCTCAAACTGGGTGAACCAAATATATCTGTGTCACTCTATTTTTATGTGTTTTGTGTGCTTTTGTTTTTCACATATTTTATGTGTTGCATTTCTCTGTAATATATAATTTTATAACAATTGGTATCAGAGCTGAAGGTCTATTTGGCTGATAAACTCGTAGGAAAGAAGGGTTCCTGGTTCGAGTGGGAGCAATGGCAGAAGATGGTAAGTTTAGGGTCGAGAAGTTTAACGGTCAAAACTTCCCGCTGTGGATGATGCAGATGGAATATTATCTGTATCAGAAAGATTTGTACCTACCTTTGAGTAGAAAAAAAATAATCCAACAGCAATGAAAGATGCAAAATGGGATATTATTGATAGAAAGGCACTCAGAACAATACGATTGTGCCTCGCTGCATCGGTAGCCTTCAATATTTCGAAGGAAACAACAACAGAGGGTTTGATTAAGGCGTTGGCGAAATTATATGAAAATCCCTTGGCCTCAAACAAGGTATTTCTTATGAAATGTTTATTTAATATGAAGATGTCAGAAGGTGGATCTATTGCAAACCATTTAAATGATTTTAATACAGTTACCAGTCAGTTAAGTTCTGTAGGGGTAAACTTTGATGATGAAGTTAGGGCTCTTTTATTTCTGGGCTCATTTCCAGAAAGCTGGAATGGTTTAGTTATGGCCATTAGTAACTCTGTCTCTGGATATAGTACTTTAAAGTTTGATGATGTTGTCAGTTTTATCCTTAGCGAGGAAATGCGACGGAAAAGCTCCGGTGAGACATCAGGTAATGCTTTGAGTGCAGAGTCTAGGGGAAAAATAATGGAAAGAGGAAAGAGCTTGGCATATCCTAGTAAATTAAGGAAAGGCAGATCCAAGTCTAGATCGGGGATAGTGTGCTGGAAATGTGGAAAGAAAGGACACCTAAAGAAAGACTTTAGATCTCAGAAGGGAAAAGAAGGAGACACACAGCAAGAAAGGAATCATGAAGCAAATGTGACATGTGATGTGTTACAAGATGCTTTGATTCTTTCTTTCGAATATGTTACTGATTCTTGGGTTGTAGATTCAGGGGCTTCATTCCATGCCACACCTGATAAGAAATATTTTCATGACTATGTTCAAGGAGATTTTGGACAAGTTCGTTTGGGTGATGATAAACTCTGTAAAATTGTTGGAATGGGTAAAGTTCTTGTAAAACAACAGAATGGAAACCAATGGCTACTAAAGGAGGTAAGGCATGTTCCAGATCTGAAGAAAAATCTGATTTCAACAGGGCAGTTAGGCAGTGAAGGTTGTGTGACAACTTTCACAGATAAAACCTGGAAGGTCACCAAAGGAGCCCTGGTAATAGAAAAAGGCGAAAAGGTTGGTACATTGTATTTATGCAATGGTATTTCTAACTCTGTTAATGCTTTAACTTCCAAAGGAGCAGATGCAACATTATGGCATCATAGGCTCGGACACATGAGTGAGAAGGGGATGAAAATTCTTCACTCAAGAAATTTGTTGCTAGGTTTGAAGAATGTTGATTTGGATTTCTGTGAGAATTGCATTTATGGAAAACAGAAGAGAGTCAGATTTCTCAGAGTTGGGAAAGAAAAGAAGAGCGAAAAATTAGAGCTTGTGCATATAGATGTATGGGGACCTGCTCAGGTATCATCTCTTGGTGGCTCTCGTTATTATGTTACTTTTATTGATGATGCAACTAGAAAAACATGGATTTATTGTATTCAGAATAAATCTGATGTATTTGATACTTTCAAGAAATGGAAAGCTTTGGTTAAGATTGAGACAGGAAAGAAGTTGAAGTGTCTCAGATCAGACAATGGAGGTGAATATTGCAGCAAAGAGTTTGATAGGTACTGTTCAGAGCATGGAATTTGCAGAGAGAAGACAGTTCCAAGAACACCACAAGAAAATGGTGTGTCAGAAAGGATGAACAGAACAATCATGGAGCGTGCAAGGTGCATGAGATTGCATGCAGGATTGCTTTTACAATTTTGGGCAGATGTTGTAGATACTGCTGTTTATCTAATAAACAGAGGGCCTTCAAGTTCCTTGGATGGTGGTATTCCAGAGGAAGCATGGACAGGTAAAAAGGTAAACTACTCTTTTCTAAAGCCTTTTGGTTGTGAGGCCTTTTTCCATATTAATAAAGAAAATAGAACAAAGCTTGAGGCAAAATCAAAGAAATGTACCTTTATTGGATATGGTGTTAATGATTTTGGTTATCGCTTATATGATTATGAAAATCATAAAATCATTAGGAGTAGAGATGTAATATTCAATGAAAAGGTATTGTATAAGAATCAGTTTCAGGAAAAGAAACAGGAAAAAGAAAGCAAGGAATACACGGTTCTTGATGAGATAACTGAAAAAGTAAAGGTGCCTGAAAATAATAATAATCAACAACCACAGCAGCAACAACCACCAAAACAGCAACAGGCACCTCAAACACCTGAAAGTGGTGTTAGAAGATCTACCAGGATAAGTAGACCCCCTAAACGATACTCTCCTTCATTATATTATTTATTGTTGACTGATTCTGGTGAACCTGAATGTTATGAAGAAGCAATGCAGGTTGAAAGCAGGAAGAAGTGGGAGCTAGCCATGGAAGAAGAGATGGAATCCTTAATGCATAACCAGACTTAGGACTTAGTCAAGTTGCCTGCAGGTAAAACTGCATTGCAGAATAAATGGGTTTACAGGCTGAAGGAAGAAGATGGAGGAAAACAAAGGTACAAAGCTAGACTTTTGGTGAAGGGGTTTGCACAAAAGAAAGGTATTGATTTTGATGAAATATTTTCTCCTGTTGTTAATATGACTTCAATCAGAACTATTTTAAGTCTTGTAGCAGTGGAAGATTTACATCTTGAATAGTTAGATGTAAAGACAACATTTCTCCATGGAGATTTGGAGGAAGAGATATATATGGAGCAACCAGAAGGATATGAGGTCAAAGGGAAAGAAAAATTAGTGTGCAAGTTAAAGAAGAGCTTGTATGGCTTAAAACAGGCTCCAAGGCAGTGGTATCTAAAATTTGACAAGTTTATGTCTGAACAAGGTTATACTAGATGTCACTCTGATCATTGTGTTTATCTAAAAAGGAAAAATGATGGTAGCTATATTATATTGCTATTGTATGTAGATGACATGCTTGTTGCAGGGTCTAACATGCAGGAAATAAATGTGCTCAAAAGAAAATTGGCAAATTCATTTTCAATGAAGGATTTGGGAGCTGCAAAACAAATCCTTGGTATGAGGATAACTAGAGACAGGAAAAATCGCAAATTAACACTGTCTCAGAATGAGTACATAGAAAATGTGTTGAAAATATTTAATATGCAGAATGAAAAACCAGTTAGTACACCTTTTTCTAGCCATTTCAAACTTAGTAAGGATATGTGCCCCAAGACCCAAGAAGAAATGGACTACATGTCTAAAGTTCCATATGCATCAGCAGTTGGAAGCTTAATGTATGCAATGGTCTGCACAAGGCCTGATATTGCACATGCAGTGGGAGTTGTAAGAAGGTACATGAACAATCCAGGAAAAGAACATTGGATGGTAGTGAAATGGATTCTCAGATATTTGAGAGGTACCACAAATCAAGCATTATGCTTTGGTGGTTCAAACATTGCTCTACAGGGATATGTTGATGCAGATATGGCAGGTGACAGAGATAACAGGAGGAGCACTACAGGATATGTATTTACCGTAGGTGGAACAACTGTCAGTTGGGTTTCAAAAATCCAAAGTGTTGTTGCACTTTCAACAACAGAAGCAGAGTATGTTGCTGCTACAGAGGCTAGTAAAGAAATGATTTGGTTACAAAGGTTTATGGGTGAATTGGGTAAGAAGCATGATATGGGCACGTTATATAGTGATAGCCAAAGTGTCATTCATCTTGCAAAGAACTCAGCATTTCATTCCAGGACTAAACACATACATCTCAAGTACCATTTCATACGGTCAGTATTGGAAGATGGAGAGTTGAAGCTGGAAAAGATACGACCAAATATACAACTAGACAACAAAATTGAGATAACCAATTAATGACTAAGCTAAAAACGACCAAAAGTTGGTCGCGTTATAAGATACTGTAAATTAGCTACTATTGGTCACCGACCGAAAAATAGTCGTTTATATGCAAATTTTAGTCGTTTTTTTAGTAACTAATTAGCCATTTTGTACTAGTGGTTGGAAGCTTAATGTATGCAATGGTTTGCACAAGGCCTGATATTGCACATGCAGTTGGAGTTGTAAGTATGTACATGATCAATAAAGGAAAAGAGCATTGGATGGGAGTAAAATGGATTCTCAAATATTTGAGAGGTACCACAAATTAAGCATTATGCTTTGGTGGTTCAAACATTGCTCTACAGGGATATGTTGATGCAGATATGGTAGTTGAAAAAGATAACAGAAGGAGAACTACAAGATATGTATTTAATGTAGGTGGAACAGCTGTCAGTTGGGTTTCAAAAATCCAAAGTGTTGTTGCACTTTCAACAACAGAAGCAGAGTATGTTGCTGCTACAGAGGCTAGTAAAGAAATGATTTGGTTACAAAGGTTTATGGATGAATTGGGTAAGAAGCATGAGATAGTGATAGCCAAAGTGCCATTCATATTGCAAATAACACATCATTTCATTCCAGGACTATACACATACAACTCAAGTACCATTTCATACTGTCAGTATTGGAAGATAGATAGTTGAAGTTGGAAAAGATACACACTAGCCAGAATCCTGCAAATATGCTAACAAAAGTTTTAACTAGGGAGAAACTAGAATACGATAAGCTTCAATTAGTCTTCAAGGATGACGATGAAGATGAGAAATAGCTAGGTCCAAAGAGGAGTCATTGTCCAGCAAATGAAGCAGTGGTGGAGTTGCTACAATCAGTCTCCAAGTGGGAGATTGTTGGGTGTGCAGCCTGATTATCTTGTTTATTTTGTATCACAGCATTGGACCCCTGTACGTTAATGGGGGCGGCAACGCCGCCCATAATTAAATCCTGTCTGGGGGCTCCAGGGGGGGGATGCGCCCCCGAAGCTAAAAATAGATGTAAAATTTCCTTGTAAAAGTATAGTAATTTCTAGTCAATCTAGGACATCCATTACGTGAATGATCCGACGGTAGAATTTATGTTTAGTTTAGTGTTTTTTCCCTAGAAGGAAACCCCTCGCTTGTATGAGGGTATTATATTGTGGCTGTGTATGGTATTTGTATCCTCAGAGTGAGAAGTAGATAAGGAGACTATGAGAGAGAAAAGAGGATATTACAGCAGATCTGTTGTAGGTTGTGTCTCTTCATTTTGCTGGATAATAGAAAGGAAGGAATGGCTATTTGGGAACCCAAACTGGGTGAACTATGTATATCTATATCTCTCTAGTTTTATGTGTTTTGTGTGCTTGTGTTTTCCACATATTTTATGTGTTTCATTGCTATGTAATATTTAATTCTAAAAAATGGCACATGCCTCAAGCCTTATCACGAGTAAGTTCTAACTCTCACAACCGAGAGGAGTCAGTTGGGTGGACTATAGATAAATTGAGTCAATAACTCTCTCGCACTCGAGAAGAGAATAAATAGGAAGCCCAATAAAGCACAAAATGAAATAACAAAAGAAACTCACTGTTGCAATGTGGAGACCACATCACAACCGATTGTGGTCGAGGGAGGGTAGTGTACAACCTGTCATTCATGTCAAAAAGCCAAACATGTCAAACATCATTCCATCATCATGACCCATCATACCCATGTCAGTTTGTAGGATTACCCAGATTTGAGAAATAACTTCCATAATTAGTAACATCCATACTATAATAAATTCTCCATATTAGGCAATAATCATTACCCATCACGTCTGCCCAAATCTTGAAGTCACAGTCAGCCATGTTAGAACGCACCTCATCGTGGTAACTAATCACATGATTATAGCCATGGGGGAGGTAGAAAAATTAATTAGTTATGGGATCTTATCAACCTCATTCATGCCGATTACATTACTTAATCCACATGAAAGAAGAAAGGATGGTAATTCCAGAGAATTCTGATTTAGAACAAGAAACAACAGCAACAACAAGCTAAATATCATCAGAAGAAGTCTAAAGAGAGAATCCAATAGCGGGAATTTATAGAGAAAGAGAAGGGGTAGCACTGCAAGCATACAAAAGAAGATCAAAGATGACCAAGGTAGCACCAGTAGTTTTCGAGCCTCAGCTTGATGAGAGAATTCAGAGAATGGAATCGCTAGTGGGAAAGCATGATAATGCGTCGCTGATTGACAAAGATTTCATAGATTCATACTATGTTTTGACGATGAAGAGGCAGGTTCACATAGAAAATTACACTACGAAAGGAGGAGAGGAAGAAGCAAGATTGAATCCAATGTTTAGAGGTATCTAGCAGTCAAAAATACTGAACCTCAGGAACCTCCCAGTGTTCAAAACCATAGGAGCGGCAATGTCGTGTACGAAATTCCTGCTGAGCAGACTCCCTAATGGGTCACTATGGTTAGGGAGGGAGATATCGATACATGAAGAAGATATTCAGAAGCTGATGGGATTATCAACAGAAGGAAGGGATGTCTCCATGCCATTCCAGATAGTCTCCAAGAGAGTAAAAAAGGTGGGATATTGTGACTATTATAAGAAATACGACACTAAAAGAGGAATGAAGGGGGAAAATATAGACCTCATAAACAACCCAACAATTAAATTTTCCTGTTACCTCATTGCAGGAAAGACCATGAGGCACTATATGAAGAGCGTATGTACCCTTGAGACCATTTCAGTTGCGAAACACTACCTCCAGGGAACCTAGATGAATTGGTGTACGTTTCTACTGAACAAACTGTTTGAAGCTTGTGAAGGTAACCACAAAATAGCCACTGATTTCATTTACGGCTACCTCATCATGACATTTGCAATGTGGAAATGGACTCACCCGAGGCTGAGACAGCTTGTGGAAATCATAAGTGGTCAGCCGATGGCGATGAATTTTACACCCTGGAAGATTTCGGGAGCCCCAACACCAAGGAGGTAATTGAAGAAGCATTCACATTCTGTTACAGGAAGATGGTGGATATAGTGGCGAGGTAGAAAAGGGTTTCAGGGAGTCTTCTCGACAGATATTCCTCTCATATATGGTTCGGGGTCACCCATAAGAAAACATACATCAGACCCACTTTTGTGGATGAAACAATATTTAAAATGAGATCGTTAAAGTTTCAAGTGGATGAAGAGGCATTCTACACTAAATTCTGTTAGTATGAATCCTTTTTCGAAGTGTACGAAAAAGGACCACTTTAGCTACGCATAACTAATAGCCCTAACAACAAAAGTGGCTGCCAATATCTTCAGACCTGCGGTTAGCTGAACATAAAAGAGCTGCAAAAACCAGATCTATGCATGGAAAGACAATAAGTAGAAAAAATAAGGGTTTGCTCCATATACCAATAGACAAGACAAGAACAATTTTTGAAAGAATTTTTGCATTAATCAGGCACCTAGGAGGAAAACAAGAAGGCGTATCCAATTCTCCTCAGTGGGATGGGTTCTTGGAAGTCCTCAGCACTTGAGATCTAAAATCTCTCTCTCTTGTTGGTGTAGAAAACCCACACAAAGAATGGAACTCAAAGGGAGCTCACACAGCAAATGGCAGAAAATGGTGACCAATTGTATAGATCCAGAGTGATCTAATAGGCAACAAAAGGTGAAGAATGGTAGGAAAAACCCTCCTATTTATAACAAAATATTGGGTCATTCTAGATCTTGGTGCATGGGTTAACCAGATCTAGATCCACTTTTTAAGGAATATTTTATTATATTTGTTGGAGGGAAAAGGTATTTGATTTGGGTCAAATCCATTAATTAGTTAAAAATAAATAAATAAATGATTTATTTCTGTTTTTAAGGAAGAGGTTAGAAGATAATCAAATAAATAAGGATTTATTTAATTATTTAAGGAAGTGGTTGAAAGATAATTAAATAAATAATGATTTATCTAATTATTTGCGGGTGATTTGGTCATATTTAACAAGGAATATTATCTAAATAAGATTTAAATAATTATTCCTAGAAAATAATAAGATAGATAAAGGTTTATCTAATTAATTTCTTTGTTTTTGGGTTAAACATGACTGGGAATAATAATTAAATTATGGTTTAATTAATTATTCCATGAGAAAAATCAAACAAATATAGGTTTGTTTAATATTTCCTTTTGGGGTTTCCTGTTTAGACCATAAACAACCTAATAAATGTGGTTTATTAAGTTATTTTACATAGTGAAAGCAATTTTACTTAGGGTAAAATTGGTCTTACATGGTGTACTCGGGTCCATCTAATGATAATAGGTTAGATGACCAAAAAATGGTGTAACAGATTGCCCCCCAGCGTGCGAGTGTCAGGAGCAAATCGTATGACCGAAGTACGTTGTAAGAACTCAATCACTAGACAAAAAAAGGGAAGTCAGAGAGAGAAATGCAAGGTAGATAGTGTGTTGAAGAACTAGACCCTGAGGAGACGAGACTCGCAGGTGCAACAAGTCTCTTTTTATGAGAGGGTACCTGTGCTGAAGGCGGCAGGGGATGCATACCTATGCCCGCCGAGACAAAGTAAAAAATAATAGTGTGTCCATTAAACAAGGGACCGAACCATAAAGTACAACTGGCATAATCATGAGCCAGATAAAAATACAATGAGGAATCCCATATACATGTTGTGCCTGGGATAACAGCCAGGACTTGTACAATAATATATGAGTACATGAGATACAAATACAACCCGAATGCCCCCTGTAAATGGGGAAGGGCTCACAAAATCTGACTGATACATGAAAATCAAAGAGGCGCTGCAAGTGGCTAAGGCCAACATCATCAAATATCTAGAGCTGCATCGAAGGCTGCAAGGAAGAGGTCATCTGGGCATGTGGGGGGCTACCTGCAGGGCCACCCCCTCATGAGGGTTGAGACATCTCACACACACCCGGGAATCATCAAGAGCTGCTGCTGGATCACTCGACCATCAAGTATACGAATCTCGATCATGCTGAAAGGAGCTGGAGAAAAAATCAAGTCAAAGGGAAATGAGAGGTCCCTTTGCCTGATCCGAGGCACCGAACAAGAGTGGAAGCTGGAACCAAGGTACACTGCCCTCTAGACCTGGCTTCTGGAAGGAGTGAGATGATGTCGACAGAAGGAGGTCCTCCATAGGTGAGGCAATGAGACATCCTCAACTAAGGCACGAGAGAAAATAGTGGAGCGACGGACAGACTGACACTAATGATGATAGGGAAATGGAAAGGACTGAGTAGCGAATGGACGACTTCCCTTGTTAGAGCATAAAGGGCATGAATGAAATGGCAGCGACTGACACAAGATCATAAGGGATAGGGGACAGTGGGACTGGAGGTCATAAAGTGCGACACAAGAGAGAGACCAAGCAATGAAGGATGGAGGGCTATAGCTGGGCATAAAGGGACTCGGGCTAGACTCCATGGATGCAATGATGACTCAACTTGGATACTCTAAACAAGGGCAACTCGATGGTGCTGCCACACAGTAAAGGCCCAGTGGGGGGCCATCAAAACATGAGTACAAGGTGGGAACTCATGACGAAAATCGACACGAACAAAGACAAGTAAGGAGGCAAAGTGGTGCCTCGAGTACAAGTGTCGTAAGTGAGGAAGTTCGATTTTAATGAGGGGGGAAGTGACCCTTCTTGGACAAAATGTGTCCTGGTGAAGTATCAGATCATAAAAAACTAACAGATACCCATTTGAGGGCTCGGTGACAGCTTTCCAACGGTGCAGAAGAAACAGGGGTTCTCTTTTAATAAGGCAGTTTTCCCTCCAAATTCACTCATTTTCTATTGTTGCTGTGGTGAATGTAGAGAGGAGAGAAGGCCCTAAATCTTGCGGCGAGCGTAGCGGACAAACCGACCGTTGGAATCGAGATCCGTTAGTTGAAGGTAAGAGGCCTAACCTTACTCTTTCATTTTGATGGATTGAAATTTCAGTTTAGGGCCCAAAATCCCAGAAACAGACCCTCCTTCATCTCTACCGCCGGGTCGCACTTTTTGGGCCAAAAAGTGTGACATGGGACGCAGGTTTCAGGGAAAAAACTGCGCCCTGGTCCTGAATTGGGCAGAAAAGTGTGACCTGGGAGATGAGGGGGTTTTGGTGCTTTTTTATGGCTGGGAGTTGGGTTTTTGTGTTTGGTTATGGTATTCCCGATCTGTATGCTGACAAAGATGATGTTTTTGTACAGGTATGGCAGATTTACGGGTTAACTGGAGAGAGAGAGACCTGGGTACATTACGGGAAGAGATCCAGACGGATCAGGGTTTCCGTCGTGTGTTGGCCAGGTTTGGGGTTCTAAAGTTCTTGGAGAACCCGTTGATGAGAGCAAGAGAGCCCTTGTTTGCTCGGATTATCCATTATTGGGATCCAGAGCATGAGGTCTTTGTAGTGCAGGGGCACAGGATCGAACTGACAGTCCAGGATGTATATTTCCTGACGAGTCTCCCACCACTGGGGATGGTGGGAAACATGCAGCCAGTATTACCGTGGGGGCGACATATCATGGAGTTTGTGGAACGAAATTGTCGACCGAGTCTCCAAGTCAAGGGGACTCGGATACCGATCAGGGATCTAGAGAGGCTAGAAACCCGTGCAGTGGCTGCAGATGTGCTACGTATCCTGGGCAGCCAGGCATTCCATCACGTCACTGGGGGGCAGATGATGATTGTGGAAATTCTGTTGAGTGGGACCTACTATGGGTGGGCCCAAATGATGCTGGTGTCGCTAAAACGACAGTTGTCGCTCTGCAAGCGGCAAGTGAACCACGATTTCTCGTATGGGACTTTATTATGCGCCTTCTTCTTTGAGAAGATCCTGACCTTGAGGCCTCATATATAGCTTCCAGATGGGGGCTCGAGAGAGCCCAGGATGCGCCGGTGGGGGCAGCTACTGTTCAGAGGAGGAGGAGGGGCGGTCGGGCGAGTGTTTCGACTTGAGTTTTTTGCCCATTGGGATCAGATGCCGTTATACATAGACGAATATCCCTATAGCGGGATGAGTTATTGTGGAGATCCGGACCTGCCACTTCCGCCTGGTCGAGTCTGGGGGCCTGATGGTAAGTGACAGATTTCTATTATTGTATGGGCATGTTAAAGTTTTTCGAATAGTAGCTAGGGTGCTGATTCATGTACTTTTGGTATGCAGATATAGCACCGGTAAAACTGGCCGGATACATGGGACGACCGGCAGCATCTGGAGCTATAGGTCCGAGTGGGTCGAGAGCAGCGCATAATGAGGATGCCGCCACCCTTCTGGAGGACATCCGCCGTAGATGTGAAAGGTTGCTGACCGGAGTATCAGAGCGCGGGTGGCAGGACTTAGATGACGAGTACATAGAGCCATATATTGGTCTACCCTCGGAATGGCGAGGGGTCATGCAGCGCATGGCAATGGCCGGTCAAGGGATACGTGATCTACAGGCTACAGGGGCAGAGCTATTGGCTCAGGATCTGCCAGATAGTGATTATGTGTGGGGCATGTGGTGCCCCCTAGTGTGTATGTAGGGGCAGGTGGTGCCCCCAGTTTTGAGTTTTTTGTAACATGCTATGGGCATGTCGTATGTATCAGAGTAGATGGACTCTAAACACATGTTTTCGCGACACATATTATGGATATGCATCGTTTTTAATGATTATGAATGTTATTGTATTGTATGAAATGCGTGTGATAAATGCCAATCTAGAACATGGTTTGCAATACTATCTACATAGTGATTTTGTTCTCGAGGTACATGGTTGAAAGTTATGGTTTCAAATGCACGTATCAAGAGTTTCACTCGTAAATAGCATCTAAACAACACAGGGTTATGCACACGATAAACACCATTTAGTTGCATTACAAGAAGTAGGGAATCCAAACGAACGTGCAGATGGAGGATGTGATGAAAGAGGGCATCGGCTAAGAGACCACGCACTGCATCATATTCGGCCTGATTTTTGGTGGCAAAACCAATGCAGACCCCGTTAGAGAGAACAAGGGCATTCAAGGGGGTGAATATGGCCCAACCTGCTGAGGCTAGATTCCGAGAGTAACGACTTGCACCATCAGCGTAACCGATAAAGGGTGTGGATGGGGGGTCCATTGGAATGGTGTTACAAGACAACAAATGAGGGGAGGAGAGGCAATGATGGCAGCGTGAGTGCATAGAAGATATCGGGTGACAACTGCGGGAGAGAGTGCAAGGAGGAGGATGACTATGACTCATATACAAACTAGAGGGTTGTATATGAGGGCTATCGGAAGTATGGTAAGGACTCGGGCTGCGGAGGTCAACAGAGACACGGGTGGAGTGATCTTGTGTATGGGTAAAAAAGGGGTGGTCAGGTGACACAACAGGGGAGAATGCAGGGGGGCTAGGCTCTGAGTGTCTCGCAAAGGAGGATAGGTAAAGAATGGTTACAGTAGACTCCGTCATCTGAAAATCAGGGGGGGGAATGTTGATGGGAGCGGGGGGATCCTCAAGCTGACCTGAAGCATACTGCGCGAGGATGGGAGAGGCGGATTGATTTTGTTCAACCTCATACTCTCGTACCACCTCTAAAGAGGCGCAGTAATGCGTCAGGTGAGGACAATGGTGGGAATAATGGCCATGGACGCCGCACAAAGCATAGGGTTTGTTGGTGCGGAGAGTCTTGGGGTTCTTGGTTACGGACGAAGAAGGAATGGAGGCTTCAGGGGCCGTAGCTTCAGGGAACGCGACTTTAACCATGGGCTGAATACGGGGTAACTCAGGACAAGCATGGGTGGCATGACCGGCAACATCACATAAGGCACAAGGTGTTGCGGGCGGAGGAGGGGCTGGGTCAGTTGCAGTGGTCTTGTCTTTGGGTGCCCCCTTGCGGGCTTTGCCTTTCTTCCCGGGAGCCGTCACGACAGGAGAGGGGTCCTATGGAGGTGTTGGGGGCACAGGGGCAATGGAGGAAGCGAGGGGGACCGTTTGGACCGGTGTCAAAGCCATGTAGGGTTTAGGGTGACCAGGAGGGGTAGCTGCTGGAGGATCAAGGTACCAGACAGGTATGCCCAAGGTCAGGTTAGGGAGAGAGAGGGTGGCCATGACGGGGACAAAATATACTCCGGGAGGGGGAGCCAGGAAAGGGATCTGCCCAGTAGGGAAATGACCAGGAGGGATGGCTCCGAGATGGTTAAGGCCTGGGGGAACCGATCTAGGAGGATAAAGAGGTTCAGGGATACCAGCTAGAGGGGGAGGGCCAGAAGGAGGCGGTCCGACTAGCGGAGATGAATGGCTAGGAGCGGGTTGCAGAGGGCGAGGGGGAGGTTGCTAACTAGCCGAGGTAGGCCGCTTACGGGCAGCCTGAGATGATTGCATCATGCAAACATTCGATAAGCTGGGATCAGTGATAGGAGGAGGTGGAAGGTTAGGGAAAGTTCCAAAGAGGGAGGAATCTTTGTAAACGCTGGGGGAGACACTAGTCAAGGAATCGATGGTTTGCTTGTTGGCTACAAAAGAGATGGTCGTCTCAGGTGAGGTCTGAGATTTTGGCTCATGATATGTCAACTGGTCAATGGTAACTATCTTTCCACTATGGGGGAAAGACATCTTGCGGAAAACCGCGAATGGGACATCAGACATAGCATAGGTGTAGCTTTGCCCCAATAGAATGTTGTATTCTAGCGGGGCGTCGATGACTTCGACGTCAACGCAAACAGTCTTACTGGCGAGAGTGATAGGACAATTATGAAACAGGCCAATGGGCTAGGAGGCATGGTCGTCCCAAGCGTGAAGGGTGATCGTGGAAGGGGCCAGCTCAGGAGATCTAAGTTGCTTCCAAACCGAAGTGGACATCACACAGGTGGATGCCCCCTCATCAATTATGCACTGGGAAACATTAGCATTCCGGATTTTGACTGGGATTTGGAAGGCAACAGAAGCAGGAAGAGGAGGATGGTCTAATTGAGAGGCATTGAAAACAATCATTTGGTCATCAGCAGGATCTACAGCGCCCATGGCAGATAGTAGAGCCTTCTTTTGGGAAGGGCACGACTGGAGGAGTTCCAGTGTGGAAATGGAAACAGGGGATTGCGCCAAATCATCTACTATACTATATGAATGAGCAGCTCGACTAGAAGCAGGGTTTCGACGTAGGGGTCCCTTAGGAATCTTGGTATGAACCTCAACTTTGGGTTGAGGGATATGTAAGGGGCCACTGGATGTCGAAAGAGGCTCTGTAGAACCTGAAGAAGGAGGCTCGGGGGCAGACTAAGCAGGAGGCTTGGGGTACTGGCAAGACCGAGTTTGAAGGTGAAGGTCGACGGTCGGGGAAGGATCAGAGTGCATCATAAGGATCTGGTAATCAGAGGAACCGGAAAGGGAAGGGGGAGTGGCGACCTGGCTGTCAGGCGGTTGGGTAGCCATGAATCCTTGCTGAGGGAAAGGATCAGTAAACACAGCTGGTTGGGTAGTGGCCACATTAGGAGGAGCATGAGGGGAGGCATTCTGTCCGCGCAATGTGGCTTGAGACTCCCAAATCTGTCGCATCTGGGGTAAGAGGGGACAATCGTGGGTGTAATGACCATAAAAACCGCAACACGAACAAGGCTTATTTGTGTGAAGCGACCTGTTTGGCTTGGGCTGAGTGCCCTGTTGCTGGTTGGCAGTGTTAGGGTCCACACCAGAATGGGGTCCACGGGTACCAGGGGCAGATTGGTTTTGATTGCCTCTCCGCCTTCTTTGAGAAGAAGAGGGATTATTCGCGCCCTGCTGTGCAAATAATTTCCCTCGAGGGGGCTGTAAGTGCTGTCGCGAGTTTTGAGGAGGCAAGGGAGATGGAAGCACATATGCTGGAGGAGCTAGTGCACCAAGCTGCGGATAATGGTAATGGCTAGGTTGGGCAACATTGAGGTAAGTGGGAGGTTGGGCAAAAGGAGGAGGCATGCCATATCCTAGATACATGCTACCGGGAGGGGGAAGAGTGCTAGAGGTGCTGGTCCCTCCCTGAGGGAGACCATAGCCCATAGGAGGTTGAGCGTACGGATGGGAAAGGGCTCCAACGATACCGTCGGCGGAATGAGATGCCCCCGGGGCATTAGCGCTGCTGGGCCTGGGGAGGTCAGGAAGAACGTTATAAATATAACCAAATTGAGCGTAGATCAGGTCATATTTCAAGGCTATTTGGAGGGCGGCTTATTCAGTTTGAGGAAAGTGAGAGGCGACATCTTTGCCGATAGGAGCTAAGAGGGTGCGAAGGAACCAGTCCATGTAAACCTGATCTTCGAAGGGTGGGGGCTCGACATAAGTTTCATCTTCGTCGCCATTCCTGAACATGGGTGGAAAGGCGGGTCAAAGAGGTTTGCTTGAATGAAGTCAAGAGCTCCGTGCCAGTATCGTATCGGAGAGGGAGCTGGAAATAAGATAAAAAGGCTTGGGCAAGGGTCGCAAAGGTGGTATGGGAAGAGGTGGCTTGTTCAACATACCATTTAGAAGCTTCGCCGGTAAGCGTGCGTTGGAACAAACGAAGACGAATGGAGTCATGGGTAATGGAATTGGAGGAACACCACATGTGGAAAGATCGGACATGATTGGTTGGATCTTCTCCATTAAGGCCCTCAAACTTAGGGATGTCGGAGGGGAGCTTGGTTGGCATAACAGGCCAATTAGCATTGTGGCGGATAAGGCCATTGATCAACTGATTGAAATCGGGGAGGCTGAGGCCTACAATGTACGGTAGCACAGGGGTGGCCGGGGTAGTTCCTGTGGCAGTTCTGCTAGTAGTAGGGCTGGCATTAGGGCCGGGAGAACCGCTAGCGTTAGGCCCTAGGCTAGACATAGTGAAGGTGGCAGGGGGAGAACCAGGAGGAGAAGGAGAACTCGATGAATCAGGAGAGGAGTCGGAGTGCGGACTCGAAGGAGGACTGGCTCGACGACGGCGGGGTGGAGCAGGTCGATCAACCGGAAACTGAGGGTGAAGGCTAAGAAGTCTCCGGGAAAGGCGCCTTGGGGGTGCAATGATGACAGGAAGAAGGAAACCAACAAGGGCAGAAAGGGACAGAATCAAGTGAGGTCAAGGGCAGACAAGGTGCAGTGACAATTGATTTTAGAGTCTTTGCCAGGCGGTGTTAACCAGGCGCTTCTTCACTTAGGGTCAGTGTGTGGTGTGCGTTAATTTTAATTTTTAAACCCTTTTCGTTATGAGAGCAAGAAAAAGTGTGTTGCGTAACTCAAAAGAAATCTGCAGAGAATAGTATATAAAGCTGAAATAACAGAACATTTAACAGCTAATTGTGCATCAATCTAACCCAAACAGGAGGGTCTCTCAAAACTACTCCAAAAGAGGGAAAAAATATACTCAAAACACACATAAAAAGAGGCCAATAGATCTAGGGTCAAAAGGGACAGGGATCTAGAGGATAAAGCTGCTGAAAAGAGGTGCAGATCACAGCCAAGAGACAGAGGCAAGGTGGCTGGAAAAAAGAAGGAAACCAGCAAAAAGCGGAGGGGGCAAGGAGGGGGCCCTAAAAGTAGATCCAAAAAAATCTTCAGGAGGTGATTTGAGAGGTAGAAGAACTGATTACAATGGATCTGAAAGGGAGGTAACAGATCTGGAAAAAAGGAGGCTGAAGCTCTGAACAACAGATGGCTGAAACAGCTAAAACTCTTCCACAAAAAGTGGAGGGTACTAAAGCCCTAGGGGGCTAGGTTCCCACTTAGATGAGTAAAAACAGATCAGAACTTGGTCAAAGCGGGCTGAGACAGAGGCTGGAATACTCTGACAGAAGCTGCAGCAAAACCCAGAAAAATTGCAGAAAAATCACTAAAAAATTGGCAGGTCACAGGTTCTGACCTGTTTTCAGTGCAGGTCGCAGAAAAGGGGCAGAAAAGTGTGACCTGGAGGTCCAGGTCACAGGTTATGGGCCAAAAAGGGCGACCCCCCATTCCGGTTGTCTCGGCGGCAGATTTTCAGAAAAGTTGTTGTCTCAGTTGCGGCTGGTGTCGCTTACCTATGCAATAGGGCCAGAAACACACAGAAGTTAGAAATTTTGATGTTTTAGGGTTTTATGTGAGAAAAAAAACATAAAAATAGGAAAAATAAATAGCTGAAAAGAAACCCTAGGGTCTGAAGTAGCTGGATATGCAGGAATATGAAAAACGACAGTGGTCGTAATTGAAAACCCGTGTGGAGTCGCCATTTGTTAGTATGGATCCTTTGTCGAAGTGTACGAAAAAGGACCACTTTAGCTACACATAACTAATAGCCCTAACAACAAAAGTGGCTGCCAATATCTTCAGATCTACGGTTAGTTGAACATAAAAGAGCTGCAAAAATCAGATCTATGCATGGAAAGACATTAAGCAGAAAAAATAAGGGTTTGCTCCATATACCAAGAGACAAGACAAGAACAATTTTTGAAAGAATTTTTGTATTAATCGGGCACCTGGGAGGAAAACAAGAAGGCGTATCCAATTCTCCTCAGTGGGATGGGTTCTTGGAAGTCCTCAGCACTTCAGATCTAAGATCTCTCTCTCTTGTTGGTGTAGAAAACCCACACAAAGAATGGAACTCAAAGGGAGCTCTCACAGCAAATGGCAGAAAATGGTGACCAAGTGTATAGATCCAGAGAGATCTAATAGGCAACAAAGGTGAAGAATGGTAGGAAAAACCCTCCTATTTATAACAAAATATTGGGTCATTCTAGATCTTGGTGCATGGGTTAACCAGATCTAGATCCACTTTTTATGGAATATTTTATTATATTTGTTGGAGGGAAAAGGTATTTGATTTGGGTCAAATCCCTTAATTAGTTAAAAATAAATAAATAAATGATTTATTTATCTTTTTAAGGAAGCGGTTAGAAGATAATCAAATAAATAAGGATTTATTTAATTATTTAAGGAAGTGGTTGAAAGATAATTAAATAAATAATGATTTATCTAATTATTTGTGGGTGATTTGGCCATATTTAATAAGGAATATTATCTAAATAAGATTTAAATAATTATTCCTAGAAAATAATAAGATAGATAAAGGTTTATCTAATTAATTTCTTTTTTTTGGGTTAAACATGACTGGGAATAATAATTAAATTATGGTTTAATTAATTATTCCATGAGGAAAATCAAACAAAATAGGTTTGTTTAATATTTCCTTTTGGGGTTTCCTGTTTAGACCATAAACAACCTAATAAATGTGGTTTATTAAGTTATTTTACATAGTGAAAGAAATTTTACTTAGGGTAAAATTGGTATTACATGGTGTACTTGGGTCCATCTAATGATAATAGGTTAGATGACCAAAAAATGGTGTAACAAATTCTATTCTGGGCCAGGGGTGGGAATGGAGATCAGAAGCAAAATCCATCACTACTCATTCGAGGGCATGCTGCCTAGACCACTAGCAAGGAAGACACCAAATGAGAAACTGAGCACAGTGTCTCAGTTGCAGCTAACACTGATACTAGAAGAGCTGGACACGAGGTAGAAGGCTTCAATATAGTAATTCAAAGTCTTACCAGTGCTTCTCCTATGTTTCCTACTTTGTTAGAGTTTCAGGCCTCAAATTATGCATCACCTTCCATATTTGCACCCATAATCACTGCCCTACCATCCACCATGTTTAACACACCCCCAAACAACCATAGTAGTTCCAATAGTAAGGCACCTAAACCACTCGTAGCCACTCCTAAGGCCAAGAAAGAAAGGGTTATGGTGCCTAGGAAAATATTTGATCTCAGTAAGGAATATCACACACAACCTATGGATATGTGGGAACCAATTCAAAAGGATCCAGAGGTGGCCCCCCATGTAACCTCCTAGCTACCTATGTTCAATCTATTTTCAGTTTTGAATGTTCAAACTTCATCTCCACCCCACACTCATACCTCCTCACCTCGCACTCACCATTCATTGCCTCATAGGTCATTCACTTTCAAAGACCGTTCCACCCACACTCCATCCACATCGGCAACAATTTCAGACCTAGTTAACATAAGAAGCAAGACAAATGGAGACAACGAGGAAGAGGTTAACTCGAGTACGACATTGGTCCCCAAAGTTAACCAACCTTTGATAGGATAGAGCAATTTTTTGGACCTATTAGTTCGTAGGGGATATTTTATTGCAGACACAATGCCCTCACCCAATGAGTTGAACCCTTTTCAACAAGAAAATTTGATACTGCAACAGGTTAAGCCAACCACAAGAATTAACAACCCGGGGAGTCAACTACTGCAACAGAACCAACCCACATCACCACCCGAGCACTTATCCAGATCGATAGCCATAAAAAAACCCCTTAGAGAAAGGTTGCCAAACAATGACATGCCTGGAGCTGAGATTATGCAGACCTAGGGCATAGAACAATTGTACAACTTCATCCAACATGTGGCACAACAGGCAGAAGGGCTACACAATGACCTCCAGAAGAGGTTTGAATAGCAACAACTACAAATCAATGTGCTTACTGAAGAGCACAACTAGTTAAAAGGAGAGAAGGACAGTCTGCAAGAACAACTGGAGAAGGTGATAGATTTTTCAAGGATCTTTGGCCAATAGTAATGGCTCCAGGTGACAAGACACTGAGAGACATATCAGCTTGCACTATAGTTGAACGGTCTATCCATGTGAAGATAGCTTGTGTGAATCTCAGCAAGGAAAATCAAGAGCTAAAGGAAGCACTCACGACAAGATCGTCGTTACCATATCCTTCTCTCATATATGCCGAGAAAGTCAGAGAGAAGCAGAAACAAGCAAATGGAATGCAAGAAACCGCCGAGACCACTGTGAAAGAGGCTTACAACCTTATGAAAAAATTTCGCGAGTGTTCAACCTCATTAACTATGAAGGGCCAAACAATATCGGCACAACTACAACAAGTTTCATGAGAAATAAAGGAGGCCACAGATCCCGTCGGCATAACTCAGTTATACAATCAAGCGTAAGGACTGGAGACCACAATACAGAAGATCGAAGAGAATTATGTTGCCACAAAGTAGGTCCTCAGGGAACTGAGGAAACCTTTTAAGAATAATGTAGAAGCAATACAAAAAATGGTCGTTGAGGCCAAAATCAAGATGAAAGAAGTATTCAATAAACTATCGGACATTACGAGAGAAATGGAAGCAAAAAAAGTTTCCACAGAAACTGAGTAGCTCATGAAGGAATGGAAACATGTTATTAATTTCTTTTTCGAACTCAAATCTTCAGCATTGGAAAAGGTTCTCGAGTTGGGGCCCTTGTTTGGACAAGGAGAGGAAACGAAGAAGATAGGGTTGGAAATAGAGGCAGATAGACCAATGGAGACCGAGGCAACAGAAAAAGATTGACTCGGGACGAGTCAATAGCATGTGATCGGGGCCTATTGGGGCCTTTGTTCTGAAAATGAAATGGTTTTTGAGTTGTGGATAATAGTGGCAGAGTGCAACCATGGTAGACAAGGAGTTGTCACGGTTGTGAAGAGTTGGAGAACAGGTGCCGCGACAGTTGTGGAAAACTAGCTCAGATGACAGGAATGAGCGACAAGGACAGGAAACAAAACTCCCAGTGATCAAGACGATGTGACAAACAGCAAAGTAGGAAAAGAGGGAAAACTGACAATCACATTGGAAAAGGAACAAATAGGAAATTAGCTAGCGGAGATAGGAGTTTAGTCCAGTAGAGGGTTGAGGAAGAGAGCCGCAGAAGAGCTCTATTATGTTCTTCTCTATTCTGTTATGCTTTGTTGTATTCTATTATGTTCTGTAACTGTTGTGATCCATCCCTCTGTAATCAACTCTAAGGAGTAATGTAACTGTCCGGTATTGATAATGAAATATACTTATACCTATGTTTGATGTTTTGAGTTCCATGTTAAGAATTTGGTTATGGTGAATTATTTTCCACTTTTAAATTTTAATTTTGCATCCTGAATATGCTTCATGAGTGGTATCTCGTGAAAAGTAGTTCAATCTGTTTTCGTTTCGCAGTTCTTTCTGTTTTGCTCTATAGCTGTGACTGGTTAATATCTGATCTATTCCTAACCTTACTAAGGTCACGACATGCCTCGGGTGAGACTCTCTGCTCTTCGAAGTAGGGTGAAAATGTAGGTGTTGTGCTAAAATACTGTGGAAACCTTGTTGGCCTCTCTCCTAAACCTCAGTCTTACTCAGAGACCTTCTTTCTTGCCAACAATATACATTAAGTTTATTCAGCTAATTAACATGGATAAAAAAAAAAAAATCAGTTAGATAATGAAAATATAAATAAAGTGTGAACTAATTATGTCTGGAGATGAATAGGGAGAGCCACACGATGGAATTTGAGAAATAAAATGGAAGGAGCTAGATTTTGAAGAATTGGCCATTTGATATAATTGTGAAATTTTCTCCCTGCATTTGAGAAAAATCAACAACAAATTTTGCTGTACATAACTAAAAGTAATTTGTGTGCCTTAAAAATGGACTTATTGTTATCGGTGCTAATGTGTTGTTAATCGTACCAGTATGGTTTTATTAATGGAGGCATCGATGTGGATTTATTAAATTATACACCGGTGATGTTAGTTAACAAAAACACCGAATATCCAAAAAAAAAGAAACAAAAAAAAATGGTAAATTGAAAAATGGGCAAAAAAATATTTTCAGAAATTTAATTTCATAAAAAAGTTCTTCAAAAAGTAAAATCTATTCATTATTTCATTACTTTCACAAAAAAATTTAGGGAGGTATTTGCATGAGAGAAATACCTCGAACAAGAGAGCATGAAAGCACTGCGAAGAAGAAAAATACTTTCCAACAAAAACACTATTCAGAGAATAAGAATTTGAAGCATCTGGTGATTCACACTGTTAGCGCAAGGAGTCATTCCTTGACTACAAAAGGATGAAGCCTTACACATCATAGTTCATTTCAAAATTTAAATGATTTTTTAAGTGGTAGGATGGCTTCTTAAATATTTTTAAATGATCTTTATATTCTTTAACACTTTAATGCATTTGGAAAGTTGTGGAAAGTATAAATTGTATGGGTAAATTGGTATTATAGGGAGCATAATTTAACAAAAGAAAGAAGATGGATAGCTGGTACTTATTCTAGTAAATATTCATATCCTAGATCAATCACACAGCTATAATGATGGCTCTTTACACAAACTCTATTTATGAAAAGTAAAAAACATTAAGAAATTATATTACATGCATAAATTACTCCATAAATCCTTTATGAAATCTTCACTGACATGCTCTACAACACATACATGATTTGCAGAAAGGTGGAAAGCAGATAATGTACTATTAAATCCTTTAACAATTTCTTACTCACATCGTACTAGTTATAGAAACTCATAATTAGAAGAAATTAACCAATAAAGAAGACACACCATACAATATATAGTTCTTGAGTAACAAAATCCTCCAGCATTAAGTGAAAAAATGAATTTATTTATTATATTCAGTCTTCAGGTAGACCAACATCCAACCTGGAAGTGGTATTGACAAATAATATATATATAGAAAGAGAGGCATTAACTCCATCTCTTCTAAAAATAAGGAAACACTACTCCTTACATTAACACTGTTACCGATGAAATAGGTAACCTAACCTCAAAACGAGAACTCTAGCCCAAAAAGACGCAAAAAACATGAAAAAACACCCTGAAAACAAAAAATGTGTATTCCAAAACGAACTTGGTTTTTTTTTAAGGTCAAATTTCAACATTTTATAAAATTATGCTAAAAACAAAATTGTTTTTTGAAAAAAGGATTGAAAAAGCACCCTCAAAACAAAACCAGTCGACGCTGGAATAACAAAAAAAAAAATTGCGTCATATTTTTGACATTTTTAAAAATAGAAATAACATTTTTTAATTTTCAAAATTGAAACATTAAAAAAACCTAAAATTTAAAAAAAAAAATTTAAAGCTTAAAATTTAAAAATATATAGGAATAAAAAAATAAACATTAAAAAAAACCTAAAATTTAAAAGAAAAGAAAAAAATTAAATATTAAAATTTCAAAATATATAGAAATAAAACACTAACAATAAAAACAAAATAAAAATATTAAATTAAAAAAAGAAGGAGAAAAAAACAAGTTAAAAAAGAAAGAAATTATAAAAAATAAAATATAGAAATTAAATTTAAAAAAGAAAAAGAAAAGGTTTATTCAAAAAAAATAAAAAATAAAAAATTTAAAGAAATATATTAAATTTTAATAAATTTAAAACTTAAAAAAAGAAATTAATAAAAAAAAAATATTGAAATTAAAAGTAAAAAATGAAAAAATAATTAAAAATAAAAAATGAAAAATAAACTAAAAAAATATATATTAAAAAAAAATAGATTTTAAAAAATAAATTAAATTTAAATTATAAAAATAATATATATATATATATATATATATATATATATATATATATATATATATATATATATATATGATTTTATTAAATTAAAAAAAAAATTGTGAATATTAAAATAATATATATATATATATATATATATATATATATATATATATATATATATATATATTAAATTTTAATAAATAAATAAATGAATAAACAAATAAATTTTGAAACAAAAAATAAATTTTAAATATAAAGAAAAAAAAACATTGTTAAAATAAAAAGTTAAAAACTTTAAAAATCAATTAAAATTGAAAAATTGAAAAAACTATATTAAATAAAATATATTAAATAAAAAATAAAATAAAAAACAAATTAATTTGAAAATATTAAGTTTAAGTTATATAAAAAAAAAATTAAAAAAAAAATCTAATTTTAATTGAAATAAAAAAATATAAAAATTTTATGTAATTAAAAAAATAATTTAAAAAAAAATAAAAATTATTAAATTCAAAAAAATAAAAATAAAAATACAAAATTTACTAAATTTAAAAAAATTAAATGAATAAATTAAACATAAAATTTAATAATAAAAAAAAAAATATATATATATATATATATATATATATGAAATTAAAAAAAAAATCAATTAAATAAAAAAAATGCAAAATTTAATAAAATTATTAACCAAATTTAGAAAAAAATAAAATAAAAACAAAAAAAATGAATAAAATTTAAAATTTAAAAATTAAAAAAAAAACAAAAAAAATTAAAACAAATTAAATCTCAAATAAAAAAATTAAATTAAAAAAAAAAATTTAGATTTTTTGAATTTAAAAAAAAAAAATCAAATAACAAAAAATATATTAAAAATAAAAAATAAAAAAAGAAGATTCTTTTTATCGTGGTGGCGCCACCAATCAACCTCCCACCCAAGTGACGGCGAAGGCCGGCTGCTGGGCGGGAGGCCGATTCTCGGAATCACCCTCCCACGGCGGGAGGCCGATTCCAGGAATCGCCCTCTGGCGGCGGGAGGCCGAATCCGGGAATCGCCCTCCTGCGGCGGGAGGCCGATTCCGGGAAGCGCCCTCCCGCAGTGGGAGGCCGATTCCGGGAATCGCCCTCCCGTAGCGAGAGGCCGATTCTGGGCGCGAGGGCGATTCCCGGAATCGGCCTCCCGCGGCGGGAGGACGATTTCTATAATTGGCTTCCCGTGACAGGAGGGCGATTCCCGGAATCGGCCTCCCACCCTGGGAGGGCAATTCCCAGAATCGGCCTCCTGCGGCGAGAGGGCGATTCTTGGAATCGGCCTTCTGCGGCGGGAGGGTAATTCCCATAATCGACCTCCCGCTGAGGTGGCGGCGGAGGCTGGCTGCTTGGCAGGCGGGGGGCTGCATGCAGCCTCCCGCCCGCACAACAGCCAGCCTCCGCCACCACCTGGGCGGGAGGCCGATTAGCGGCGCCACCACGATCAAAATTTTCTTTTTATTTTTTTTATTTCTTTTTATTTTTAATATTTTTTTTTTAATTTTATTTTTTTTTTTAAATTCAAAAAATTTAAAATTATTTTTTTTAATTCAAATTTTTTATTTTAAATTTAATTTGTTTTAATTTTTTTTATTTTTATTTTTTTAAATTTAATATTTTAGATTAATTATTTTTTAAAATTTAAAATATATTTATTAAATTTATTAAATTTCAATTTAATTTTTTTTTTTTTTTTAATCTTTTAGTTTATTTAGTTTTTCATTTTTAAAATTTATAAATTGTTTCATTTAAAAAAAAAAATAGTAAATTTATGGATATTTGTTTTTCAATTATTTGCAGGTGGTTTTTTTCATTTTTTGTTTTTTAATGATAGTTTTTTTTATTTTAATTCTTTTATTTTAATTTTCTTTTTAAATTTTAAATTTTGTTTTTTTTTTTTAAATTTGTTTTTTTTTTGTTAATTTTAAAATTTGTATTTTTTTTCTTCTTATTATTATTTTTTAATTTAATTTTTTCTTTATTGTATTTTATTTTTTTTTATCTAAATTTTAATTTTATAAATTAAATTATTTTTAATTTTTTTTTTTTAATTATATGGTTTTTTTTAACAACTTAGAAAAAAATGTTTTTGATGTTTTTTTTTTCTTTTTTTTTGTTAATTTTTGTTTTTTTCTTTAAATGATGTGTTTTTTTTTCAAATTTTGTCATTTCTTTTGATATAATTTTCGAATATTTTTGTTTTTTTTTTCAGTTTTTATTTATTTATTTTTGTCTAAATTTTTTATTTTTACGAGTTAATTCTGTTTTTTTTTTACATTTTTATTGGTTTTTTTTATTTTATATATATATATATATATTTTTTTTATCTAAGTTTTGTGTTTTATTACCAACATGAAAATCACCACTCTAAAAAAAAAAGGTTGATGCTGCATCAATACATTTCAAAATTAGCATGAAAATCACTGCTCTAAAAAAAAAGTTGATGCTGCATCAATACATTTCAAAATTAGCATTAAAATCACTAACATTTTAAAACAAATATTCATACTTCATAAATAAAAATATTAGTGTCAAAAATGTGCTCCAAAAAAAAAAGGTGATTCTACATCACCACTTTTCAAAATCAGGTGCTTTTTATGCTACCAAAAAAAAGTAGGTAACAGTGTGGTTACCTATTTCATCAGTAACAGTGTTCATTACATAGGTGTCATAGGACATTAAATCAATATCCCATCAAAATCCAACTGAAAATACATATGTAGATGAAAGAATAGAAGATACCGAGGCTGAACTGTTGAGTATGCTGACATGCTGCCCCCTTTTCTAGTGATTTGTCTCCTTGTGCCTTTGGTTCTTAAATAACCATGTATCTTCATTTAGTATGACCTACAAAAACCTCATAACGACCTTTCACAATCACTTGTTATATCCATTTGTTTATGAGTCTTTATCTTTTCTGAAATGGCTCGGAAATTTTGTTGACATGCGTCACAAATCAGTTAAAACAAACACTACCAGAAATTTTGGTAAAATCTTGTAACTGCACAAAAACTGTAATGCTACCGAAATTTTCGGTAGCACTCTGTTTCTTTTTCAAAAATGCATAGAAAACATTTAAAAATAAGTGCAGACTTACATCATTTGACATCTGTGTTGTTGTTCAAAATTGCACTTGATAAGCAAAAAATGTGATTTATAAAAAAGAAAAAAAAATTACCTTCCTTTGATGTCAACTGTAGCTTCAACAAGTTTGTACAAGTTTGTCTTGCTGGCAATAACTGATCTTGATTTGGTTTTTCTTGTGGCTAATTCTTTGATAGTGGCCTTCTCCTTCTTTAAACCCTTTTGGATCATTCTTCTTTTTTAGGGTTTTGTGTGCTACTCTGAAGGGGTTTTGTTTTTGTATTTCTTATTAGATTCCTTTGTGTTTAACCCTTCATATTATTGTTCTATATCAATGAATTTGTCCATACACTTGGATTGTGCAGAGCCCTGGAATTAAGCCTGTATTTTTTGTTCTCTCTAGTGTATTGTTTTTTGGTACTAGCAACAAGTTTGGCTTCCTCTTTCTTCTTCTTTCTATTTATCTCATACCCTGCATCTTTCAGGAGTTGTTCATCAAACTTTGTGGGGTGATATTGTTTTTGCATGTTATATTGAATTTCTACTTCCAAAATCTATGGTATCATCTATGCTTTAGACTTATCTATAGTTGCATACCTTCCTCTTCGAGTTCTGGTGTAGACATTAGGAAAAGGAGGAATGGGGAGCACCATTTTCATAGACTTGTTTTTATTAACAGAAGAGCTCTCTCCTTTCTCCAACTTTTTCTCAGCCTTGACTGAATGAATATTTTCTTTTCTTCTCTCAGATTTATGGATATTCTCCTTTTTAGCCTTCCTCTTGGTTCTTTTTGCATGTTGATGGTGTTGTTGTGAGGATGGAGGTGTAGGTGCAGGTTGGCTTGCCCTCTAAAACAAGAAATGGTCCCATGTCTGATTTATTTTTATTAAATCTTCTTCAACTAACACCTTAATGAGAACTTGATGATACAAGTTGTATTTTGAGGAACTAGTATGTGTTTGGATTCTGGCTGACATATTTTTTAGACTCTTCAACAAAAAGTATAGGAAATTGAGGGTCTTCATACCTGCAACATGAAAAATAAATCTCATATGATAAAGAAACACTACTTTGTACATCCTTTCACAAGTGAGGTAAATCTTGATGAGTTTAACAACATTTTCCCATTCATTTTTGAGGTATCTGCTGGGAATTCATTTGGCCCAGTTGGGATCTCTGTGTCCATCCTTGAGGAAACTGTTGAGGTCTCTTCCAGTGATAATATGACTTTTAAACCACCTTTATCCTTCCTATGGTAGGTTAAATGCATCAACAACTGAATCTGTTGAAACCTGCAATGTAAGACCATAGACTGTGGCTTCTTGTCCAGTGAAAGTGTGTTCAAACTCTTGAGCTACTCTTAAGTGAGAGCCTCCTAGTATGATGCACAAAGAATACCACCCTTCTTGAAAAAACAACTTTCTCACCTTCAAAATTGCATCCACTAGGTCAACACCTTGTAGTTCAATTCATTTTATCTTCCCTCCTCTTTTAGTCATCTTCAAAAATTAAATGCTCTATTTCTCAAATTTGATAGGTGGCATAGTTAGAAGAGCTCACCTAATAGGTGTTTCTTGTGTCTTCCTCTGAAATCCTATCTGAAATCTAAGACAACTCCTCAAACTGCAACTCTAGAAAACTCATTCTCCAACAACTAGGCTCCCAACTCATACTTATCCTTCTTTTTGAGTGATTTAAAATAGCAAAGATAGTTCACTATCCCATGCAATATATTTTCATGATGGAAAATATCCTTAACCGTAGTATGCACCATGTGATAGCCATCATGGTTTTCAGTTGGCTCTATAACTTCGGATAGCATGCTATAGGTGGCTTGAAATAAGTGGATCTATGACTAGAATTCACCTCCACTGCATGTTGTTTTATTGGCCTAAATTTATGGCAATGTATATGTGTAACCATCCAAATGGGGACTACATTAAACCTGTTGGTCCATGATCTTTCCATTCGAAAAGCATGTACATTGACATGAAACTAGACCAACTCGGCTGACAGACAGGTCATGATCAACGATTGGATTTGGTTATTGTGGATTGACACCTAGACTCTACATGTATACCATGACTTAACTAAACATAACTGACCACAAACCTATCCTATAACATGGTTTAAATCATAACGAAAAAAATTTAAAACCTATTTTAAACTAAAACACGTGGCTTTACACAAAGCAAATGCGCTTTTTATTTTTATTTTTAAAAACAAGAGAAGTTACCGGAATTTATGGTATCATTAGAATAAAATAAAAAGACACAGAAATAGGAATATAATAGACTGTGCGAAAAGGCTAAAACAGGTGCTACCAGAAATTTTGGTAGTGACCAATTTTTTTTTGAAATTTTTAAAGTGTAATCCAGACAACAAAAAATTTAAAATGGAATCATGACTTAGTAAAAAACTTTCCTAAAATTGGCTCCACAGGGGATAGAGCTCTCCCTATGAGGCTCTAAGAACCTTTATTAGTTTCAATTCCTTGTCATTGGGCTATACAGTCTTATTATGAAACACACCAATATTTACAGTGAAATTAGACCACCAACAACCTTAGTAAAATGATTTCTTGAGAAAATGCCTATTGAATGGGCCTCCAAACAGTTTTTTCCCACAAACATGTTGCAACTCAAAAGTATTTTTCTACAAATATTTAAGATTATGAAAGGATCAATCCATAAAGCATCAAATTTGGAATGCTTACCTGGATCTTGATGTTGTACATCCCATTTCAACACCATATGTCCAATATGAAAATCTTCCTTTTTAGTTTCTCTATGAAAAAATTGCTTCACATCTTGCTAACATTTTCTCACCAAATCATTTTTTTTCTCGCTTTTGCTACACTTCAATGATTTGATAAATTCTCCTAGTCATGTCATTTGGCTCAGCTTCATGATATTGCAGAAATTTAGCTATAGGAATGGCTAATTGGACTGGAAAAAAAACATAAGTTCCATAAACCATTTGAATATGTGATGTA
Source organism: Pinus albicaulis (assembly GCA_034641835.2). Classification (NCBI taxonomy): domain Eukaryota; kingdom Viridiplantae; phylum Streptophyta; class Pinopsida; order Pinales; family Pinaceae; genus Pinus; species Pinus albicaulis. The sequence continues at coordinate 466,771,221 of CM076573.1, forward strand.
TTAATAGAATTTTTTATTGTCACCCTGTCAGCCCATAAAGAAAACTTCAATTTTGAATCCCAGGTTTTCTTGTTTTGCTCCAATAACTTGGTGATGATTCTTACCAAACTTTTGTTTCATGATTCAGTTGAACCATTCCCTTGGGGATAGTAAGTTGTAGAGCGAGTGAGCTGAATACCATAATATACACAGGAATTTAGCAATGGGGTATCTTTAAAAGAAGCTTCATTATCACCTACTAACATTGATGGACATCCAAATCTGGTTATGATTCCCTCCAAAAAATTAATGATAGCTTTATGAGTAGCATTCCTGGTAGGTATTTCTTAAATCCATTTGGTGAAGTAATCAGTTGCAAAAAGAATCCAATGATTTTGTCCATTTGAATATGGATGAATTTATCCAATGAAATCTAAGCCCCATTCTTGAAAAGGTGCAGAAACTAGTATGGGCTTGAGGGCCAAAAACTTCAAATTTTTCTTGCTCATAAAATTTTGACATTTTTCACATGCTCTCACTTCAGCACATACATTACAAAATAAGCTAGGACAAAAATAGCCAGCTCTTAGTATTTTGTATACATTAGTTCTCCAATAATGATGACCTTCACACACACTACTATTCATGTCAAACATAACTTTCTCAGACTCATCTGGATCAATGCATCTCAACAAAAATCATGTAGGATCTTTCTAGTATAAATAGTTATCTTTGATGCAGAATTTAATAGTTTTCATCTTGAAAGATCTTACTCTGATTTTATCATAATTTGGAGGAGGTTTAAAATGTTGTAGAAAATGAATGATATCCTTATACTAGCTACACTCAGAAATATTTACATCCACTGCCATGATGTCAATCAGTTCAGAAATATCTCCTTTAGAGTTGTCATCAATGAAATTCAAGCCCAAAACTTTACAATTTTCTTCAACTAGTACTTTGGCTAATTGTTAACCTTTGATTAGTTTAGTAGGATTTATCTCTAAATCAAATTGAAGAACTTTAGTCACCCACTTACTTATTTTTCCATCAATATCACACTAACCTAATATCTCTCCAAAAGTAGATGAATGTACATAGGAAATGACTTGAGCATGCATAATATAAGCTCTAAAAAATTTCAAAACATTCACTAATGCTTAATCATGTTTTTCCAACATTTCATACTTCAATTCTCCATCTCTAAGAGCTCTACTGAAAATTCCTATGGGAGATTCATTATTTTTTGAATCCTTTTGTAACAAAATAGTAGTAATAGTATCTTGGGAGGAAAATGAGAAGATGAATAAAGGATTTGAGTATTCAGGGCTTACTAGTTGAGGTGCTTCAATGATATATTTTTTTATTAGCTCAAATGAATTTCTGTATTCAATTCTCCACCTCACTTCCTTATCCTTCTTCAGCATGCAAGTAATGTTCTTCACCACTTCAACAAAATTTGGAATGAACCTTCTTAAGAAATTGATCTTACCAAGGAAATATTGAACATCTTTATTGGATCTTGGAAGTGTTAAGTCCTAAATTGCAATCATTCTTTTAGGATCAATTTTCACTCCATCTTTAGAAACTATGTGACCCAACACCTTACCTTTCTTGAGAGAAAAATGAGACTTCTTTGGATTCAATGATATACCATATTTTATACATTTAAAAAATACTTGTCTCAAGTGCTGAAGGTGTTCTTCATCTCAAGTTGAAGACTTAGTAATATCATACAAATAGATGACCAATAATTTAGCTTTTTCCCCAATGAATGCAAATCCCATAGCACGCTAAAATGTAGCTCCGACATTCATAAGTACAAACGAAATATTTGCATACATGAATGTTTCCCAAGGAGTAGTGAATCTTGTCTTCTCTCAGTCTTATAGCCAAACAAAAACTTAATTATACCCGGAGAACCCATATAACATGGAAATTATGTTTGAACTAGTTACCTTTTGAAGAGTATGCTCCATCCTTGGTAATGGATAATCATATTTCTTGGAGAACTTGTTAAGATTCCAGAAATCTACACATAGTATTACTTCATCACTCTTCTTTCTTACTAGAACTAGATTAGCAACCCAATCTGATTATCTCAATTGAATGAAGATTTTGGCATCCAAAAGTTTTTTCACTTCCTTCTCCATCACTTGTAATTTTGGAGCGGGGTCCCCTAAGTCTGAAGACCGTTTTTGGTATATTTTTGTAATATATTTTACAACTTTAGGGGTAAAAATGGGCTTTGGGGTGGGTCAAAGCCCCTCATGAGTTGTAATGGGTAAAAAGGGTAGATCAAGGGGCCGCAAACCACCGTTTGCGGACCCTAGAGTAGCGCAGGATAAAACTATAAATAGAAGTCTAGATCAAGTGTAAGAGGTTAGTTTTTCAATAAGTTTGAACATTGATGATAAATCTGGTTACTTTGTGATATTTTGTGTGGAAGTTTTTGGGTAGAAGGCTCCTACTAGCTGTGTGCAAGGAGACCATAGTCCTGCTATATGCAGACTCGACTGGTTGTGTGCACGGGTAACTGAAGGGTTTTTGTATAAAGGATTTGGAATTATATTAATAAAGAATTGTTATTGCAGATATATGAGTCTGACATGCATATTTTTTTTATGTTATGAATGATTCTGCATGTTATTTTCAATCCTTGTGTTACCTGAAATTAGATCTCTTGCACAATTTTTTCTAGGGTGATGTGTGATTATTGGATGGGTTTGATGCTAGAAGGTTATGTTATTATGTGTTAAGGGTTAGTACTTGGATTATAGATGGTTTTTTAGCATGTGCAAAGCATTCTGCATAATTGACGTAAATCTATCTGTAAGGTTTTCATGGCTAGGGATTCTATTGTGAAGGTTTGTTTATGGTTACTTTGGACATTAAGGCACCCACATCATTCAAACCTCCCTTGAGGTGTGGAAACCTGGTTCCAACACCCCTCCATACTACTTCAAGTGATACTTTGACTTGCGTAAGAAAGTCACAGCCGAAAGGGCCAGTAGTAAGAGGGTCTTGTTGGTTGACCTCAACTCCGAACCTGGGTGAGGACCCCTCAAGCCAAAAAATTGCTATGTTTCCAGGACCGAGAATATTTTGAGAGAGGTTGGGTGATGTCGAAAGGTCATTGGAGGCCATTAAATCCTGAAGTAGAGGACTGGTTTGAAAAATAGATTCATGAATTTTCCCTAAAAGAAAAAATAAGTAAGAAGCTATCCATTGAAGAGTGGAAGAACAAGTATATTTTCATTGAGGTGCACAAGATTTTCTTTGTAACCTTTGCACACAAAATATAGGAGTGGTTGGCAAGGTTAGCAGAATTCCAAACTTGTCGGAAGGACAGTCAGGTCATGCAGTGGACCCTTGAATTGATCCAATTTTAGGAGAAGACTAATAATTCTATTACCCAAACTATAGATGACTGGGTTGACAACATATTGGGCACGTTTGTGACTGAATTTGCAGTCGATCAGTTTGTGTCATACTCTAAATTTGAAAGAATATTTTTCAATGGATTGAGAGGTAAGTTCCTAAAAACTTTTCCATTATTGATTAAGATGCTATTGTGTGAAAAGGGTATTTTGTGCAGCGACACCAAGTGAATGACCCCTAATCAGAGTGAAATCACTATGTGTAAATGGTAAATATTATTTGGTCAATCATAGAGGGGATAGATTAGTATACGGTCCTTTGAGAAACACCGATGATATAGAAAAAAGTGAGGCTACGCAAACTAAAAATAGCCCTCCTACTATGCCACCATCAAATTCGTGCAGGGGTAAGAATCCTCATACCACACCACCTCCCCCACTTGTGGAAGATATGGCCACACATATGAAGCTACCCACCTTTAAGGGTACAAGGGAGGAGGATATGGACTAAATTTGGTTTGTGCTGAATGTAGTGTGGACTATGCAGAATGTTAAAAATGATGTTGTCAAGAGACCACAGTCGGCTATGCCTTTGAAGTTCATGATTTAGATTGGTTCATGGGATACCTTGCTCAAAATATAGATCCCACTTTTCTACAGATTAAGGATGCCTTGAAGCAATAGTTATGAAAGTAAAAATCCTATTCTCATTCCATAATCGAGCTAAAAGATATTAAGCAAGGGTCGAAAGAATCAATTGGGGAAGCTAACCAATGACTAAAGCAAGCCATCAGTGACAGAGGATTTTCTTAAGATGATAAGAAGCATAAGGAATGGTTCGTTGCAATGCTATTTCCACATTTGCATGAGCCTATGGGTTAGCATAAGATTGATTCTCAGGAAGAATCCCTAGAAATTTCTATGAAATTAGAAGCTAAGCCTAGGGATAATGGTCAATTTGGAGCACTACAGATTCAGATCCAATTAGAAGCTATACACTTAGAAATTCAAAATTTACGAAGAGACCATGGTAAAGAAGTTGGCGCAGATATTTGGTGCATATGTTGCAAGGGAGCTGGCGACACCAAAGACCAGTTCCCTCTGCTATCAGATTACATGTAAGTTTGGGGACCAAATCCATTGTGCCCTAGAGTTGTTGTTGGGACTAGTACCTACACACTATGGTGAGTTTATTGTAGGGTGGCTGGGCGACACGATATAGACCACTGCCCATAGTTAGGAGCCTATGTACAATAATTGAAGTAATAGTGCTCTTTAGTTGGTCATGATGAACACAACTACAGAACGTTTGACCTTATGATAGAGAATGTGAACCTTTATAGAGTGCAGGATGACCCTTCATCACCAACATCTCCCTCGGGATGAGGAGGATCCCCAGTAGGAGGATGGGGAGGGGGGAGAGGTGGAGGCGTAGGTCGAGGGAGAGGGAAAGTAATTTTATATAACTATGGAGATGTTAGACACTATGCACATGAATCCTTGAACCCTGTGTGACAATCTTGTAGGTATTGTGGGAAATTTGATAATGTAATTGAATATTTTCCTATGTTAATAGCTAAAATGTAGGAAAAGTAGTAGACGCCTATGCAAAACATCCAAATGGTTAAAGTTGAATCGTGCAACAATGATCCAACTATAAATGTAATTACATGCAGTAGTGTTGCCAGTAGAGGAAATGAGGAAAAGGCTATCACGGACCCACTAATGAGAAAGGCGTCTCACAAGAAGGAAATCCTCCACCTACAAAAAGAAAAAGAGATTTTCATTGAGGTCAGGAAGGATTTTTTTGATGCATGAGTATCCACGTCAAGGAATCCCATGGAACCAATGGCGGATAATGAAGTTAAGCCATTCCTACAAGCCTCCATCAAGATACTACGTAATTAGATGGAAGTAGATAATCTCCAGGCCTTGATAGACAGCTAAATGGAAAAAGAGGTGCTTCAAATAGAGACCAAGGCCATAAACAAGGTTTATAAGAGGAAGAAGAGAGCTTGTAGGGACATGCGCATGACTGTGCATATTCAAGAATATGAGATGGAGAAATTCATCTTGGATCTGGGGTTTGATGAAACTTTCTTACCTAAGCAGACCTGGTGGAGGATGGGAGAACCAAATTTGGAATGGTCCACCATTCAACTATGCATGACTAATCAGGAAAATATCATTCCACTTGGAAGGATTGCACAAGTTGTGGTAAACATTGCTCGTGTGATGGTATGTGCGGATTTTCAAGTAATACAAATTTTGGGTGATGCAGACCCCTACCCTCTATTGTTGGGATTGAATTGGACGATTCATATGGGAGGCATCATTAACCTAAAGCGTAGAAGCATGATATTTGAGAATAATGGTACGCTGGTGATAGTCCCACTAAATCCAGTAGAAGGATAATGATACACAGAGGCTGTGTGTGAAGGGGATGATGTCGACCATATCTACAAGTTGAATGTGTGGGACAAAGTCTGGATCAACCCTACACATGATGGCATGTTAAACTGGGAGAAGGATAGCTCGTGTTTCTCCGATTCAGATGGCGAGATGGAGAACTGCCAGAACCGATTGCACGATGTATCTATGCTCCACTACCTCAAGATCACAAACAAATTCTAGTGTATATCCTAAGAAGGTAAGAGAACTAGCCTAATTTGACAGTTCTGGTAGTGTCAAATACGTTTTAGAAGCATTAGAAAAAGTTGTCCCGGTGAAACGAAAGTTTTGGGCGGTTGATTTGGCTATGCATGCGACTCTAGCGCATTGGTGGGAGATGCACAATGGAGCCTTCCAAGACTAGGAGGAATGTCTAAAAATGATGAAGTTGTTCTTTCAACCTCCAACCACCCCACCAATTGATCTATTTTATGGTTAGGGAGATCCACGCAAGCACCTGGTCATGTGCATGGAGGTATAGGATGAAAAGACACGGAATGAGTGGGTTCAAATATTTCTCCACTCGTTGGGGCTGATACCCACCACGTGGTATCTAGAAGTTGAGTTACACTGAGGTATCCGAAATTGGTTTACAATGACTGAGGATTTCCTGGAAACCTTTGGCTTGATTGGGGGCCCTGAGATATTGGATGAAGCACTGGAGGACATAGATGCTCTAATATTTGAAGAATCCCAACCCAAAAGGAATGTGTTCTGCTGGCCTGGGATGCGTAGATGTAAGACATCGTCAATTGTAGAAAACTGTCAATCAAGGATAATGAAGATGACCCAAAGAATTTTAATATACCAAAGTCTGAAGGATAATGTGTAGTTGCAGGTCCTTCATTAGGGATGGTTGATGTCACTAAACCTTTCAAATTGAAGGAAGCCAACATTGGGATGGAAGAGCATCCCAGGTTGGCTAAGATTTTGGATTATTGGGATGATGATGTAGTAGGAAATATTGCATAGCTATTGACAGAGTATTAGGATTTTTTTCCTACAAACTTCTCTGAGCTCAAGGGAATTTTATGGGACCTAGGTGTTATGAATATCATGCTAAAACCCAATTCATGCCCTCTTAATAAGCTCCCATATCGATTGAACCCCAAATATTAGTAGAAAGTAAAGGAGGAATTATAAAATATGGTGGTTTTCGACGTCATCAAATTGCTAAAAAAATTGGATTGGGTAAGCCCAATGGTGTTTTAGGAGAAAAATATGAAAGGATAAATAAGGATTTGTGTAGATCTACACAAGTTGTATGATGCATGTGTGCATGAGCCCTTCCCTACTCCATTCACTGATGAGATCCAAGATAATGTAGGAGGAAAAGAAACCTATTCATTTACTGATGGATTTCAGGGTATCATCAGATCATAATTACACTGGAAGACCGCAACAAGACCACCTTTGTGACTGAATGGTGTTCATTCCAATATACTCTCATGCCATTCAGATTGAAAAATGCACCTGCAATATTCTTGGGTGTGGTAGTGGATGTGTTCAATGGAATCATGCATAAATTCTTGGAGGTATATTTTGATGACTGGACAATGTTTGGATTGGTAAATAAACATGTGTCGAACATGTGCATGATGATTGACACCTATAGGAAGCACCATATTTATCTCAAGCTCAAGAAGTGTATATTCTGCGTGCCTTTTGGAAATTTTTTAGGGAATATCGTATGTCAGTAAGGATTGATGGTATACCCAACCAAGAATGTGGTTATCATCAACTTAGAAGTCCCTACCAATTAGAAACATCTACGCTCCATCCTAGGACATACTGGTTATTATAGGAAGTTTATCAAAGGGTATTCTCTGATCACTGTGCCAATGGAGAAGTTGCTAAAGAAGGATGTCACATTTTTTTGGGATGATGAATGTCAGAAGTGCTTTAAACTGCTAAAGGAGAAAATGGTCACTACACCTATCTTTATATTCCCATACTATTCTAAGGCTTTTCATGTGCATGTGGATGCATCTGGTATAGCACTTGGGGTTGTTTTAGCGTAGCCAAGGGAAGGAGACATTGATCACCCAATCGCTTTTGCGAGTAGGAATATCTCTAGCATAGAGTGCAACTACTCAAATACGGAAAGGGAAGGATTGGCCATGGTATATGCACTGCAAAAATACAAAAATTATCTACTAGGAGGGTATTTCAAAATGTTCATGGATCATTCTGCTTTTAAACACCTGGCCAATAAGCCTGTGTCGGGGGGGAAGATCTACCAATGGTTGTTTCTTTTTTAGGAGTATGAATCTGAGATTATTGTGAAGCTTGGAAGACTGAATGTTGGGCACGATCATCTATCACGAATTGAGAATGGGGATGAACCAAGCAGTCTAGAGGAGGGGTTACCTGATGCACAACTCTTCGCTATCAAGGTGTTTGATCAGCACTTTTTTGATATTATTCATCTTCTGACCACGGGAATAGTGCCTGTGGAATATTCAGTTTAGCAAAATAACGATTCAATTGCGCATGCAACTGATTTTACTCTGATTGCAGGTCAGTTTTAAAAACTAGGAGTATATTAAGTATTAAGGAGATATGTGTTGGAACATGAGAGACAGGATATACTCGCTGATGCTCATGGAGGAGTGGCAAGAAGTCATTATGCTGGGAAATCCACTACAAATAAGGTGTTGCATGTGGGGTTATGGTGGCCCATGCTACACAGTGATGCACAGGTGTATTGTGGGGCCTATGATGCATGTTAGAGAATAGGGAAGCCTTTTTGCAGAGATGAAATTCCCTTGAAACAAAATATGGCCTTATAGGCATTCGATAAATGGGATATAGACTTTTTGGGACCAATAAATCCTCTGGGGAAAAATATTAGAGCATTTTATCATTATTGTAGTTGATTATGTAACTAGATGGGCAGAGGCAAAGGTAGTTAAGGACTATACTACAGATACTTCTACACACTTCATGTTTTAGCACATTTTGACCAAGTTTGGGTGCCCAAATATTTTGATTATTTATAAAGGTACGCACTATGTTACCGAAACAATTCAATCTTTTACAAAGGAATTCCAGATCCATCACAAAAATAGTACACCTTATCACCCACAAGAAAATTTCACAATAGAATCTTTCAACAAGATCTTGGAGAGCATGCTCATAAATATCTGTAATGCCAACCGAGATGATTGGGATGTGTGCATCCCTTCTGTGTTATGGGCTTATAGGAAAACATGCAAAAGGTTGATAGGAAAAACACCTTTCAGGATGATCTATGGGTAGGAAGCCATCATGCCAATGGATTATGTTGTCCCAAGCCCACACATCACAACTTTCATTAATATGGCCGAGCCTAAAATTATGAATGAAGGATTGGCGTAACTTGTTGCCCTAGAAGAATATAAGTTCATTTCTAACTTCCACTAGAAAGTGTAGAAGACATGTGAAAAATCCTGGCATGACACGCACATCAGAAAGAAGGTGTTCAAGGAGGAAGACTTGGTCTTGCTATATGATAGTCAGTTTGCGCACCACCCAGGGATGTTTAGAAAGCATTGGTTGGGGCCATATATTGTGAAAGAGATCATTGATGGTGATGCAATGTGCTTAGCCATGCTCCGTAGAGAGAATTTGCCTGGGTAGTTCAATGGAAGCCATCTGAAGCCATATAGAAATAGTCTGGTGTCAAAAAATGACTATATGGATGGAGCATCAAAATCAAAGGGTATACATGCAGCATAGAGGGAGGGCACAGTCAGGTGTGAAAAAAGTGTAGGGATGACGCACAGGAAAGGAAACTAGGTGTTGGAATAGTGCAACTGGATGAAAAAGTGAAATTATTGTTGGATGCAGTAGATTTACCACATTTAATGAGGCAATATTGGAGAATTTTTTATCGTTTTCTTGAAGGTAAGAGGTAATTAATGATAATTCGATTTTTTTTTCCATGGATGGATTATAAAAACACGTGCAGGTCTCAATTGGTTCCTTTGTTGTTTGAATATTTGGTGCCATGTGATTATCTACAATTTCTGCTACCTTGTTGTCTATGAGTTATGTATGTCTAGCCACGAATATCCATCTGACATCAGTAATCCGTAATTTATATCCTGCCTGAGAATGATAACCACCAACCCTGTAGAAGAGCACTCTGCGCCCCTCATTTCCTCAACAGAGATGGGGTCAGATGATGTTAGATAAGTAGTACCGGAGGTAGAAAACGTATTGCCCATGCCAGTGAAAGAAAAAGAAAAGGGGAAAATGTCCAAGTGGGCTACCTCTAAGCCATGCACCTCTCTGCAAAATGTAACATCCCTCCGGTAAGCCACTAATGATTGATCCTGCAACGAGGATCTGTCAAGGTGCCTTATGAGTGCCAGACAAGAAGCTATGCTTGTTGAACCTATCTCGTGGATTTTTCCCTATGTCAAGCCATGAAATCCCTCTACGCAGAAGCCGCAGAATGTCGATACAGTTGGGGAATACCTGCAGATGCCATTGATCCCTCAAGATTTCCCTCTAGTTGGTGAAATGTTTGGAAAGATTCCATAGATCAAGTTTTATTATTATGACTTAGAAAATGAAGCAACATTCCCTCATCTCATGTCAAAGAATTACTTGGAATGCATGTTGTATGATGATGTGTTGAAGGTTGAGCCAATGTCTTCGGCACACAGGCTGCACAATGCAGGATTCCTCATCCTGATAAGGATTCCACATTTTGGAAGGTACACCATCACCAGCATTTGCATGCGCGAGCTACTGGCCTTAGTCGACAAGGGCTCCCTGTGGATTCACCGACAAATTCCCATAGATTTCACGCTAATCCATCAGATAATCAGTCTACCCAAGAAGAGGCCCCATCCGATGAAGGGATTTAGGAAGATAAATGAGCTAAAACTGGCAACTGATGTAAAGAACAAGTTCAGGGTGGGAAGGGATAAGAGGGAATTTCTGGTCTAGACCATCGCTGACCCGATAATACACCTGGGCACCCTCCTCTTCAACTATAAGACAATAAGGAAATGTCACCCGAAAACGGTCCCATCACACGTCATTGCCTGGGTGAGGCAATGTTAAAAGGGGGTCCTATATAACTGGTTGTAGTTTTTGTGTGAGGAACTTCTAGAAAATGTGTGTGAGGCGCAAGAATTGGGGAAGTAATTCTGCTACTTGTCGGTGCTATTATTAATTATGTTGGTGTCATGGGAGACACTAGCAGATGAATTCCTCCCTGAAATTGAGCCAAACATATGCGACGTGGTGTGCTACGCAAGCGTATGGGACTCATCCAACACTCGACAAGTCTAAGAGAATAAGAAATTTTTGGTACTTTTTGAAGGCGCCCTTGCTCAAGCCATACATTCAAGAGCCAAACTCTCACCAACTGTGAGTGATAAGTACAAAATTGTTGCGAGATTTCAAGTGACCATGCACAACATGTATATCAAGGCGTGTAAGGACTGTAACTGGTAAAACTTGCCATATATGGTCACGAAGGCAGGAGTTGACCAGGTCATGGCGACATGGCCGAATGAATGGAAGATCGAGCTTTTCTCCACCGATCCCATTGCATAGTCTACTTGAGGTAAAGATATAGCTCCAAAGGACGAAATAGAGGCATGCACGAAGACGAGTGATATGAAGACCAGCGGGAAAGATATTGGGGCTGAAGCAGAGAAGGAGCCAGATGTAGAAAAGGATAAAGATCAGAAGTTGGGGGGAGAACAGGAGGAGGTGGACATCAAAGGTATGGATGGCCTTAATAGGGGTGGTGTTGAATCTCCATGCTGCACCAAGGGAGGTGGAGAGACATCGAAAGGGTCGTGCAAGAAGTGGAAAGGGTGCAAGGTTGGAGGTGAGGAAGAGGTTACTCTAACATAAGAGGACCTCGACAAAATTGCAGATGTAGTTGCTTGAGCATCAGAGGACCACTAGAACACGATGGAGACGTAGTACAAGGCCGTGGTGGAGGCCTTTGCAATCGATTCTGTAGGTTCTATAGCTAAATATAGATACCCTACAAGTGAGCGTGGATGAAGCGAGGCCGATGCAAGTGATCCTACCATCTACTTTGATCGTCACGACAGCCAAAAGAATAATTTTCCACTCATCAAGTGTAGCAGTGACCATGGAACAGCTAGAGTTGTGTGCACAGGTACAAACCTGCCCTGAGGTTGGCATCGAACTAGTGAGGCTGCCAAGTGGGAAGCTATAGAGCAGAGGGGTGCACACACAACAACAACTCAGTGAAGTCGAGAAAGTTGCAGCAACAAATATGGTAGGGTCTATCGAGGCTCAAATAGTGTAGTAGGAAGCCATCGCTCAGTGCGCAGAGCTAGAGAGCTGCATTGATAGATTATGTGGAGAGGTCCCTGAAGTAGTCATCCTGGCCTCTGTCGCACCACAAGAAAATATTTATAGCCTGTTAGTGACACTCAAATCTTCCATGTCCAAAATCCAATCAATTAAAGTAGATTTTGAGCAGAAAATTGTTGCATTTTAGGCTAAGCTAGAGTCTGAGACCCCACTAGAGCTGCACGCGCAAAGGGCCGCTCTAGTGAAGACAACATTCGCCACCATCTCTGCCAATGTTGATAAGGGCTCAGAAATCCTGGATATTTCCATGGGACTATGGACCTCTTTGCAGAGATATCCACTAGTGAAGAAAATTACCCAGGAGTTGCGCGCTAAAGAGTAGGAGTTTAAAGAATTGTAGAAGTCTTTGCCTATATTCATCTCTTCCCAACGAATGACACGCATTCAGACTAGCCAGGCATTGTGATATGAGGTTGAGGAGCTCCGCCACAAGAAAAATAGGATCACTCATCATATGAATCCATGGGCATACAAGGAAATGAAATTGTCTCAAGACCTTAATGTTATGGTCCAAAACCTAAACCAGACTTTACGGAGCGTAACTTTGGCCACAAAAGGGCCGACTTCAAAAAATATGGTGGATACTGTGTTGACTGAAACGAACCATAGTGTGGTTCTCTTTGTGCCATTTGATGCTAATATCGAGGAGCTATAGAACACAATTAATAATCTACTGCCAGTGTGACTCAGGATGAGTCACAAGGTTGTGCTAGGGGCCTCTTGGAGTGTGGTCCCCTAAGTCCGAAGACCATTTTTACTATATTTTTGTAATATATTTTTCAATTTTAGTCGTATGCGGGGGCTTTGGGGTGGGTCAAAGCCCCTCATTAGTTTTAATGGGTAAAAAGGGTAGACCAAGGGGCCGCAAAACCATGGTTTGTGGACCCTAGAGTAGCGCATGATAAAACTATAAATAGAAGTCTATATCGAGTCTAGGAAGTTAGTTTTTGGATAAGTTTGAACGTTTATGATAGATATTCTTGCATTGTGATATTTTGTGTGGAATTTTCTAGGTAGAAGGCTCCTATTGGCTGTGTGCACGAAGACCTTAGTCCTGCTGTGCGCAGACCCCGCTAGCTTTGTCCATGGGTGACTGAAGGGTTTTTGTATGAAATGCATCTCTTGTTTATGTTACGAATGATTCTTCATGTTATTTCCAATTCATGTATTATTTGCAATCAAATATCTTGCGCAATTGCTTCTAGGTTTATATGAATGATTATTGGATGGAAATTTTCTTATAAGGTTTTTTTATTATGTGTTAAGGGTTATTGCTTGGATTATAGATTATGTGTTAGTCTGTGCAAGGAATTCTGCATAATTGACCTAAATATGTATGTAAGGGTTTCCTAGTTAAGGTTTATGTTCTAAAGGTATTTTTATGGTTATTTGGGATCTTAAGGCACCCACATCATTCAAACCTCTGTCAGGGTGTGGAAACCTAGTTCCACCACCCCCCCCATACTTCTTCAGGTGAGACTTAAACTTGCTCAAGTAGGCACTGTCGAAAGGGCCAGTAATAAGAGGGTTTTTCTGGTTAACCTCAACTCCAAACCTGGGTCAGGACCCCTCAAGCCAACATGTAACAATAGTGGATTGATTTTTCTAAATTTATGTCAAAAAGGCTTAGTACCATCCTTCAATGGTATCCTATGCTCAATTATGGATGTGTCATATGTCTTAAGATCTTCATATTTCTAGGCAAAACATCAAAAAATTCACAAAATAGATTGTGATATTCAATATTTCTTTCTTCCGAAATAGCTTTTGACAGCTTAACATACCTTCGTTCTTTTTCTATGCCCAAATTGAAATCTTCCAATCCTACTTCTATTTTAGCTAACTGTTGTTTGACTGAGACATCATTGTGATCAAAGAGATTCTCAAGTGGGATTAGCCATTGGGGAACATTATTGTTAAGAAGTTGTATGATAGGTTGATCAACAATATGTTTTTTGCATATTTTTGGTGTCTTGTGAATTAGCATCATCCATCATGAGATATTCATCCTAATAAATGTTTAGGACAATAAATTCTTCAACAACTTCAATGAATCTTCCATTCTCTTGATCATCCTAAAAAAATTCCAATGTTTGACATTATCAAGAATGCTAGGTCTAAACCTAACTTCCACTTCATATTTCAGCTTTATAGGTATTGGAATCTTGATTGAACTTTCCGAAATAGAAAGTGAATCAGCCAAAATAATAATTTCTCTTGGAACAAAAGAAATGTTAAAGGCTAGGAATGAGTCTTCTACAATGCTCTATATTGCATTATGGTAACCTATGAGTTTGGGATGCTTAGTTTGATAAACATTTCTGATTTGCTTAATAATAAGTTCAACATCTCCAAAAATAAAAATTTCTAAACCAATCAAACCAATCAACAAAGATTCATATTTGACCACATTGTTAGTTGCTTGAAATTCAAGTTTGATATAAAAAAGTAGAGCTCTCTTTCAAAGGATAAATTAGAACTATCCCTACACTAGCTCCTTATTTAGAACATGAACCATCAAAATATATTTTCCATAAATTAGAACCCTCATGATTGATATGTTTTTAAGAAGAATTCAAAATATGAAAATTTTATGCCGATAGGATAGAATTATAAATGTATAGAATTATTGAACCAACATCATTTGTTCTAGAGTAAATTGGATGATTAGTGGGGTCTTTTTTGTCACTAATGGTATATGTCATCTAAGCTTCTCTATAAAGTCTTCTTTTCTCTCCTCCAAGAATGGGGACAATAACATAAGTGAAATCCATTTGAAAATTTCCTCCCAACCTTCTAATCCATGACATAGAAAGTAACATGCCAAATCTAGGTGGAATATCAAATTAAAAAATATCCATCACCATCCCTCTCATGGGTGTCTGAAAAAGGCTTACTTCAGCGTATTTGATGACACCAAGGCATTGGACTTTTCGGGAATCAAAAGAGTAGAGATCTTGGTATTCTCTAGTTACATCAAGACCTAGTTCATCCATGACTTACTTGGGCATTAATTATGTGAGGCTCCAGAGTCCATTAGGAAATTATGCAAGATCTTATCATGAAAATTCATAGATAGATAGATGGTATGGGTAGAGTCATCTCTGTCTTCTACCAATGGACCTAAAATAACAGTGGGATTTTCATCTTGAAGGTTAACAAAATCATAAGCTACTTTGGTAGTTGGAGGCTGAAGAGATTTCATAAAATCCTTTTTGAAATCATCATTTTTCATGAGTTCTACAAGAGTAACATGAATATTTATCTTTTGTATCTCATTCTCAAAATTGAAAACAAGGGGCAATTTGTGAGCAATTTTTACCTCAAGTGAAGGAGGGTTAATTACTACCAAAATTTTAGGTCTGCTTGGTTCAACAACTTTCTTTCCTACTGGAACATTAACTGCATCATTATTCTTCTTGGGTTGTTCAAAAGGCTTTGAATTATCATCAATCTTCGTTGATCTAAGATTTTATCTACTTTGGCAATCAACTACAATCATGGAATGATCAGGAATATCTACATTATTGTGAGTATATGACATGAAATATTCATACTCTATTTGTGTAAGATGAATCAACCCTTCTATGTCTCTTAGAAAATTGATATTAGCAGATTTCTCCAACCTTTTTGCTTCCTCTTCATTTTCAAGTATAGAATTTTGCAAAAGAGGTTGTACTTTTTTATCATCAGCCTCTCTTATTTCTCACTACAAATTTCGAGGAACATTAGGTCTTCTAAACTACTACTTATTAGGCTAATAAAATGAAACATTTCTATTAGTGGCTAGTCTTGCTTCCATATTGAGCTTGGACATCTTAGTAGTCAATAACTTGACCATCTTTGTCAGCTCATCTAGCTTAGTATCTATGTCTAAAGTTCCTTCAGATGAAACCTTGGATTTTTTCCTTCTTTTTTCTCTGTCAACCCCTCCTCTAAGCCTATCAGCTACTAACACATTAGATTCTACCTCTAGTGTATTATCCTGAATTTTTGTTAGTGTTGTAGGTCTTCTTTCTCTCAATAATAAACAAAAATTAGGATCAAAGGCACCAGCATCAGTGGTTTGGTTGAATCTTTAGTAGACATGATTTTATTACATATTTTCCTATACATTTTATTGAATCTGTTAGAAAAATCAAAAACTGATTCTCCTTTTTTTTTTATTGCACCAAATTGAATGATAGAATACATAAAATATTTCTTATCACCCCATTTCCTTAAAAATGTATCATCTATGGTTTCAATTCTAGTGATTCTACCAATTGCCAAATATCTAAACCATTTCCTAACATCACCCTCAAGGATCTGAACAAAAAATCGCATCCATACATCTCCATGCTCAGTATTCAAATTGTCAGCAGAGGCATAAAAATAAGTTTTTGCTTCTCCCTCACCACTAAACATAGGCATGCACTTGAGATAATCTCCTCCATGTTATTCATTCCTTGGCGGAGGTAAAATAAAAGGGGCATACCTTGCAACAACAATTGCATCCATTCGTTTAGAAGGTGGGTTTGGACATGCCATGGTGTACGTTGTTGGTATTTGTGGACCAACAATTGGTGGATTGTGAACAACAGATGATGAAGAACAAACTTATGATAAAGAAATTTTTTAGGTTGGAGAACAAGGGAGGTGTTGTCACTCCATCAGATCTCCGAGGATGAGAAGAGACCAGCAAAGGTAACCACAAACCAATCTCTCGCTAAGTATCTAGCCCTACTAGGCAGGAGAGAGCTCTCTCCAAAGAATCACAACCAAGAGGGATGAATCTATTAGGTGTTAGGCTAGGTATAGTATCACATGGGTTTTGATTGGTTTATCTGGGTGTAAGATGAGTGAATTAGGTCAAATATGAAATTAGGTAAGGAAAAAAGGACCATCAATTGAAGAAATGTGATGGGACAAGGTAGGCAAGTACTTTAACACTTTAAGGAGCTTTGATGAAATGAAATAGACTGGTGAGGTGCTAAAAAGAGCATGAAATACATCAATTCTTTTTGAACTGAGGAAATGAAACACGAGTATGATGATTCTCCCAAAAAAGAGCATTAAACATGAGTTATTATTATCTCATTTAAGAATCAACACATTATAGAAGTGGCATAATCATGGAAAGTACAAAACACTCATACATAAACAAAAGGAGAAACTATGTCAAAATAGAGTACCACAAGAATCCCACCAAAATAGCTGAAAATCTGTCAATAAATTTCTGCCAAAAGTTTGATACAATAGTGTTCTCTTATCAATACAACAACATCCAACCTTGCAATAAGAAAGAGGGTGGAAAATATAGGCCAAAAACCAATTCTTCCTAGCTCAGGGGTCGAATATCTGACTTGAGGAACTGATCCACAAAATATGGAACTAAAAACCCAAATACTAGGATGTTTAACAAACTCATCCCTAAAATTGGTGAAACTGATTCATTCATCCACAAATATGCTTTTATCTAATGTATTTACCATCAAGTAACTAAAAGAAACTTAATTAAATTTACATAATTAAATTACATCAATGAAACTCATGAGTCTTTGACCAAACTAAGAAAATCTAAAAATTTTGAATAAAAACAAGAAATGGTAGGAGCGCAGTGGTGTTGGCAAGAGCACAACGCCTTTGGCAGGAGTGCAATGCCAAACACAAGAGTGCAACACCAACTTCAAGGCTAAATTTGAGAGACTTTCTGAAGTCAAAATTGAGCTCAAGATAGCTCATTGGAAATATGCTCATGTCGAGTTTCCAAAAATTCCCTTGGTTTATAAAAATGATGATTTTAGGGCTTTCAAAATTTCAATCTCCCAACACTTCTTCTGTAATGTTCCTTTTTCAGAAACATTGTCAATTGACAAGCAAATCTATTCCAGAGATAGAATGAAGGGGCATTTACTAGATTTGTCACCTTCATAAAGAAGGATGAGTTCTAGAGGCTTCCTGGCCCACTATCAGACTCTGTCTATAGAGTGTTGTCAACAGACAATATCCTCAATAGGGAAATCCAACAAGATTGGGAATCTCTCAAGATAACGCAAAAATGCAGCTACAACAATATAAAGACATAAACTGGAAATAGTACTGAATAACATTATGCCAAAATGTATGAAAACCCTTGAGCCATTTTATTATGTAATAACAACAGCAAAATGATGCAATGGATATCAAAATAATAAGGCAAGAAGCCTTCCCTGAATACACATGCCAAAATACAAAATGTTGCTCCACAGCAAAATGCCCATGAATAGGGACTGCGCAGTCACATGAGGGAGACTGCTACACTAAGTGCAAAAAATCATAGGATCTTCATAGATATGACTCATACATCATTGGGAGAGAACATATAAGCTCCCAATCACTACCTCAAGTCAATCCTAGAAGGATTGGCTGAAAGATGAAAAACTGTCAAAATCTCGGAGTTGCTGGGTAGTTGCAGCAACTCAATGCATGGAATGGAATGGAGAAGGCTGAATGGATGAATTTGATGAAGAGCCCTTATCCTTTGGAAATCTGAAGTGCAAGGTTGATCCTCACACCAAAGATCTCACCCTCTGAAATTTCTGCAACACTCTCACTGCAAATTTGCTCCAACTAGAATGCAGTCTATGAGAGGGTCTATGATGTAACTGATGGAAATGGTTGGCCTCCTACCAATGATAGTGGAATAAGCTCTGGAACCATCCTCACTAACCTCTAGGAAGTAGAGAACCTCCATCCTCTGAAAGATCAACTCAACATGGTGTTGTAGGAAAACTCCCTAACAACATCCCGCAACACTGCACAATAATATGCTAGAGACATTGCGTTGATGGAGTAGGTTGATGCTATGGCCTGAATGTCGTAATATGGAGGATGAGTGCAATCCTTCATGAGCTACTCAAGAAGGAGAGGAAATCCTAAACAGGACTCCCTCGTTCCCTAAGGCACTAAATCTCTGCTGAACAGCAAGAGGCATAAATTTGTCTCAATAGAAAAATAATCAAATGATCTAAGATAATATCCATGGGTTGCCTTGCTCGTCTTTTAATTACTATGAAATCTCCTCCTTCCTTCCTCTAGCAGTTTCCTTCGCCATGGAATATTCCTCCACTAAAACTGTGTTTTCCCACTTAGTTCTTTCCAAGTCATGCTAGTGCAGTTTGACTTGGTCAATTAGGCCTTGTCCATTTGCATTTTAACCCCTTTCACACATGAGGGTGTGAAATCCAGCTCTATGATGATCCCTTTTCACATGGTAAAGGATTTTATTCCTGTTTATTACATGAATGGGTCACTTTACCCACTTTTATTAAACAAAATGAAAATATGCAACTATAATGTTCCATTTTATCTTGATGCTAAAATTACAAACATTACATCTTCAAATCACATCGACAACCTAAAAATAAGAGCAGAAAGGTGATTTTTAGAGTGTTTTTAGCCATTTCTCCCTACTATGTTGTCCAACGTTTTAGTGCCAATATTCAAAATTGCATGTATAAGGCCTTATAAATCTAATGGTGGTGAAATTTTTTTATTTGGAGGTTCCCAGAGAAATCACAACATCCTAGGCACTTCGCCTTTGGTAAGTTGACTATGTTGAAAACTAGTCAAAATTTGTCAGAATGCCCAAAATCTCAAAACGTTGCCCAAAAAATCTCAAAATTGGTGGATAGATTTTTGATGATGTGCCTAAAACAATCAGGGATGCGTCAATAAGGATCTAAATATTATCTTCCTCCTTTTTCTTAATTAGGGTTTTCTTGTGTTTTTCCTCTAGTTTCTGGGGTCCAATGTTACAGATCTTGTTTCATGTGATGTACCTGCTAGACAGGTTTCTAAGCATCTTGTTATCTTTGGTTTCCTTTTGAATTAGCTTCTAAAGGTGGAGGTTTACCCTATCTAGCCATATATCTCTATCATATTCAACCTCCTTGGAAATCCTCTCCTCAAAAGTGAGGTTTTCAGCCTAAAGTTTCTATTGTTGTAGAGCTCTCTAAAGACCTCTTGTTTTTTGACTTGTTCTACTGGTTTGAATGTCATCATGGTCACAATAATCAAGTGGAATCATAGAATTACCTATTTTTTCTTTGAGCAGCTCTAGCTCCATGAGTACTTGTTGATCTTTCAGCTGCTTGTTCTCTTGCTCAAGGAATGATATGACAAACTAAGCTCTCGCCATGTTATCCTACAATTCTTTGATCATGGCATCCTTCTCTTTGATGATCATCTTTGAGGCCTCGTGATCATCTTGATCATCCAAATACATCAACTCAAAGTATTTTTGTTCCTCTTAAAGGTATTCCTCTTAATGGACAACTTTCTCTTTCTGCTACTCATCCTGGTGTACCTGCTTTGCTGATGAAGAAGGCAAGGCCCCGTCCAAAATCTGCGGGGAGAAAAATCGCGTAGGTCCCCTCTGATAGGTCTTGACCTATTTTTTCTTTTTGGTATTTTTCACTATGGCCATGCTAGATGATCATGTTTCTTTTTTAGGCACTGATATTGGTGATGGAATTTTTCTAACAATTTGAGATGGTGGAGTAATGAAGAAATCATTGTCAATGAAGGTTTCCCAAGAAATGGTCAGCTAACTAAGATGATGTGGGAAAATTATCTTGATAATAGAATGATGAAAAAGGTTGTTCATCTGATGCTTTAGCTCTCTGCTCTACACTTTGTAATCCATCTTGTCAATGCTCCTGTAAAAATGATGATGTATGTTGAGTAATTCTATCCTTCTGAAGTGCATAACAAACCTGATGTGGTATGAGTATAGTGAGGAGAATCTTCCCTCACAAGTGAAGTACTTCATGATGATCTTCATCATGGGAGAAAATCTATCAAGTATGTGGTTGGAAGGAAAAACCTTATTGTTCTCATTTTTGTATCTTCTCTTGAGGAATGATTCATAGTGTTGGGCATATATGTTTATGGACTTGAACCATTTCTCCCCCACATTAGGTATCCTTTTGGATGCAACAATAATATCTTTGGAGATAGTAAATGTTACTCTTGCAATGCTAACTTGATTGTCTTGAAGATTGGAGATGAAAAATCTAGTCCATTAGGGGAATTTTGAGGTCTAAAATGGACCTCCTAAGGAAATTATAAAATAATAGTGGAAATAATAAAATAAGATTTTATGACATCATCAAATTTTAGAGGGAAAAAAGAAAAAAACTATTTTTTAAACTGATATTTTCAACTTATCTCCTAAAGTGTTTACTCAAATTTCGAGCAGGAGTACTCGTTGGATGCAAAATTTAGTTCCTCATCCAACTAATACCCATGTTGCATACTTTTGATGGGACCCGCTACACAAAAAATGAGAAATACATGAAAAATGTGATTCTAATCATGCTTTTCTATGTATTTCTCATTTTTCGTGTAGCAGGGTCCATAGAAAGTATGCAACATGGGAACTCCTTAGATGAGGAATTACATTTTTCATCCAATGAGTACTCTCATTCGAAATTTCAGTAAAAAATCTTGGAGATAAGTTTAAAATACGAGTTGAAAAAGTAGTTTTATTATTTTATTATTTTTTAATATTTTTACCCTTTTACTTAAAAAATGGTGAATCATCCCCCATGGTTGACATCATCATATGGAATCCTAATGGTTCTTATAAAGTTTTTTTTTATTGTATCATTTTCTTAGCATGTCCATTTTAGACCTCAAAATTCCCCTGATGAATGCAGGGTGATGTTCAACTCTCTGGACTAGCTCACAAAAATCAAATCAACCCACATGTTTGGAGCAATTGATTTTCATGGGTGAGGCCATTAAATCTTTGGTGTTAGAAGTTTGAAGCCTTAAAATCCTCCCTTCCTTCTATGGTCTTCTTTCCTCTCTATCCTCCTTTATGGAATCTCTTCCCTCCTCCATGTGTTTGTTTCTTTTTGGAAACCGTAGGGAAGGGGAAGGAAAAAAGGGGGTAGGAAGTAGGTTTAGGGAGTGGGAATGGGTGTAGGAAAAATTAGGGAAGTACGAAAGGGAGTTAGGGAGCTTATGGAAAGGGTAGGGGGTAGAAAAACTTAAGAAAGTAGGGTAGGGAAATTTATTACAAGGTTATTGAGGATGCCTAGGAAATTTGTAGCCTAGGGTTAGGGTTTTGGGAAATAAGGCTTGGGAATGAGGGCTAAAGTTATGTAAGGATAGGGAAAGTTTCTTCTAACATGTGTAAGGGATAAATTATGTCTAGGGAAAAAAATTTATCGTATGGGAGTAAAATTCATATTTCTTAACTTTAAAACTTGAATTTAAGCATGAAGAGGGTTTTCATCACAAATTGATTATCAGGCAAGGATAGGAGGACATGAACTAATGTAATTACTTGCTATGAGTTTTAGATAACTCAATGGATGGTTTGAATGCTTGTAATAAGGTTTTGAGAACTCTTTTAGCTTGTAGGAGAGAGTTGGCAAGAGCACAACATTGAACACAGGATCACAGTGCCTCAATACCAGGAGTGCAGTGGCTCCAAAACATTTTCCTTCTTCGCTTGAAAATTCAATTTTATGGCTGAGGGAAGTGAGAGCTTGATGGATGAGTGTGAAAATGAGCCTCTTCTTGGTCTTTTATGGCCTTTATACCTTGGTGAATTTTTTAAATTTTGTCCTGGGACCCACTTTTCTTTTTTACTTTTCAACTTAAACATTGAAATTTTCACCTTTCATTTGATTCTTTGAATTTGATCAGTTGGTGGAGTCTTTGAACACTGAAACTTTTGAAATGTTTACTTTCTTAGCAATTGGAAACTTGAGTTTGCAGCTATATTGGAACCATGAGTACTTATTGCATATAGAAAACATGAAATTACATATTTAAATTTAAATATAATTTACAAATTAAGCTTTACATGATAAAAATGTATTTATTTTTCACTCTTTAACTTGCTGGTATTTTATTTATGCAGATGGTAGTTTGATGGACCTTGAAAACCCTAAGACCTAATGGAAGCCCTAACTGAATGAAATTCATGGTGAAATGACCGAAAAGGTGATAAAAGCTCATGAATGATGGACACTCAACATAGTGATGAAATGAGCCAACATGTAATGAATTTTTTAAAAAGAGTGAAACTTGATCTAAATCTGCACCAAGTGACCAAATTTTTGCATGACATAATGGAATGATAAAAATTTCAGAATGGGACCCCCTAACATGACATGGAAGAGTTAATTTGATCAGTGGTGGAAGGATGCAAATACTGACACTAACATTGGCTCCAACTATGGATGGTAGCTTCTTGGAGGTGCCAAGAACACTGTAGACCAAGTGTGTATCCATTGGGCATGGAGTCAAAAGCTAAAATATTAGATGAAAACTGAAAATTTTAAATTTATTTGGGAACAAACCGACTGAAAACTGACTTTAAAATTGACTCAAAACTGACTTCACTTTGTCTAAATTAATTTTTAAAACAACAGAAAACCAATGAAACTTTATAGCCTTCACCTCAGGCTCCAATCTTCGGTGATTCTCAACTTGGCGCTTTCCAGGAAAGTTAAACTAATATTTATAATGATTGCGGGAAATATGAAAAACACATTGTTAATGATAATGTTTAAGGAGTCTACCATTGACCGGTCCTCCTAAAAATTCTTCTCCATTCATCTCCTGTAATAGAAAATAATTTTTTCCTCGAATATTTGATACCTTGTAGGGCCCTTTCCACAAGTTCGAAAAATTTTTGTACTTCCCCTTTTCCTTGTTCATTGCATCCCACCGAAGGACTACATCTTCAAGATTAAAATCATTCACATTGTTTCTGTGGTCATACACCTCCTTTATCTTCTCATGAATATTTGAGGTGTTCTGAAATACCTCATCTCTTTTCTGGTGAAGATGGATCATTTGATCGATCCAGTGTTGTACATGATTCTCCTCACTTCTTTCTTCTTTCAACAATTTCATGATCGGGACTACAAGTGATGTACGAAAAATATGTCTACACCATAAAATAACTAAAAACGGGGCATTCTGATATATTCCTTACATTTTTCTACCATTTCTTCTTGCTAGCCTCCAACATCTTCTTTATGACATTAATCATGGATTTATTATAGGACTATGCTAATCCATTACCTTGCAGATAATAGGCGGTAGAGTGCCCCTACTTGATGTTATATTTGTCACAAAACTCAACCATCCTTTTTTATTTGAATGATGTCGCATTTTCGGTAATAATATTAAGAGGACAACCAAAAAGAGACAACATGTTAGTCTCCAAAAACTAAATAATAACTAGGTCTGTTTCTTGCCTTGTTGGGATCACTTCGATCCATTTGGTGAAGTAGTCGGTGATTGTTAATATCCATTTGTGTTGTGCAGATGATGTTGGGTGAATCTCTCCGATGAAGTCAAGTACCCATCATTGAAAAGGTGCTTATACTGAAATAGGCTACAAATGTAAAGGAACAAGTTTTATTTTACCTTCAAAAAGTTTACACTCATGGAAACTCATCATTGTTTTGTATAAATCTACAAAAAGGGTTGACTAGTAATATCCCGCTCTCCACACTTTATTAGTTGTGGTCTTCCAGAAAAGATGGCCCACACAGTCACCTTTATGAAAATCATTCATAACTTATTGGGCTTCATTCTCAACTAAAAAATTAAGCAAAATGCCTCGTGGATCTTTCCAACAAAGGTGTTATCCAAAATGCAGTATTTGCAAGCTTTCAAATTTAAAGACCTACCCTTACTCTTTTTCATTCATGGAGGAGGCTTCAAATGCTGAAGAACATATATTATATTAGAATACCAAGGAAAAAAAATAAATATATCAGATAGTTGTATTAGAGTGACATCCTTTTCTTCATCAGACAATGTTGTAATAAGATTGATATCAAAAACATGAAAATTTGACTTGGCCATAAGCTTTTCTAGACCTTGACCTTAGATCAGATTTATGGGCTTGATATCGAGGTCATATTCCAACATTGTTGCTATCCATTTCCTTCTTCTACCTTCAGGATTTTTTTGCATAAGAAAATCCTTTACTGTTGAATTAGGGACATAAGCTAAAGTATGTGAATATAAAATATAGACATAGAAATCATTCAATGCTTTTATCAAAGCCAAAGCCTATTTCTCTATTATATTGTACCGAGGAGTTGCATCCCTGATGGTTCGACTAAAAAATGAAATAGGATTCTCCGTCTTGTCCTAATTTTGCATTAATACTAGAGCTATGGTGTGCTCAGAGGTGAATGAGAATAAAATAAAATCAATAGTGTAATCTGGGCTTAATAAAAAAGGGGCAGTATTCAAAGAAAAATTCACTTTGTTAAAATATTTCTTGGCATCCTCGGACTACTTTCCCTCTTTTTCTTTTTTCAACATGTTGGTCATTTCTTGAAGGTGCTTAGACAAACTTTGGAATAAATCCACGTAAGAAATTCATCTCACCATTGAAATCCTGAATTTCTTTCTTGTTCCATGAAAATTCAACCTGCTGAATTTCCTCAACTCGAGAAGGGTATCCAGATCCCATCCTTAGACATTATGTGACTGATAAGTTTACCCCCCTCCATGGAAAAAGGCTCTTTTTCGGATTAAGAGAGATTCTAAATTTCCTGCATTTATGAAAAACAATCCTTAAATGATACAAGGGTTCATCATCATAATGCGAGAAAACTAACAAGTCGTCTAAATATATCACTATAAAAACATCTTTCTCATCTACAAAGACTATATCCATCATCTGCTGAAAGGTAACCCCTGCACTATTTAAAGAAAACGGCATATTTGCATATTTGAACGTACCCCAAGGTGTAGTGAAGGTAGTTTTGTCCTGTTATTTATCATGTACTAAAATATAATTGTATCCCGAATATCCATCAGGAAAAGACATTTGGTAAGCCCCAACCACTCTCTGTAAGATGTGATCCATTTTGGGAAGGGGGGTAATTATCTTTAGAGATAAATTATTTAAATTTATGAAGTCTATGAAAAGTACTATTTCACCAGTCTTCTTTCTTACAAGGACTAGATTGGATATCCAATAAGAAAACCTTATAGGAACAATGATACCCGACTTGTAGAGCATGTTCACTTCTTTTTCTATGGATGGACGCAACCTCGGGTTAATCCTTCTCAATTTTTTCCGAAAGGGATTTTGAGCGAGCTCAATTAGAATGGTGTGGTGTATGATATCTTTAGTATAGACCTTCAAGTATGCATAATCCCATGCGAAAACATCTGAAAATTCAGAAAGTAAATCAATGTACTTTTTCTTTACCTCAAGAGATGAAGACTTGGACGGTTTGACCATCTTAGGCTTGTCTTTTGTTCTGATGTTTAGGTCCTCCACACATTTTTATGTAGGAATCAATGTCGTCTTTCTCGCTACATCATCCTGATCAAAAAATTCTTCCAAAGGTATGAGACCTTTCGACTGCAGAATTCTCGAATTCACGTTCATTTTGCAAAAAATTATTAACTTGTTGATCATCCCTAAATACTTGCCAATATCGCAAGTTATCAAGAACTATAGGGTGATTTTTACATGAATTTAGAACTTCTTCTCATAAAATATAGGGATTTTGAAATTGCTTGCTCCAGTAGCAAGCGAATCTACCATGAGAATTTGAGTTCTCAGCACTATTGACAAATTGTATTCAAGAAACATCTTTAGGATATCCAGTAAAAAATTCCTGCACACTCTCATTCATGGATGCTTGGCTTGATATTCCCCTTTCACCTGTTTTATCACAATTTCGGAGTCGCCATATACTGAAATTCTTCTTGCGCTCAACTTTTTCAAGATCTTGAGACTAGTGATCAATGCTTCATATTCTACCTCATTGTTAGAACAATCAAAAGCTAATTTGTATGAAAATAATCTAACATTTTTAGGAACCTTACTAGGCTGATGAAGACGGTGAGAGATCCAAATTCCAATGCCTACCCCATCTTTCCCCAAGGCACCATCAAAATCTATGGTCCATAGACCATTTTTATCATCCAAGTGCTAGAATTCTGATTGTTGTTTTGTCTCAATTGTTCAAGCTACATCATGTTTTTGATATGAACTTTCCTCTACCTTATTAGATGGATACTCTGCAACACTTGGCATATTCTCTTCTCCCTTCTCTAAAATTGTTGTGATGCAATTAGAAATATTTGAAACATATTTTACTTCTACAAGCTGATTATCTACATCACTCAAGCCACGATCATTGAACATAATAAAAAATTATAAAT
Organism: Pinus albicaulis; assembly: GCA_034641835.2. NCBI lineage: Eukaryota > Viridiplantae > Streptophyta > Pinopsida > Pinales > Pinaceae > Pinus > Pinus albicaulis. The sequence continues at coordinate 466,798,583 of CM076573.1, forward strand.
CTTTATGTACAAAATTTATTGGATGAATATTAGGTCTCTCTTTGTTGGTTATCATGTACTTCATCTTCGTTTCCCGGTACAACTTTCTAAACTATCCGAAAACTGGGATTGTGGCATAAGAGTAGTTGCAAATTTCTTCTCAACTTCACTCCCCAAGGTCTAGACAACAACATACCAAACCGTGGTGTTATATTAGCCACCACCACATACATAAAAACATTCTTTGCTGGAATTTTTCCAAGGGAAACTACTAAATCCTTAATTAGACTCAAACAACGGACTCTAACTGAATTGAACGAATACAATTCATGGTAAGGATGAGTGATATTTAGGCTCGATTTATCCATAATAGCTTTTGGCATCAAATTGTAGGAAGCTCCAGAGTCGAGCATGGCATTGTGAAGGATATTTTGGTATATTTATACTCAAATAGAATGGGGGAACTCCGCTATCATCTAACTGACCGTCTATTGCTGGACCAAAGATAAGTTCAGGTTTTTCATCTTCAACATTAAGGATATTAGATGAAGGATCTACTTTTAACATTTTGGATACATGAAAGTTATAGTGACTATTCTTGAAAAGTTCACTTAAAGGTATTGACACTTTCAATTTGGAAATTTCAGTTTCTAAGCTAAAAGGAGTGCATTTATCTACCTCTTTAATGATGTCTCTTTTGTCGACATTATATTTTTATGAAACTTCTTTCCTTTGATTGTCATTTTCTTTACCTGATGAGCTTGTAGATGGCTGATTATATTTATTCTGATTTGCAACTACAGGTTCTTTTCCTTTACTCTGATTACCTTGAGAATTGATTGAGTATCCTTTTGTTGAGATGCCCACTTTTGAATAGGATTTATTGGGACATCTCTACATCTCAATGTATACTGCCTCTGTTGCGAGCTAAGGGAATTCAAGTATCCTCACTAATAATCATAATATTCAACCTCCAACTGATGATCTTGAGCTAAAATATAGTCTTCATCCTTGGCTACATTCGTCTTCTCGACATACTCTTCATCCTCTGTAAAAAGTATGGGTTGGCCATCAGTTGTAAAAAAGTGGTTGTCTTCAACAATATGATCTTCTTCTTCTTCTTCACCTCCTTGAGCATAATTCTGCTGCAAGGGTATCCAAATTTTTTGTGGCTATGCTGGTTGTTCAAGTGCCCTATGTTCCCTTTACTTAATTCTGAATTAATGTTGTTGTTGTTGTCCTATGAAGTTAGTATTTCTAACTTGTGGTTCCGACTTCCTTTTAGTGATAGACATCCTATCAAAAATCCTTTCTACTGTTGTTATCAAAGTTTCTAGTTTGACATCATAAGATTATGATGCTTCCTCTTTGATAGTTACTCCACTTTCACCCTTCATTTTTTACTTCTTTATGAACCGATTATCTTCTACACTACTTTCATTTTTTGCAGGTCTTCTAACATAGCAGGATTCCTTTCTCACAACTGATAGGCCATGTCTAGACCAAAACCATCTGGGTAATGCAAGAGGGCTAACCCTGGAGGAGGTTTGATCTCATTGGGAATGGAATTGTATACTCCGTTGAAACTGGTAGTGAACCCTTGCACTGATTCATTAAGTTATCTTTTCAGATTATTGTATTCAGAAAGGATTTGTAATGGATTCTTATTTACCTCCCATCGGGCTATGAAAGCATATATCAACTACTTTGAAGTGGCTATGGAAATTTCATTTAATGATATAAACCATACTATAACTACTCTAGTCACCGTATCAACGCTCAAATCCATTACAAATCAAATACACACGATTATAATCGTATGATTTGAGAAATATAGATGTAGTACGTATGTTCTATAGCGATTGGATAGTAAGATATTTGAAATAGAGATCATGGACCAATCAGGGGTTAAGCTATAGATCAAGTGTCGTTAATACCGAGGAGAGAGATAATTGTTGGATCACTACAAATTGTGACCGTGAGATTATAAGTTACAAATGTACATGGTAAAGAAACACACTTTACCTAACTCAACACTAGACTAAGTTATTATTAACTATTTCCTATATGTCGGAATATCCTAACAAATGGTGAAGAAAAAATCTCTCGATTTATAATAAAATTCCAAATCAAACTATATTTAGTCAAATAATAACGTTCTTGGTGGACTAGATCAAAATCCAACCCTTATATGTATTTATTATTTTCGGGAGAGAAAATATTAGAGAAACGGTAAATAATGTTTATTTAGTTAACAAACTAAACAAATAATGATTAATTAAGTTAATAAGAGAAATAAGTGAAATATTTATAAGTCAAAATGATTTATTAATTATTTATATAGTAATATAGTCGAAATAAATTAGAAATAATTACTAAATAATGATTTAATAATTATTTCATGGGAGAAAGTGTAATGATTAAGGCATAGTAGATAAATAATGATTTATTTAACTATTACTATAGAAAAAGTAAAAGTGGGTGAGAATAAATTAATTAATTTCATATAAATGGGTAAATATATGAAAATAACATTAAATTAATTAAATACTTTTATGATTTATTTTCATGTGGGTAAGTTAAATGTAAATAATTCATGAAAATGTGGTTCAATAGAGTTTTATAGTAAAAGTTGGTTTTAATGTGTAAAACTCATATTACATGGTGGATTTCAATCATCTTAATAAAAAATGGCTAGGTGATCACTTTTTGGGTGATGATAGATTGCCCCCAATATATGAGCGTTAGGAGTAGATCATGTTACCAAAATATGTTGTAGTTTTCTTTCAATGGACACGCAAGGGGGAGTCAGTGGATAGAGAGAGAACCATTGCAATGAAGGGAAGAAACATGTGTGGAGGAGACGATATATACTTTTCAAAGAAAAATCTCCATATAGTGTGTGCATGATCTCAATGAGGCGGGGAGACATATCTATACCCACTTAGACAACATAGTATAAGTAATACTGGTATGCCCAGTAATGTGGGCCTGAGAAAAAGAATACATAGTATATAATGTGTTGGCATCCATGACTAATGCCTAAGGGGCACAATGATATTAAGAAAATAATGGAACTAAGAGGCTAGAGGAAGAGGACGAAAAATACAATAATAGAGAGAAAACAGAAAATTGCGTACAATGGCACAAAGTCAATCTAACTATGATTTATTACTATTCTAATAATGAAAACTCATCCTATAAAAAGAAAATGACTCCTAGCCTAAAATATAGCTACACATCAAACAAATCCTAGTCTATGTTTTGATGACCTTCCAAAAAATTTCTTACTTGTGAGAGCTTATGGCCACAAGAATAACATTTAGTGAGAGGTAAGAAAAATGTGGTTGCTTCCAAAAACCACCACATATAGGGTTATTTATCCTAGATAAAGGAAACTATGGTTACCTTTGTCCAATGGGGACGAGTCAATCTCAAATTTTAGTTAACAATCGCAGCCTCATATTCTCGACCTAGAAGCAATAGCTTCAAGGGGTACTACCAGTGTCCTTGACCAAGGCCTTACCCCTATAATGGGTTTCTTCTTAGCATCAACTTTATACCACTAGATTATGGAGGATTTCAAGCATTGTAGTAGGAAAACAACTATGTCTGAAATGCAGAGTGATTGGCGGGCATTATTGGGATGCCTACCCTACCAACCCTAACAAAACTATAAGATTGCTTTTCCTAGTGCTCGAGTGGGCTTAAATCGATGTTGATTAGATTAGGTGGTTAATTATATGGTCCTTCCTGCACAACTTGAACGAAGCTCACGTTCACTTTAGGTGGGAAGTGTGTGCAAATGTGTATGATGATATTGATTTGCATAAAATATAAATATGTGTTGCTGAAAGGTAAAATGTCGAATTGAAAACTTAACTAAAATAAAAAAGAAAGTAAATAGACTTGAATACCACTTTTCTTTCTTTCCACTCAAGGATGCTAAAAAAACACAAAAATAGAAAAAAATGGCAGCACGATAGAGACCTATAAATATAGAACTGAAATGGGTTGGAATGTATGGTCAAGATGTCTACTTTGTGCAGAAAAATCGACCAAAAAAAACCATGAATTCCAATCTTAAATGAAAGAAAACAAACCAACTTATGATGATGAAATTGAAATTAACTTTGAATAATAATGCAACAAACAGCCTATATAGGGCACAATGGGAGTGGATAGGATTATTATTTTGATTAAAAAATGACGCTCTCAGGTCTTGCGAAAACCAGTGAAACGTCGACGGAGAGGGCAGTGGTGCTTGTGGGGAGGAGACATTGGTGGTGGGAGGTTTGGATTGTTTATGACGGAATGCTCCTGGAAAATATACAATATTTGGCTTTATGCTGTCGAAGCTCCCTGAAACTGACCGACGAACCTAACCCTCGCAGGCGTAAGGAGCTGCTGGCCCCTGTTTCAGATGAACGGGCACCCACTTTTGAGGTTTTCATTTCGAATATGGTCCTCCTGACCCGACCCTCTCAGTGCAGCAACGGGGTCTTAACATTGGGAACTTTACTGCCTAAGGCTTGCGGCCACGATCTCAACCCTGTTGGGCCCCTCCTGTGGTTCCCCTCGATGCCACGAGACTCTGGCTAGGTGGAGCAGCAGGGGTGTTTTTTGCTTGCTGGGCTACGACCTTTCGCTGTCGGATGTCAAATTTTCGGCCACATTCTTGGTGGCTTCACACGGAAGCTGGACAGTTTCGCGGCATGGAAGTATGGACCTAATGCGCGGGAGTGATCTGGAGGTAAAGGGATTTTACATACCAGTCCTTTCTCTCGTAAATCTGGGGTTTGTGGGCGCTGTGGTCCCGTGTTTCCAATATGATGGCAGTTTCCCTCTGCTCCATGGGCCAGTATTATGCTGCAACACTTCACCGAATCCTCTCCCACCGCGGATCCCAGAAATGGATCAGGGGGAAGACGACAAAATACGTTCACACCCCCCAGAAATGGGATAGGTAACCCCTTCTGTTTATCAGATTTTTATTAGGCCCCCTGTGGGCAAATATTTCTTATTATGGGTTCATGCCTCCCACAGAGTGTTCCATCTGAAACAACAAATCTGGGAGATGATGGGGTACCCTATCCATCTGCAGTCTCTGATTAGTGGAGTTCGGTCCCTTCAAGACCACCACTCTATTATTTTAGTGGCAACCATCACCCTTAACCTCCGCCTGAGAGGGGGGTGTTGTGGACCTGGGCACCTGCTGGGGTGAAAAAGGGGAAGAAACAATCATTTCAGGTGCTGAAAAATGAAGTTTATCATACAATAATATCTTAAAGGAGAAAAAACCTGCAACAAAACCACCAGAACAAGTTGGAAATTCCCCACGACCATAAATAGTAGAACAGCTGGGTCAAACACAACATTAAATATAGACAGTCCAAAAACATATGAGTATTGTATGACATACGAAGCCCAGATGTTAATATGTCGTTTTAATTGTTATTGGCCTAAACCGATGGGCTTTTCCTTTGGATTTTTACACATTGGACCACAAAATGTGAAATCCACCTATGCTCCAAGGGGTTTTTTTATTGTAAAATATCTATCTTATGAGGACAGAGATATCATTATATTGGAAGGACCATGCTTATGGGGATCTACGGGCTTGTTCATCACCCCATGGTTCCCGGATTTTGATGCAAACACAATGGTTGTCACTAGAATGTTGGTATGGGTCAGACTATACAATCTGCCCCTACATTTCTGGAACGACCATGTCTTCGAAGGTATTGGAAATAACATTGGTTGATACATAAAAATAGATATAGATATATTAAAAGAGCGGATCTAAAATTTCGTACGTGTCTGTGTGGAAGTAGACCTCAACAAGGGATTACCAGAGAATATAATGATGATTTACAAACAAAAAAACCGGTTGCAGTCCCTTGACTATGAAAACACAGCCTTTACATGCAAAAACTTCAGGCTGACGGGACATTTGCAGAACACATGTTCTGAGGCAGGATGAGGTAGAAGTAGAGGAAGATTTTGTCCCTGTGGAAAATAATCAGACACCAAATTAACCGAAGGTACAGGGTTGTGCTTCAAATGCTCAACCTGTTCCTCATCCTCTTTCGAATCAATCGGTCATGGTTCCGAAGGGCAGAGGAAATGTTGGGAACGAACGTTCTCATCTATCAGACAACTCAGATTTAGACAAGGACAATGGAACCCAGGTATCAGAGCTTTAGATGGTCCTTGCAGCTTCTGTGCCATCACAGGGTGAATGGTGTAAGGTTGAGAAGAAAAAGGAAGAAAAACCTGATTTGCAAGACTTTTCCTCACTCCGGTGGTTGGAAATGTTTTTGTGTTGTTCGTCTTTCTTTCTTTCCTCTTATTTTTTGTTTGCAGCAACTTGTTGCATGACTCCGGCCTTGTTTCAGACTTTCTTATGGTGTATGTGACCAAGCGTCCTTTGAAGCATTTTCTTACAGAATGATAGGGCATATACGATGTAACATTTTACTTTATATAAAAAGTTCGATTTTTTCTTGGGAAAAAGGGCACAATTGGAGTATAAAAGTCTAAAAAAAGGATAAATATGAAAGTATAGCTTTCTAAATTAACAATTGCATCCAACTCTAAACAATAGACTACCAAATCATAGAAGCCCTCTTTATTTGGTGGATGTGTACTTAAAACCCTAGAAGAGATTTTTCCTTCCTCCTAAAAGTGTGCATGCCAAAGAGATGTATGCCTAGTGTTCATGGAGGAGAGGAGTATCAAAATCCCCTTACATAGATCTAGAAAAGACGAAAAAACTACAAGAAAAATTATGAGAGCGAACCTAATATACACACTCCTTATTCTAGCAAAGTGCACACATAAGCTATATTTTTGAACTCTACCAGTGTACATATGTGAAATTAGGTATACGTTCTTTCCATTTGGAAAATCCACATACACATGCGCTCTACTGAAAATCAAATCGCGTACCTATATGTAACATGGTAAATGTGTGTGTCACTCTCGTAGCCTAGGTACACATGCCATCTTTTCGAAATCTAGTCACATACTAGTGAAAACAAAGGAAATTAAACTTCACGCTTCTAATACTACTATTTTATACAAATCGGTTGTCTCTTGCATGGCTAGTTCTAATGATCTGAAAAAAATGCATAGATATGAAAAGTATTATTTTTTCCAAAGTACCACAATAGAAAATAAATAATGGAAAAAGTGAAATAAAACAACAAAATACAAAGAAGTGACTAGGGATCATGAAGTTTAAACCAATATGGTCGTCATTTATTTATTGAGAATAGAAAACAAGTAGGTTTCTCTTTTTTAGGGGATAAATACTAAGAATGTGTAAAAAAAGCCTCACTTTTATTGTTAGAGGCTTAAGCAGCCTAACAAAAGAGAATATTTGGATGGATTCAAAAAACCGTACAATTTCTAGCAATGGTTTTTAGATATGCACACTAGTACATGGAAACTAAGAGAAAAGAGAAAATATCAGACATAACAGTAATTGAACTCGATGAAAATAATTTTAATTTTTTTGTATGGTTATTGTAAATGTGAAATACACCAAATAATAAAAAAACATAGACATGAGTTGATATCCTCCACTTCTATGTGTTGTGTTCTCCCTTACTTCATAACGGGTTGTTTTTCTCTCCTCTACATGCAAGTGGGAAAATCGATATTGAGTAGAAATTAGATTTGAGATCATAATTTTGGTGATGAGAAATATTCATGAGTTAATTGTGAAAAAGAAACCTTTATATATATAATAAAATGCCATATAAGATTACATCTAGTCAAATAATAAAATATTTTTTTGAGTATATCAAGATCCAACCCTTATTAATATTATTAAATATTTGTTATTATTTATTAATCCATTAGAGAAATGATAAAAAATATTTATTAAATAAGTTTAAAAATAATGATAATTGAGTTAAATAAGAAATATAAGTGAAATATTTAAAAATGAAAATGATTTCTTAATTATTTCTAAGTGATATGGTCAAAATAAATTAGAAATATTTACTAAATAATGATTTAATAAATATTTATTGGGAGAAAAGTGTAATTATTAAGGGATGGTAAATAAATATTTTTTTTTTAAATTATTTTCGTAGAAATGGTCAAAGCCGGTGAAAATATAATTAATTATTTTCACATAAATGAGAAAATATATGAAAATATCATGAAATTAATTAAATAATTTTCTGAATTATTTTCATGTGGGTAAATTAAATGAAAATATTTTAAGAAAATTGTTTCACTAAATTATTTCTTATGGTCCAAGTGATTTTTAATGTGTAAAAATCATACTACATAGGGTATTTCGATCTTCCTAGTAGAATATAGCTAGGTGATCACTTTTTGGGTGATAATAGTAAGTTTATGATTTGAATTTCAATTATTTTTATGGTATTGATGTTCTAAGTTGGTAAATAAAATGTTATTAACGAATTATTATTTTTTTACTAATTCGTTCATGTATATCATTGATAGTTTATAATTGTATGCTTCTCTTTAATTGCTAAATAATTTGAGCGTGTCGATACAAGTTTATGATTTACTTTCTATTTTCTTAATTAGCCTTTTCCAAACTTGGGTAGGTTACGATGGTTTTCTTTCAAAACATAGTTTAGTTTCATACTACGCACTTCTCTCTACATATTTCGTCATTACACAAAAATCATTATTGTAATGGATGTCAAGTTAGAATCTAGATGGGTTTCATATTCCAAGGGATGTGAGGTACTATCCCTACCTTTTGAAGGGAATTTTTCATATATGAACAATTTCACAAAAAATCATACAATCTTGTTCATAAGGTCAACCAAAAAAATATTAATAATGTCATAAAATAGAAAATGGTTCGTAAAGTTATGCACTACCCACTGAATGCACAGAACTTCATATTTCTTGAAAGGTCAATTTATCCATTGAACAAGTCCTATAAGTATGCCTTTGTGAGTCAATCTCCATACTATAGAAATATCACACTTGACATGATTAGTTTTGTTAGAATAAAATAGGAATCATGTTTTACCTAGGTGTTTAATAAAACCATTATATTATAGTGTCTTGATATCATTATCTCTTTACATGAGAAGTCTCACCAAAGGGCCATTTCTGAAATTTAACATAATGCAAGACCATAATATATAAAGAGTGTAACCATAATCATGTTTACACTACAAACATGCCCCTTCATTTTTCATGGCTCAACCTATGATACCAACATAATTATGTTCATTACAACATAACTTAATGGTAATATAATGTAAACACCATCCACATGAAAAAAAAACATAAAAATTATTTTAAAGTAGGTCGTTACTTTGCTTGCATCCAAAACACTAACCAAACGTAACAGTAGCTATTTACCACAATGTTCACTTGATAACCTACTTTAGAAAAAATTACACATATTGTAATGCTTGAATAAATCCCAAAAGCCAATGCCTAAAAAAACTACTATCATAAATTCAACTTGAAAATATCAACTTGCTTCAAAGTCTTTACATTTTATAATCACCATCCTTAAGCAAGTTATGCATTAGAAAACTTTCAATTATTCACTAACCAATCAATAATATTTACTTTCTATCATATATCCCCTTATAACTATCATGTGTCCCCTTCTAACTTATGCAAATAATATAAAATTCTATAACTCTTATTCTTTTATAAACTTGTTTCTCAAAATTTACCATAATATTTTTTAATCTAAATGAAAGAAGAAACAATTTTTCCCAATTGAATAAAATTATACAAACTTTCCTTAATCTATACAACCATGCATTTTTCTTGAAGATGTGTCTTGGCCATATTGTGAATGGTTACCCAACAACTACAAGTTTAAACTTTATTATTATAAATTAGTATTATAATTATTATTTCATGGAACATCAATTAGGCTACTTCTCTTATCAACAAATAAGAAATAGTCAATCGCTGAATGTAAATGTAGTGATTGCAATAAAATATGAATATATGACAAAATTGAACTAAACATAGATGTTATAATTGCATAGATTTTGTAAAGATGTTGGAATAATATTTCGAAAGTAAAATGAATGACATAATGATCTATTGATGTTCAAAGATTAAAATCAAATGCTATAACTGATGTAATCGATGGCCTTATGATAATATTAACTAAACCTAGATTTCTAAACACGCCACACTATTGTTTTAGAATAATGATGATGTTGCGAATGAGGTATGTGTAATGTAAAAATATTTAATTTATTTAGAATCAATAGATTTTTTTTTAAACGAGAGAGCATTTATGAATGCAGAGTGGTTTAATTACTTATTATTATTATTATTATGGTGTTATATAAAATAAAATGGAAATGCACATGGAACACACTTAAATTAAATAATGAGAGAGAATTTTAGAAAATTTTAAACACATAATTGTAAATGGGAACTTGAAAATAATTAAAAAGTTATAACAAATTATTTTATGAGGAAAATCCTTATGAAAGAGAGAGAAATAAAAAATAAAAATTTATTGTTCAAAACATGCTCAATGTATTATTTGAAATACATTATAGAGTGTCTACATTATAGACAATAGCATTAAACAACATAAAGGATCCTAAGAAATTTTAGCAACTATATAATAAGTTAAAATTATCACTCATGTTCCTCTCACCCAGGAACCTAATAAATTGGCATAATAGAACCATAAATCATTTATGTTTTTCCAACTTCATGTTGGAAACTAAAATTGATTAATTGGCCCATGGTAACTACTTGACATTAATTTACTGCTATTTTTTAGCATTCATTTCCTACTATTAGTGAATATTTATTACCTACCGTGCTTAACATTTATTCCCTACTACTACTTGGAATTTGTTGAGGTCATTACTTTGCTACACAACTACAAGGTCTATGACTTCATATGCCAAAATCCTCCAAATTTTCATATCCCAGCTTGCTAGAAACCAAGAGGGAATGCATCAAAATAAGAGTAAACTACTAGGGGATATAAGGCACATAGACTCACATCACCACTTAAATTTACCTGTACTCACCAATTTTCTTGGTGAATCCACAACATTATGCAAAGCGCTCAATTTATTCAGTATCACATTTTCATCCTCTACCATGTCCTAAATGAAATGCTATTGGATATGAATATGTTTTTTCTTTGGATATGTTAAGCAAAATATTCCTGATTGCGGACAAAGGGGAATTCCCTATACCTAGAGTTCTAGTCTAGAACAACAGAGGAAACAAATAATAGAGTTTTCCTTAGAGTAATTGAAGAATGGGAAATAAGCCTCTACATTGAATGCTTCACAAGCTTTGATTTCCTCCTTGCTTGTAAGATCCAATCATAGCTCCAAATATTATAATTAGAACCCGCACACACGACTAAAACAAGAAAAGGATCTAGAAAATCTACGTAGAATACTTCAACTATTCCATTCAATGAATCAAGAAGCCATTGAAACACATCAGTGCAATGAGAACACAAAAAATATCATAAAACATGATAATCTTTATATTAATACAAATAGGAGAGAGTTTACAACCTTAAATAGCGGCTGACTTTTCTGATGTATCCCCAAGTTGACTTTTCCTTCGTTATCACATAGCACACTTCAATGTCATCCATAATGCATGAAAATGGTGACTTCTTTATATCCAACACAACAACATAAGGGAATAATAAGTCTCCAAAATCCAAACCTTATGCTATGGATTGCAGTAAATTTATAGGAGAAGCATGGTGGTTTATGATTTACCATTATGGGCTTGAGATCCACATATTATAGGAGGATGAGCTCAAGGGATAGTATGTGAAGTATCCAAGGTTGGATCAGATAATATTCAAGATTCTTATCCATGGTAAATGGTTAAAACAACCCATGGAATCTTCTGGAAATGGAGTTTTATATATATTTTTTATTTTCCTGAATTTCTAGAATTAGTGCACCTGCAGACGGGAGAAAATAATTTTGGTCATCACTGGTGCAAAAGGGAAAAACAAACGTTGAACGCAAGCGGCTAAAGAGACAGGGTGCACTGGAGCTAAAAACATTGATTTTGAGAATTTAATCCCATAAACTCAAACTTTCTGGAAAGCTCATTCTTAGGTATTTATGAAGGGATGATGACAACATGTTCATGAATGTTGATTGATCTAGTTTGTAGGCTTATTTACCAAATGTGACGAAATGGCCTATAACATATTGCCCGCTAAAGTACAAAGTCATAAATGGCAGTTGATGACTAAAGTGCTTTACCTTGTGACAAGTTTGGATTAAGAACAACTGGTCGATATCATCTATTATAATACATTTTAATTATAATACCTTTCCTTAGGGACACATTCCTATGGTTAGCACATAAGCTAAAATTATATGTGCAATGATAAAGAAGTCTCGTCCACTAATGACAGAATATTGACCCGTGATTGGATAATTATCTGTATGATCATAGTCATCATACTTTGTAATTTTGTATTAACCCTGAAATCACAACCCAGATGGATGGAAATAGATTTTAGGTCTTTGATCGCATGCAATTGATCGCTTAATGTATGAGTCTAACCATGAAAATAAATGAGTTGATGTAGAACATGGTAGACACCATCTGATTACCAGCTAGTGATGTAATTTGTTAACAAATCTGAGAGAAACTATCAATGATGCTAATGGCTCTCAAGGTACTTCAATATAATTTGCATGGTGTGAATTGATGAGTTGAAGTCGAGCACCACACATAATATTTTGGTCAAAGGCCAATGATGAAGACTCATCGGTGAGAGTGTGGAGATTTTTCGTTGATGTATGCAAGCCCCAAGGTAAAAAAGGGAGTTTGTGACTCAACTTCCTAGAGATTGAGATGATGTCGAGAGGAACTTACCCATTGGAGGAGGGCCTTGATGTATCCCCCATTAATGACATGAAATGGGTATCAAGTTTTAAGACATAATGATGTTGATGTGGAACTAGTTTAGGAATGACAGACATGAATGTAGGTTTAGGATTATTGCAAAATGTAGCAACTTAAGTAATTCTCTTGAAAATATCGACGACACTTTATTCCATTGAAAAAATTGACCCAAAACCAAAGATGGAATATTTTGATATGCTGTGATGAACCAACAAGAAAAATATATTTTCCAACCCAACAATCATAGAGACAAAGTGAAAGAGTGTCATGTTAAACTGCAATTCGCTACCAGTAATAGGTGGAGTATCCCATTTTCTAAATTTCCCCAACCATTTTTGGTTAGTGCCTATTTATTTTTGACAAGCTTGAGGATGATAACATATGCATGATATGTAATTCTATCCTTCAGATGAATCCCTCTCAATATTTTTAATGAACCATGAGAAATGGTTCAGTCTCATTATGTTCAATGAGTCCTTCATTTTTTGATGAATTTACAAGTCTAGTAAAGGTGTAACTCGAATTTTTCTTCATGTTTAGAGATTTTGAAAAAGAGGCGAAAAGAAAACTCCAAAGTTTCATTTTCATAAATAGTCTGTTGAGTATGAAAAGGAAAAAAAAATACTTAAGATAACCTCTTAGCCATGTTTGACTAAGGTATTCCTTTTCTGTAAGTAGCTATCTCATGAAAGTGTAAAACAACCAAGTGAAAGCATATGATTGGCCAAGCAGGTGGTGATGGTGAAATGAGAAAACCAAGGTTCATAGGGAAAAAATAGGTTGATAAAAAATGGAAATCACGTCGGATAAGATGAGAATGGTTTTATTTTTACACAATATTGAAACGTGGGAAACTATGATTGAAACTTGTTTAATTTTTTCATAGGCTTAAAACGTTGAAAAACTATGCTTGAAATAAGTCTTTATGACCCTAGTCAAATAAAGCAATTCGTCATGCCCTAGTCATAAAAACGCAATTCTAGGTGCATGCCCCCCAAGCTTCATTTCATTCACCTAAGTAGACTATTGGTTGCTAATAGGCGGATGGAATGAAGGTTTATTTATGATATTAACTGTAATAATCGACTGGGAATTTACTTTATCTAATCAAAGAATCAAATTGAAGGGGAATTTGTTTCATTTTTTAACGAGCTTGACATAATAAAATAATTATGCTAATGACACCTTGTTTCAATTTCTAACGAACTCGACACAAGAAAAGAAACTCTTCTCTGGGAACTTTGTTTCATTTTTTAAGGAGCCTTACACAGGAAAAATAACTCTACTATGGGAACCTTAATCATGACCTCCATGAGGCCATGGATTTGAATTTTTTCTCATCATATGGAGAAAAAATATTCAGACATAGTCAATATTAAGGGATCCAAAATAAATGTGAGGCTCCAATGCCCCCAGTAAATGACTCACCATATCTCCTACTGGATCTAGGTAAAAATATGTTTAGAAAACAATTATATCCTCCTCTTCAATAATGGATAGGGGCATGGGATAGGTTTCCACCTAATTGATTTCTTGCTAGGGAGATACCACTTGCATATTCTGAACGCTTAGCAAATTAGTATGATTGAAATTCAAATAAGGACTGACAAACGAAAGTTGATTGATAGTGACAATCATCCCATCATGTGGGAAGGCATAACTCGAAAGAGTGTGGACATAAAAACTTTCATAACATAAAGATAGTTTCTCCCCAGGAGAAAATTGAAGTCCAAGGTGCCCACGATGACCCTAACATCAATATAGACATTTTTTCCTCCCAAGGTAACAAGAAATTGAGGAAGGATCCCTAAGGTTTGATTGGTTTTTCTGTTAAAAGAACACATATTCGAAGTGGTGAATAGAAGTGAAATGGAGCCAAAGATTTCCAAGAAGTTGAGGTTAAAATGCTAACATAAGCTCCCTCATTTATAATAGTTTGATGTATGTTCTTATCATAAGCCTTCACTTTGATGTTAAAATTCATGTAATAAGGGAGCTAAGGTTTTATCAATCGATTACAATCAAAGGAAATGATCTATTTTCTTGGATGGGGTTTCATAGGAACGAGATAAATGCCTTCTTTGTCTGGTAGAATCAGAATAAACAAGAATAACTTGAGTGTTATGATCCTCACTCCTAAGGGAATGGTATGATCAACTGAATGTGTAATTGATTCGACCATTTTCTCGACCAATTGTTGGTCAGGAAAAAACTTATGGGATTTAAGTTCAGAAAGAGTGGGATTGAGTGGAGATGGATTTTGATCAAACACTTTACCAACTACTGGAGGATTGGGAGAAATATTTTGATAAAAAAACCAAAAAATGAGGCTGAGAAGCTGTAAGATTTTTCAACACTTTTGAGGCTTCATCCATATAATGAAAAACGTGAATAGGATGATTCCCTTCATCCATAATGGCACCGGTATTGTACTCATGTGACATGGGGTCAAATCCTGCTGGCCACCACTATACTCCTAGGAGGAACTGCCACACCCGCCACAAAAACTCTCGGGTTATCCGGGACTTGAACTTGTGACCTGCACAGCGACACGAACGCCTTAGCAGTGCGTTCGTTGGCCACTAGACCAAACCCCAATCGGCTCCCTTCACATAACTTATAGGGAAAATTGACTTTAACTTTTTTCCCATGGTTAGTTAATGGTTTGACGCCAGAAATGTCTGCATAGGTTGATGACCAGGTCTGATGTGAGCCTATGGACCACAGTTATAATACTTGCGGAATACTAAGGCAATCTCTAACAAGGTAATCACACATACATAACTTGCGAGGGAATTTAGCTTTGTGGGGTTGATTGGAAGGATTCTCCATACTAGTTGTATTCATAGAGACATTTTCTTTTTTTCCCAGTACTTATTTTTCTTCTTCTTCTTCTTAGCTTCTTGGTTACTAGAATCAAGAGTTTCACCAGTAGAGGAGGAAGAAAGGGATGAAGAAACAACAAGTGAAGAAGGAAAAGGGCCAACTTAATGATTAACCTGAGGTTGATGTAGTTCAAGTGGGGGAGGACTTATATGACGAGTAGTTTGGACATTCATATCCATAGGGGTCAAAAAAAACCAAACTGGAGAACCAATGCTAAATCTGGGAAGGGACAACATTTCCATATAAGGAGCACCAATATTTCCAAAAGAAGGAAAAGTACTAGTATTACCATCTGAGGGGTTTCCTTAATTGGTATACTAAGGAACAATCACCATTAGTGTCAACATAATATCCACTAAGGATTTGATCCATGGTGAGGATGTTGTTCCACGGTCAATTAATTGATTGTAGAAATTAAAGACACAAAATAAAAGAAGGGGTAACTAGGAAGATAAGTATTACCAAGTCAATGTGAATTGCAATATACCACCATGGAGAACCAAATATTTACGTACGGGAAGGAAATATCCTTGAATACTGTGTTCGGTGTATCACAATGGACAAGACGTCCAACTCAGTTACCTATGGTGGGATAAAAACCTACTGGGACTTCCAAAATATACCTGAAGGTACATGGAAGTAAAATCTGTATTAGTGTTGTATAATGTGTAATAGTTCGGTGAGAGTGTTCCCATATACTTATCATTCATGGACTGCCATTCGAAATACCAGAAGGTATGTGGAGAACGATCCTATACATTATCATACTTGGAATGGGATATCACCCCCATAATTTAACGCTGACAAAGAATGAAAACTCCTACGTTTAAAGATGCCAGAACAAGTCTCTACCCTATACCTCTATGTGTGTTATTAAGTTTCAAATTATCCTTAGGTTAATTGAGTGATTTTTAGATTTTATCTTGAATTTATGTTTCGAAGTCAAGGCTTAAAACTCAATGTCACCTGAACAAACCTATGATACAAATATTATGAAAAAAATAGCTATTTTCAATTTCATTTAAAAAATGAAAGGACTAAGTAAAAAGGGGAAGAAGAAATCAACAAACAATGCAACAAACAAGTGATGTAACAACCGATCTCCTCAACTTCACCATTCCAATAAAAATAAAACCCTTATATGCAATGAAAATAATTGTTTTAGTTTCTTTTCTTTTAATGTTTTAAGTGTAATGAAAACTAATATGCAACAATATTATTGATAAAACAAATCACATGGAATATGACTGTAATATAAATTTCTTCAACTTAATCAAAAATCAAGTTCAATGTTTAAAAATGACGTAATTGATAAGAAAAAACAAAAAACAAAATAATTTATTACCAAAGGAAAATAAAACCAAATGAAAACATTAAAATAACTTTTAAGAGACACTGAAAAACTCATAGAACTGAAGAAATTAATTTGGACCAAAGAAGATCAAATAAAAAGGTAAGGAATGTAATTTTTCTGCATCCTACTATATCAGCGCAGGTGCAATATAACAGACAGTGCACTATAGTGGAGGTGTAGAACAAAATTAAGTGCATTATTGTGCACATACATAAGATCCACGCAGGTGCACAACAGGAGAAGGTGTGTTACAGTGCAGATACTCTGGATCAACTCAAGTGGAGAAAAATAGAAAGTTCACTGCAGCGTAGATATAGACAATATTATTGTGCATTGGGGCACTATTTTTTAGAATAGAGAGATGCCCCGGGGAAGTTTAGGTCAAAACATGACACAACAAACCAAACCAATCTCAAACATGTTTTTTCTTAAGATCAATCAATGTCTGAGAGAGTCAATTAAATTTGTTTTAAGAGATGTAAAGATGCTAGGGTCAAGGGAAGAATCATTTTCTAGTGGATTCACCAATATTTTTATGCAAAATTTTCATGATTGCAGACAAAGGTGAATTCCCTAGACCTAGTGGTCTGGTCTAGAACAACAGAGGAAAAAAATCATAGATTTTTCCTCAGAGGAATTGAAGAATGGGAAGGAATCATACCTAGAATTCATCACAAGCTTTGATTTCCTCCTTGCTTGTAAGCTCCAGTCATAGCTCCAAATGCTATAATTATAACTTGCACACATGACTAAAGCAAGCAAAGGATCCAAAAAATCTATGTAGCATAATTCGATTACTCCATTTAATGAATACACAAGATATTGAAATACATGATTTCAATTATAACACAACAAATATAGGAAAACATGATACTCTTTGTATTAATATAAATTGGGGAGAGTTTACAACCATAAATAGGCACTGACTTTGTAGATGAATCCCTAAGTTCCCCTGTCCTTCACTGACATAAAGCACACTTCAATGTCAACCCTAATGCATGAAAATGATCACTCCTTCAAATTCAAGGCAACAACATAAGGGCATGATCAATTTCCAAAAGCCAACCTTGATGCTATGCATAGAAATAAATTTGTAGGAAGAGCATGGTAGTTTGTTATTTACCATTATGGACTTGAGATCCACATATGGTGGGAGGATGAGCTCAAAGGATAAGAGGTAAAGTATCCATGGTAGGATTATATAGGATTCAAGCTTCTTATACATGGTAAATAGTTAAAACAACCCATGTAAGCCTCTGGAAGAGGAAACTTCAAAAATGTTTTTAATTTTATCGAATTTATAGTATCAGTGTACCTGTATAAGGGAGAAAGTAGTGTTGGTCCGTTCTAGTCTAGAAGGGATAAACTAGCACTAAACGTAGGTGGCTAAAGGCACATGGTGTGCTCGAGATACAAAAATTTATTTTGAGTAGCTAATCCCATAAACTTAGACTTTTTGGAAAGGTCATGTTTAGGCCTTTATGAATGGATGATGACAACATATTCATGGATGTTGATTGATTTGGTTTGTAGGCCTATTAACTAGATGTGAAAAAATGGCCTATACAAACATGGAATGTAGTATTTCTTAACCCTTGAAAACTGAAGCACAACCAATTATATAGAGAATACAATTGAAAAATAACGGAAAGAAGAAAAAAACAAGATGAAATATGTAAATGTACCCTTTTGTATTGATAATGCAAAGGAAATATTTTTATTTTTCCTTTTATGGTTAAATTGTCACTTAGAAAATCTCCAAATACACAACAAAAAACAAACATTACATAACTCGTATCTCTTCAACTAAATTTTCCATATCTAAAAACCTAGCTACTCGTAGTATTGTCACAAATCGCTAACAAGTACCTAACATACTTCATAAGGTAGATTATTTTACTTCAAATAACTATCGAATATTTTTCCAATGGGAATTATTCAAAGAGGATAGTCACATACAATAATTAATTAAATCGTACATAGCATAAAGTATGGAGGTTAGAGTAAAACACTTTTTCAATCCCCTTTGAAACAACCATTTCCATTAAGGATAAATATGAGGAAATTCTTGAAATATAATGGTCAATTGATATGTGGAATTTTTAGGTATTATGTATTTCCACTGAATCAATACTTCACCAATCATTCATTAGTGAAAAATATCTCTACTATTGAAATCTATTTCTTGTTGAAGCCAAACGGAACCCTCTTCATCAATATTGGGGAAGCCATTTTTCGCCTTCACCTCAATTCCACAACCTTCTTTTGATAGTAATACTAAAATATTTGATGAATCCTGTAGTTGGTTGGAAGAGACATTTTTAAAAGACTCTTCCAATGCATTGGATGATCTCCTTGGATCCATATAACTTGGGTGGCTAGAGTGATGTTTGCTTATAGAGTTGAAGGTGAAGAAATACCTAATCCCGTGTACAAGGTCATACTATTTTTCTTATTTATTTACTATATTTTGATTCATAACAACTGTTGGCTTGAGGGGTCCTGACCTAGGTTTAGAGTTTATCACGCAATGAACAAGCCCTCCAACTACTGGCCCTTTTGCCAATGACCCGCTTGTGCAAATAAAAGTCTCATATGATGCAATATGGAGCGGTGTTGGAACCAGGTTTCCTCTCCTTGAGGAAGAAAATAATGTATTGGCCCTAAGAATATTGATTGTATACCTATATAAATAGATGTGCACAATATAAAGTAATTCTTTATCAAATCACAACACAAAATTACAGATTACTATGGTCGCAAATGTATCATAATAGATCCAGATCCAGATCTAACAATGTGTAATCACTTAAGCATATTCATCAACCATAAATATAGCTTCATGCATAAATAACAGATCTCTCAGTGCAAATATAAGTAACCATAATAGAAGTAAAGAAAACTTAGACAGAACAGTAAAAATATAACATGGAGAGATAACACAATTATTTTCACCAAAATCAATCCTTGTATTAATTTAGATCACTTTAATACACCAGGATTTACCATTACACTCTACCCTTCTCAGCACACAGCCAGAGGAGTCTGCACACAGCCAAGACTAGGTCTCAACGCACACAGAAAACAGGATCCTTTCTACCCAACCCAGACTGAAACCCTTACAATGTATTACAGACGCATAAAATTAGATCAAAACATTAATAATATTCTATCGTTAAGTTACTTCCTTAGACTTGATGCATCTATTTATATCATTCTAGCACACAGATACTATGGTCTCAAACCATGCTTTGAGGCCCACAGTTTACCCTTAAACACTTTAATGTAAAAATAGGGATTTTTACACGCCCCAAATCCCCTTGACTCATACACGTAGCGTGCATATACAAAAATTATACAAAAATATACCAAAGACTGTACCCCATGGGACCTCGCTCCAACAGTCCCCCAACACAAACATGTGACTTGTCACGATTCACTGTGGTGTATGCTCCTTTAGCTTGGCTTGGAGCATTCTAACATAATATTTGAGAGGGAGCACCATTTCTAGACTCTACGTAGTAGCTCCCTGCACTTGCAAAAGAAGCTTCTTAGTGGTAGGCACTTTAGTGGCCATCTCGATACTTCTCTACATCTACTGAATAGCCTTCACTGTAGTGTCCAATGTCTGTGAGATCTGAAAAGCCTCCTTAGTCCATGGTTTCATTCATGCTTCTAGCAACTTCTCTTTACAATGAAGGTTCTCAATCTCTGTTTGAATGAGTCGAACCTTCTGTAGGCGGGTGTGGTGCTGTGGAATAACCAGGGTAGCCGTTGTTATTGTCAGTATTTGCATCCTGCCATCAGTGATAAAAAATCCTCTTTTCATATCATTTTAGGAGTCACACTTAGATTTTTTTTATCATTCCAGTAGGTCATGCAAAAATTTAGTCACTCATGGTAGCCCTAGTCAAAAAACATCGCTCTTCCTCAAATTTGATTTCTTGCTAACAACAGTTTCATACCTTGCTGACTGTATACCATCAATAAATTTAGTATCATCATGTCATAACATCAGTCATGCCTTTACGGAGTTCAGTCCTTCAAGGTCTCATTAGGTCTTGTAGGGTTTTTCAAGGTTTCCATTAGGTCCTTAGCGTTTCCAAGGTCCAATAAAGCTTCATTTCCATTGCATAATACCAACAAGTAAAGGGTGATTAAATAACATCTCTTCACCATTTGAAGATGATTTTTAAAGAGAAATGCTTATTTCATCTGTAATTTTGAGTTCAAATGTATTTTTTATCTTTTCATTATGTAATTTTATGTCTTTCAAAATGTAATAATTTCACCATCCTAAGCTGCTAACTTAGAATTACAACATGCCAAAGCACTAAAAATTCAAATTTAAAGACTTCTCAAAGGTAATCAGGAGATCAATTTTTCAAAGGAAAGAGTCAAGTAAAAGGTAAAGTTTCAAAAGGTTAAGTAAATAACAAAGGAATAAAGTGGGTCCCAAGGCCCAAATCATCAATTTCATTAAGTATAAAGATCACTAAGACATCCCATTCAAACTCATTTGCACATCCAAAGGTCAAGTTTGCATTACCTCAGCCCGACAAAGTCAAATTGTAGAGTCAAAGGAAAACAATTTCTGGGCACTGCGCTTAGGAGGTTGGCATTACGCGTAGGCAACAGGCACTATTCTTAGAGCGTTTCACGTTGCCTTTTTACCTCAGGCACTTATCTTTTGCCTAGTAAGCACTAGAAGCATAAAAACACCTCCAATCTCTCTCAAAATTTCAGCAAATGCTTGTTCGCTCCTTTATCAAGTAAGTGACACAAAATATTCACCACCTTGATTTCCTAAATGTATTTTTTATGGTATTTTTCTTCATGAGAAAAATTAACTGTGTCTAGTGAAAAACCCTAGTATCACTCCCTCAATCTAAATTTACTGCCCATAAACCATACAATACCTTCCTACATCACTATTCAACCCATCCCTACCCCTACACTACTCTTTCCTAATCCCTAAAACCCTTCTCCATAAAAACCTAAGTCCTAGGCCACTAAAATATCTAGGCAGACACTACCCCAAACCTGTAATCCAATTATCATTTTCACTCCCTAAGAATCTTGACCTCCTATCACCCCCCCAATTTCCCTAACCCCTCCCCTCATCTCCCTAAACTTTCCTCCCCTAATCTCTACTTCCTAGACCTATTCCCATTCATATTTCCTCCGCTAGGGTTTCTAGACCAAGACACCATGGAAGAAGATAGAGACTATATGGAAAAGGAGGAATATAGGCAAGAGGAGGAAGATATATTGGAGGAGGTGGATAGAAAATAGAGGACACACAAAGGAGGGAGAATCCTAAGCCTAGAGCCCACCAACAATAAAGAATTGATAGCCTCACCAATGACAACTTCATGATTTCAGTATGTTGGTTGCCTTAAGATTTGTAACATGATTGAGAGGGTACAACATCACCCTGTTTTGAGCAAACTCTTCATTGTAAACCTCAAAGACAACCAAGTAACCCTAGAAGGTGTGACTTTCACAGTGTCTATATCCATCATTGTTGCTTCCGTAGGGATTCCAAACATGGGTGAGAGGTGGTTCAAATCCAAAGATTTGGAGAACCATTACTATGATCCATTCATCAAACCAATGTACATAAATGAGAGGAATATGGTCTTTCCTTTCAACTATCTTCTTATAGGTGTGCCCCCATGATGAAGATCATTATTAAGTATTTATCTTGTGAAGGGAGGTTCTCTAGACTTTACACTTATCACATTACACTACTTATGCACTTCACAAGAGTTAAATTTCTCAATATCCCACACTATATTTTCAAGAGCATAGACGAAATGGCATACATTTTTCAAAAGAGAGAGTTTGACCAGTATATGAATAGTATTTTCCACCACTCCTCAATCAAAATCATTGTTCTCCATCATCTTAACCAGTTGAAAATTTCATGGAACACATTCATAGAAAATGACATCTTCATTGCTCCACAAGTTCCACATGCTGAAGATGTGCCTTCTTCATCTCTCCCTACTACATCTATTCCTCCATCTCAGCCCACGGTGCCTACCATTTCATCGCCTCAATAAACTTCACCTACTCCATCATCATCACCACCATCATCACCATTTTATGAGTAGGATGAGTCGCCTATCAAAGTTGAGGTCAGCGATCCTAAAAAGGCTAAAATGAGCACAATGGAAAAGACATATCAGACAGGGCATAGGAAGGTGTTCTCCCCATATATTTTGGGAGGGGCCCTAACTTCTTCACCAACAAAGCAGGTATAGACGGGAAAACAAAATATGTAAGAGGAAGATGTACATGAGGCAGCCATTCATGATGAGGATGACCTTCATGAGACAAAGATAGATTTTGACCTTGTTGATTTAGACGATGAGAATGATGATGAGGCCTCCAAAATTATTATCAAGAAGAAGGATGCCCAAATCAGTGAGCTTCAGACCAACTTAGAGAGATAAATTTTTTTCATTGCATACTATGAGAATGAAAGTGAACAACTCAAGACCAAGGAGCACATCATGGAGATTCAAATTCTCAAGGAAAAAAGAGAAGAAACCGAAGCTAAGTCCTTGCTTGATGAGGCTTATGAGAGATATGGTGAAACCAATGCGGTAGAATAACAAGTGCCAATAATAATAACTAGGACTAGATGGCTGAAAATAGCTCTAGAACTAGAGAGACAAAATGAGTCTGAGCTTGCTAATGAGCTTACATTGAATGAATGGTTTGACATCATTTTCAATGAGAACTAGGAGCAATGGCCCGACAGGGCCAACCAGAATCTTGAGAAGCTCCTAGAGAAGGAAAAGAAGGATAGTGACATATTGAGAAAGAGGGCCAAGCACAACTTCAAGTAAAACCAAATTGCAAGCTCAAAGCAACAAAAGGCCAAATCAAGACTTGAAACCATAACCAAGAAAAATGAAGGGGAAAAGATTGA
Organism: Pinus albicaulis; assembly: GCA_034641835.2. NCBI lineage: Eukaryota > Viridiplantae > Streptophyta > Pinopsida > Pinales > Pinaceae > Pinus > Pinus albicaulis. The sequence goes on from CM076573.1 coordinate 466,822,645, forward strand.
TATTTTTTATGAGGCATCGCTCATAGCCTATTACACCTCATCGTCATCCCATAGCAAAAAATTTGAAGAAATTTCGGCAAATTTGGGCAAATTTTTATTTTTTTGAGTTTTTGGCAATTTTGCACAATGGAACTGGCAAAAGCACAATGACCTAGGCGTTGTGATTTTCCTAGGGACCTCCAATGGAGAAAATGAAGCCACCATTGGATTCAGGAGGCCAAATAATATCAGGAAAACTAATTTAGAAAACATTTTTGGGTCAACAAGGTAGTCAAAAAGTAAAAAAAAACCAAAAAATGACATTTCTGCCCTATCTTCGATGTCAACGTTGCACTTTTGACTAGTCTTTGGAGAATGATGTTTTGGAGGGTCAAACATTGACAATTTTGGAAACTAGTCATAGATATAGAAATTAGATAGGACATGATTTCCATTGAGCTATCCTAAGCTCAATTTGGACACTTGGAACCCCCTCACAAATGGAGCGGAAGTTGGAGCTGCAATTTTGACATCAGTGTTGCACTTTTGACAACTTTTCTGTGTGTTGATATTTTCTAATTTTCTCAGTTTTTCCAGTTTGAACATGGTCAATGGTATTTTTACCAATTTAAATCATGAATGTAAAATGAATTATGATGTGGTTGACTTACCTAGGGCTAAATACATTAGGTGAAATTTTTTTATGATATGTAATGAATAAATTTTGAAGAAGTGAGGGATGAGTCAATTTGAGCTCCCTACACTCTAGGTATTCAGCTCAGTTTTCAGTGGAAAACCTCCTCAACTTAGGGATTCGACCCCTGAGGTTGGGATAATTTATTTTATGTCTACATCTATCATTTCGAGACTCATTTCATAGGATAGACAAGGTTGGATGTTGTTGCATTAATCAAAGATTAGTGTAATAAGTATTTGGCAGGAAATTAGTGAAAAGTTTGTAGCTATTTCTTTGGGATACCTGTGGTATAGAAATTTAGCATTTTTCTTCTTATGTATCATTATGTAATGTACTATTTCAAGATGCATTTCATTTCTATGATATGATGGTTTTCAAGTTGATAAATAGAATACATGATTCATGCCCTGTTTTGGTAAAATATTCATAGTTTGTTCACGTTATTCAATTTAGAATAATTCATGCTTAGCCATGCTCTCTCTAACTCATCATGAGTCTGATTAATCTTACCTTGAAACCCTAAAGTGTTAGATTTTCTACCTACCTTGCCCCATTAAATCTCTGCAACCCTAATTTTTTTTGCCCTGACCTAGCCTCCTTGACCTAATTCAACCATCCTGCAAACAAATTCAAGCAAAAAAACCATTGTATTCATACGTAGCCTAAAACCCTAATTCATCCAACCCTCTTGGCTATGACATTATGGAGAGAGCCCTCTCCGGTTTGGTAGGGCTAGCTACCAAGCTAAAATATTTGTCTGTGGTTACCTCTGTTTGGACTCTTTCTCAGCCTTAAAGATCCGGTGGAGTGATAACAGGCGCCACTGTCTGAATCTCAACAAGTTGTTGCTCGTTTTGGTGCATCTCTTTGTGTAGTTTTTGTACTATAGGGTCATTCTGAACATGAATCCATACTCCAATAGACTCATCTATAATTTTTTCCAAACTGCATGACTCTGAAAACAATACCTGTTTTAATTCGGCTGCCCTTCTTGCGTAGACTTCAGGTGGAGTTTCGGGCTGCAACTTCATTTGCAGATCCATGATTTGGTGCTCGAACTCAGCACAAACTGTTTTCACTTTTGTGCATGATGCTTTCAAGGTGACAACTAATCCTTCCAATTTCTCTTTCGAGGCAGTTGTGGCCAAGACTATTGGAACTTCGCTGCAGATGTGGAGGATTTTCACTTCAAGCACATCGTGTTGGGTTTCAGCTGCGTGGTATGCCTCCTTCACTTATTTTTGTTTCTATTGGGAATTTCCAGCCTGCTTCTTTGTCTCGCCAAGATATGTGTGAAAAATGACCTCGTGGAACTAAATTTCACTGGCAATCAGAGTGTGCATCAGGTGCAACCTTCCTGCAGGTAAAGAAAATAAGTTAATATTAATATCACCTGCAGGTCTTCACTGGGTGCATCAGCTGGTGTCAACATGGATGGTCGGTAATAGGATTTTCACAAGAAGAGCATCTCTATTCGCTAGTAATGCTATGTCCAATGGTTTCGCGCTGGTTACATGCATGCTCATCTAGGTCTGGCTCGCCTAAGAAACACTCGCTTGAATCATGCTCGTTTGCATTTTTAGTTCCTGCTATATCAACATAGGAGCAGAACACAATAAAGTGCACTATTGTGCACATACATAGGATCAACGCAGGTTCACAACAGGAGAAGGTGTGTTGCATTTCAGATACACTAGATCAACGTAGGTGGAGAAAAATAGAAAGTTCATTGTAGCATAGATATAGACAAGATTATGGTGCATTGGGGCACTCTATTTTGGAACAGAGAGATGTCCCAGGGAAGTTTCGGTCAAAACAAGACACAAGAAACCAAACCAATCTCAAAGATGTTTCTTAAAAATGGCCTATTGACCATATATGAAAAAATGGCCTATACAAACATGGAATGTATTGTTTCTTAACCCTTGAAAATTGAAGCACAACCAAGTATATAGAGAATATAGTTGAAAAACAACCAAAAGAAGAAAAAAACAAGATGAAATATGTAAATGTACCCTTCTGTATTGATAATGCAAAGGAAATATTTATATTTTTCCTTTTATGGTTAAATTTTCACTTAGAAAATCTCCAAATACACAACACATAACAAACATTACATAACTCATATCTCTTCAACTAAAATTTCCATATCTAAGAACTTAGCTACTTGTAGTATTGTCACTAATGGCTAACAAGTACCTAACATACTTAATAAGGTACATTCTTTTAGTTCAAATAACTATCGAATATTTTTCCAATGGGAATTATTCAAAGAGGATAGTCACATATGATAATTAACTAAATCCTACATAGCCTAAAGTATGGAGGTTAGGGTAGAACACTTTTACCTTTCCCTTTGAAATAACCATTTCCCTTAAGGATGAATATGAGGAAATTTTTGAAATATAATGGTCAATTGATATGTGGAATTTTTAGGTATTATGTATTTCCACTGAATCAATACTTCACCAATCATTCATTAGTGAAAAATATCTCTAGTATTGAAATCTATTTCTTGTTGAAGCCAAATGGAGCCCTCTTCATCAATATTGGGGAAGCCATTTTTCGCCTTGACCTCAATTCCACAACCTTCTTTAGATATTAATACTAAAATATTTGATGAATCATGTATTTGGTTGGAAGAGACATTTTTAAGCAACTATTCCAATGCATTGGATGATCTCCTTGGATCCATATAACTTGGGTTGTTTGAGTGATGTTTGCTTATAGAGTTGAAGCTGAAGAAATACCTAATGCGATGTACAAGTTCACGCTATTTTTCTTATTTATTTACTAGATTTTGATTCATAACAACTATTGGCTTGAGGGGTCCTGACCCAGGTTTCGATTTTATCGTGCAATGAACAAACCCTCCAACTACTGGCCCTTTTTCCAATGACCCGCTTGCACAGACAAAAGTTTCACCCGAAGTAGTATGGAGGGGTGTTGGAACCAGGTTTCCACTCCCTGTGGAAGAAAATAATGTAGTGGCCCTAAGAATATTGATTGTATACCTATATAAATAGATGTGCGCAATATAAAGTAATACTTTATCAAATAACAACACAAAATTATAGATTACTTTGTCACAGATGTATCATAATAGATCCAGATCTAGATCTAACAATGCTTAATCACTTAAACATATTCATCAACCATCAATATAGGTTCATGCATAAATAATAGAAGTCTCTACGCAAATATAGGTAACCATAATAGAAGTAAAGCGAACTTAGAAAAAACAATAAAAATATAACATGGAGAGATAGCACAATTCTTTCTGCCAAAATCAGTCCTTGTATTAATTTAGATCACTTTAATACATCGAGATTTACCCTTACACTCTACGCTTATTGGCACAGAGCCAACAGAGTCTGCACATAGCCAGGACTAGGTCTCGACGCACACAGTAAACAAGAGTGTTTCTACCCAACCCAAACTGAAACCCTTACGATGTATTACAGATGCATAAACTTAGATCAAAACATTAATAATATTTGATCGTTAAGTTACTTCCTTAAATTCGATCTATCTATTTATATCATTCTAGCGTGTAGATACTATGGTCTCAAACAATGGTTTGAGGCCTGCAGTTTACCCTTAAACCCTTTTACATAAAAAAATGGATTTTTAAAAGCCCCAAATCCCCTTGAATCATTCGTGCAGCGCGCATATACAAAAATTATACAAAAATATACCAAAAAGTGTACTCCATGGGATCCCTCTCCAACAGTCCCCCAACACAAACATGTGACTCATCACGAGTCACTATGGTGTGTTCTCCTTTATCTTGGCTTGGATCACACTAACATAATAATTGAGAGGGAGCACCATTTCCAGACTCTACGTAGTAGCTCCCCGCACTTGCAGAAGTAGCTCCTTAGTGGTAGGCACTTCAGTGGAAAACTCGATACTTCACTACGTCTACTGAATAGCCTTCAATGTAGTGTTCATGTCTGTGAGAGCTGAAGAGCCTCCTCAGTCCATGGTTTCATTCATGATTCTAGCAACCATTCTTTACGACACATGTTCTCAATCTCTGTTTGAATGACTCAAACCTTCTATAGGCTAGTGTGGCACTCTGGAATAACTAGGGTAGGTGTTGTTAGTGTCAGTATTTGCATCCTGCCATCAGTGATCAAAAATCCACTTTTCATATCATTTTAGTAGTCACACTCAGAATTTTTTTATCATTCCAGTAGGTCATGCAAAAATTTAGTCACTCATGGTAGCCCTAGTCCAAAAACATCACTCTTCCTCAAATTTGATTACTTTCTAACAACAGTTTCATACCTTGCTGACAGTATACCACCGATAAATTCAGTATCATCGTGTCATAACATCAGTCATGCCTTGATGGAGTTCAGTCCTTCAAGGTCTCATTAGGTCTTCTAGGGCTTTTCAAGGTTGCCATTAGGTTATTAGCGTTTCCAAGGTCCAATAAAGCTTCATTTCCATTTCATAAGACCAACAAGTAAAGGGTGATTAAATAACATCTCTTCACCATGTGAAGATTATTTGTAAAGAGAAATGCTTATTTCATCATGTAATTTTGAGTTCAAATGTATTTTTTTATATTTTCATTATGTATTTTATGTCTTTCAAAATGTAATAATTTCACCATCCCAAGCTTCTAACTTAGAATTTCAACATTCCAAAGTACTAAAAATTCAAATATAAAGACTTCTCAAAGGTCATCAGAAGATCAATTTTTAAAAGGAAAGAGTCAAGTAAAGGGTAAAGTTTCAAAAGGTTAAGTAAATAACAAAGGAAGAAAGTGGGTCCCAAGGACCAAATCATCAATTTCATGAAGTATAAATACCATTAAGGCATACCATTCAAACTCATTTTGACATCCAAAGGTCGAGTTTTCACTCCCTCAATCCGAAAAAGTCAAATTGCAGAGTTAGAGGAAAACAATTTCCTTGTGCTGCACTTAGGAGGGTGGCGCTACGCGTAGGCAATAGGCACTACGATTGGAGCGATTCATGTTTCCTTTTTACCTCAGGCGTTGCACTTTTTCCCAGTAAGCACTAGAAGCATAAAAAAACCTCCAATCTATCTCAAAATTTCAGCAAACAGCTATTTTCTCCTTTATCAAGTAAGTGACACAAAATATTCACCACCTTTGATTTCCTAAATGTAATTTTCATGGTGTTTTTCTTCATGATAAAAATTAACTAAGTGTCTAGTGAAAAACCCTAGTATCACTCCCTCACTCTCAATTTACTGCCCATAAACCATACAATAACTTCCTACATCACTATTGAACCCATCCCTACCCCTACACTACTCTTTCCTAATCCCTAAACCCCTTCCCCTTAAAAACCTTAGTCCTAGGCCACTAAAATTCCTAGGTAGACACTACCCCAAACCTGTAATATAATTATAATTTTCAATTCCCTAAGAATATTGACCTCCTATCACCCCCCCAAAGTTCCCTAACCCCTCCCCTCATCTCCCTAAACTTTCCTACCATAATACCTAATCCCTAGACCTATTCCCATTCATATTTCCTCCGCTAGGGTTTTTAGACTAGGACACCATGGAAGAAGATAGAGACTATATGGAAAAGGAGGAAGATATGAAAGAGGAAAAATTTATATTAGAGGAGGTGGATAGAGAATAAAGAAGGTCACATAAAGGAGGGAGAATCCTAAGGCTGGAGCCCACCAACAATAAAGAACTGATAGCCTCACCAATGACAATTTCATGATTTCAGTATGTTGTTTACCTTGAGTTTTGTAACATGATTGAGAGGGTACAATGTCACCTTGTTTTGAGTAGACTCTTCATTGTAAACAAAAAATACAACCAAGTAACCCTAGTAGGTGTGACTTTCATAGTGTCTACATCCATCATTGCTGCTGCCAGAGGGATTCCAAACATGGGTGAGAGGTGGTTCAAATCCAAATATTTGGAGAACTAGTAGCATGAGCCATTCATCAAACCAATGTACATAAATGAGAGGAAGATGGTCTTTCCTTTCAACTATCTTCTTATAGGTGTGCCCCCGTGATGAAGATCATCATGAAGTATTTCTCTTGTGAAGGAGAGGTTCTCTAGACTTTACACTTATCACATTACACTGCTTATGCACTTCACAAGAGTTAAATTTCTCAATATCCCATATTATCTTTTCAGGAGGATAGGAAAAATGGCATACACTATTCAAAAGAGAGAGTTTGACCAGTAGATGAATAGTCCTTTTGACCACTCCTTGATCAAAATCATTTCTCGCCATCATCTTAACTAGTTGAACATTTCATGGAACACATTCATAGCAAATGACATCTTCATTCCTCAACAAGTTCCACATGCTAAAGATGTGCCTCCTTCATCTCTCCCTACTAAATCTACGCCTCCATCTCAGCCCAAAATGCTTACCATTTGATCACTTAAATCAACTTCACCTGCTCCATCACCATCACCACCATCATCACCATTTTATGATCAGGATGAGTCACCTAGCAGAGTTGAGGTCAGCAATCCTAAAGAGGGTAAAATAAGAACAATGGAAAAGACATATCAGACAGGGCATAGGTAGGTGTTCTCCCCATAGATTGTGGGAGGGGCCCTACCTTCTTCACCAACAAAGTAGGTATAGAATGGAAAACAAAATATGGAAGAGGAAGATGTACATGAGGCAACCATTCATGATGAGGATGACCTTCATGAGACTGAGATAGATTTTGACCTTGCTGATTTAGATGATGAGCATGATGATGAGGCCTCCAAATTTATTTTCAATTAGAAGGATGCCCAAATCAGTGAGCTTGAGACCAACTTACAGAGATATAAGTTTTTCATTGCATTCTATGAGCTTGAAAGTGAACAACTCAAGAGCCAGGAGGCCATCATGGAGATTTAAATTCTCAAGGAAAATAAAGAATAAAAAAAATCTAGGTCCTTGCTTGATGAGGCTTCTGAGAGATATGGTGAAACCAATGAGGCAGAAGAATAAGTGCCAATCAGAATACCTAGGACTAGATGGTTGAAAATAGCTCTAGAACTAGAGAGACAAAATGAGGCTAAGCTTGCTAATGAGCTTACATTGAATGAACGGTTTGCCATCATTTTCAATGGGAACCACAAGCAAGGGCTTAACTGGGCCAGCTATCATCTTAAGAAGCTCTTAGAGAAGGATGAAAAGGAAAATGAAATATTGAGAAAGAGGGCCAAGCACTACCTCAAGAAAAACCAAATTGCAAGCTCAAAGCAACAAAAGGCCAAATCAAGACTTGAAACCAAAACAAAGAAAAATGAAGGGGACAAGCTTGATATTTTTTTTGAGGCATCTCTCATAGCCTATTACACCTCATCATCATCCAACAACAAAAAAAATGAATAAATTTGGGCAAATTTTGAAAATGTTTAATTTTTTTGAGTTTTTGGAAATTTTTCACAGTGGCACTGGAAAAAGCGCAACACCCTAGGCGTTGTGCTTTTCCCAGGGACCTCCAATGGAGAAAATGAAGCCAAAATTGGATTCAGGAGGCCAAATACAGTCAGGGAAACCACTTTACAAAACTTTTATGGGTCAACAAGGCAGTCAAAAAGTAAAAAAAAAAACCCAAAAAATGACATTTCTGCCCTATTTTGGAGGTTGGCATTGTGCTTTTGACCAGTCTTTGGAAAATGATGTTTTGATGGTCAAACCTTGACAATTTTGGAACTTGGTCACAGATCTAGAAATTAGACAGGACAACTATCCTAAGCTCAATTTAGACACTTGGAACCCCCTCACAAATGGAGTGGAAGTTGGAGCTGCGATTTTGACACTAGCGTTGCACTTTTGACAAATTTTCTGAGTCTGTTGATATTTTCCAATTTCCTCAGTTTTTCTAGTTTGACCACGGTCAATGGGATTTTTACCAATTTGAATCATGAATGTAAAATTAATTATGATGTGGTTGACTTACCTAGGGGTATATACATCAGGTGAAATTTTTTGATGATATGTAATGAATCAATTTGAAAAAAGTGAGGGATGAGTCAATTTGAACTCCTTACACGCTAGGTATTCAACTCAGTTTTTAGTGGAAAACCTCCTCAACTTAGGGATTCGACCCCTAAGGTTGGGAGAATTCGTTTTATGTCTATATCTATCATTTCAAGACTCATTTCATAGGATGGACAAGGTTGGATGTTGTTGCATTAATCAGAGACTAGTGTAATAAGTATTTGGTAGGAAATTAATGAAAAGTTTGTAGCTATTTCTTTGGGATAACTATGGTATATAAATTTAGCATTTTTCTTCTTATGTCTCATTATGTAATGTTTTATTTCATGATGCATTTCATTTCTATGATATGCTGGTTTTGAAGTTGATAAATAGAATACATGTCTCATGCTCTGTTTTTGGAAAATATTCATAGTTTGTTCACGTTCTTCAGTTTAGAAGAATTCATGCTTAGCCGTGCTGTTTCCAACTCGTCATGAGTCTGATTAATCTCACCCTGAAACCCTAAAGTTTTAGGCTTTCTACCTACCTTGCCCCATTAAATCTCTACAACCCTAATTTTATTTTCACTGACCTAGCCTATTTGACCTAATTCAACCATCCTGCAAACCAATTCAAACAAGAAAACCACTGTATTCATATGTAGCCTAAAAACCTAATTCATCCTGCCCTCTTGGCTATGAAATTGTGGAGAGAGCCCTCTCTAGTTTGGTAGGGCTAGCTACCAAGCTAAAATATTTGTCTGTGGTTACCTCTGTTTGGACTCTTTCTCAACCTTAGAGATCCAGTGGAGTGATAACAGGCGTCACTGTCTAAATCTCAACAAGTTGTTGCTCGTTCTAGTGCAGCTCATTGTGTAGTTGTTATACTATAGGGTTATTCTGAATAGACATCCATACTCCCATAGCCTCATCTATAAGGTTTTTCAAACTGCATGACTGTGATAACAATACTTATTTTAATTCGGCTACCCTTCTTGCGTAGACTTCAGGTGGAGTTTTGAGCTACAACTTCATTTAAAAATCCACAATTTGGTGCTCGATCTCAGCACAGACTATTTTCACTTTGGTGTGTGATGATTTCAAGGTGACAAATAGTCCATCCAATTTCTCTTTCTAGGTAGTTGTGGCCAAGACTATTGGAAATTCACTACAGATGTGGTGGATTTTCACTTCAAGCACATTGTGTTGGGCTTCGGCTACGCAGTATGCCTCCTTCACTTCCTTTTGTTTCTATTGGGCATCTCCAACCTACTTATTTGTCTCGACAAGAGATGTGTGAAAAATGACCTAGTGGAACTAAAGTTCATCGGCAATCACAGTGTGCATCGGGTGGAACCTTCCTGCTGGTAAAGCAAACAAGCTAATATTAATATCACCTCTAGCTCTGCACTGGGTGCGCCGGCTGGCATCAACATGGATGGACCATGTAGGGATTTTCACAATATGAGCATATCGGGTCGCTAGTAATGCTATTTCCAATGGTTTCGTGCTGGTTACATGTACGATCATCTAGGTCTGGCTCGCCTGAGAAACGCTAGCTTGAATCAGGCTTGCTTTCATTTTTAGTTCCTGAATCTGGATTTGATGATACCCTAAAATCCCGTCAGTGAATGAATAATATTCTTGACCTCCAACGTTATCCAGGATTTTGTCAGAGAATGGAGTTGGGAATGGATCATGCACACAAGCATTGTTCAATTTGCCTAGATCTGCACAGATCCTAGTTTCTCCCTTGGTCTTATTATCTTTTACTACCATTAGAATTACCCAATTAGATTCTTCTACTGATTCTATGATGCATGCAACAACCATTTTATCAAACTCTTCTTTCGCCTTCTGCTTATATCTTGGATTCAAGCTATATGGGCATTGCTTCACTCGGCATGCACTAGGTTTGAACATGATCTTCATAACTCCAAGTTCCCCAATTATTCCTTTCAGCTCCGAAAACTTTGTAGGGAACAAGTCCTGATATTCAGTCAAAAACTCAACAAATTTTCCTACTGTATCATCATCCCAGTAGTCTCCGATATTTGCCAACTTAGGTTGCTCTTTATATCCAATATTCACCTACCGGATCTTTAAGGGTTTTGTCACATCTAGCGAGGTGATCGAGTGCCCAGCTACTATGCGCTATTCCTCAGATTATGGAATCATGATATTCCTTGGATTCTCTTCACTCTCTTCAACTATCAGATTCCTACAACTCACAATATCTTTCATATACGCATCCCATGCTGGTGGAGCACACTCGATTGAAAGCTTTGTTGTATTAAAGATGAATTGTTCAATATTATGCAAAACTTGGCCAATCTTATCAAATCCACTCTCAAAGATGAGTGTTAGGATAAAAATTTATGTCAGCGCAAACCATTCACTAATACCTTGGCGGAGCTCTATCTCCAGATACCAATCAGTAGGTACGTTCCCCAATGTGTGGATAAACTTGTGGACCCATTCAGGTCTTGGTTCTATGCCCCATACCTGATTCCATCTATCCAAATGTTTGCATGGATCGTCCTTTCCAGAGTAGACATCTACCATTATGAGGACTGGGAACTTAGAGTGTAACCTTATCATACGCACAAATTCCTCATAGTTTCCCATGTTTTCCTTATGAGTTTCCCACCATCTTGCTGGATTAGCGTGCAATCCCTGATCCAAAGAATGGAATCTCTGTCCTTCCATAATAGTCCTTTCCAGATCCCCTATAAACATTTTTATATCAGTTAAAACATCATAATAGGGTAATTTGCGTACCTCATATGTTATACATCAAAGAGATATGGTCACATGATTACAACGTAGCGCAGATACTTCATGCAACCAGTTCTGCCAATTTTCTAATTCCTCATCAAAATCTAAGAAACAAGAGCTTCTCCCAATTAATATTTAAATTTGTCATTGGATTAATCCAATCTTCCTCATGTAAAGTCAGCTTATATATTTGATCAATATCATCATCAACATGCATAGGCTCTGTGTATATTTATCCTTCTATAGGTTCTAGAGGGATGATGACCCTAATTCCATTGCTTTCAAATTCCATTCTTCTCTTCTTCAGGTTTATGACACCATCCATATCAATAGCCCGATCAAACCCTAGCAGTGCAAAATAAGGATAATTATAATCTACAATTTGTATAACTTCAAAGTCTTCCATCACCTTAACACCCTCGATACTGACTACGACCTTCGACAACCTTCCTAACAAAATGATCTTTTTCTGCTTTTCCATGCACAGTTGAATGGTAGACCACTCCAACTTGGGTTCCCCCATGCTCTCCCACGTTTTCTAAGGTAGAACATTTTCATCCGATCCCAAATCTAGAATAACATGGCCCATCTCATAAGAACCAATATATGTGATTATTCTCAACTCTCTAACCATTCTATTCTTATTCTTATATATTTTGTTGAAATTAGTTCTATGGTCTACCATCAGTTTTTATTTCTCTATGCAATTATCTATCAGAGCCTAAAGGATTTTTAATAACTTTTTACTACACATTACCTTAATGTAAGCCTGTAAAAATGGTCTAATATCTTCATGTCCTCCTGCTTCCTTCATTGGCCTACTTGACGTTGATGCACTACCCTCTTCAAATCCTTTCTGTGCTTCCACAAAAGTCTCCTTTTCGGGATGCAAATAAAATCCTTCTTTTTTCTTAGGTGCTTTATGGTTCCATACGTCAGTAGCTGGTTGCTTTCCCTTATCTTCATTAGTGGCTACACTGCTCCTAGTGACCACATTCACAATCAGATCTTCTTCATGTGTTTCTGCTCTAACCATATGAAGATTTTGTGTGGGAGTTTGCATATTTTTCTCCTGCATTTTAGAAATCAAGATAGGACAATGTTCTATCACATGATAAAATTGTCTACAATACCTACATGATTGTCACGTTAGATTTGGGCAGTAGCGTGCATAGTGACCAACGTCTCCACAATTATAGAAAATAACTTGTCCTCTTCCTCGACCAACTAATCCACATCCTTATGCTCTTCCTCTGCCCTTAAATACACAACACCATGAGGGGTATGATGGTGAGGTAGGCTCAGCCTATATCCTATATATTTAATCTTTATCCAACATCATATCATAAGTGCAACATTGCTTCTTATCATGTACTAGTAACGAACATAATCTGTAAAACAATTTCTTGAACTCAGGTTGATACTTTCTGAACCTTTGGAAGAAATCTGTGTCATTTAATCTGAAAACTTGACAGATTGTGCACCATACAGTTCCCTTAAGTGGACTAAGACCCTCGACGTTCAGATAATTATTGAAAACGAGGAATTGATCGTTATGGTGCCCAAAAAAATTACATTTTATGCACCTGACCTTTGCGCATACTTCCTTGCCCTTGTCTTGCACGGGATTTGAATCTCTAAATGCATGGCTTCCAACTGGTTATGAATCTATTCAGTTCCAAGAGAAATAGGTGTTGGGGTAGCTTCTATTTTCATTGCGGCCTCCACAGCCTCAGCCTGTGTAGTAATATTTTGTTGACCCAATGGTTGGTGTAGATGTGGGAGAAACATTGCAATAAACCAGTCCTTATGTTGAGTATCATTGATGAAAAATCCACCATCTCTGATAGTATGCTTCAGCCTTTGATCTTCCTCCCACACAGATTCATTAAACTCCAGATGAATCGCTTTCATTTATGTAACCAACTGCGTGAATGACTTAGGTTTCCTGAACTGATATTTTAGGGCATATTTTACTTGGTCCAAGGTGTAATTGGGATTTGCTTGAACATATCTGATATACCAATTTGATGTGTGATCTTGGAAGTCAATGGTTAGCTCCGATTTCTTAATATCATTATTAAAAAACTATTGAGCCTGCCATACAGACTAAGTCACAAAACAAAAGTGCTCATTATGTTCATTTACAATGCCTCTGAAATTACGTAACTTTATCGACGCAGCCATATCTGCACCTAGGGGAGGTGGACGTGTTGAAGATGGACTGCACGGTGGAGTAGGTACTTTTTGATATGAGTGTAGAAGTGGAGTGGATAGGGTTGGAAAAAGTATCAAGAATATTTCGTTGTTCTGGTTTGATGAACCTTCTTCTTCAGAGTCACTAAAGCTACTAATTTCTGGTTCACCTTCACTATCAGATCTATGTTTTAGAGGGCTATAAATAAGTTTTTCTAGCTCTTTGCAGTAAAATTTTCCACTGTGCGTAGTCGACCCTCTTCGCAGAATTCAAGAAATATGTTCACACAGAGAGCCATGTTCATATAATAGCATTTTCACCAACAACTACAAAGAGTGCGTGAACTTACCTCTAGGACCTTTGAAAAATCTTCTCTCTACTTCAAAATATGAAAGAAATTGGTCAATGGAACATTTTGTCATGAATCCTGCCAAGAGGTGATCGATCCAATGATCTACTGCATGGGTGATATTATTGTATAACCTTTCTAATTTCTGGGTCAATTAAGGAGTCCAATCAGTGACTCCGTCATCCTTCACACATGTAATGAATTCATTTAACCCTAACAACCAATCCAACAACTCAGATACAAAGGAGGAAAATAATATCTCGTGAACTTCTGTATAGATGTATTTCTGTACCCACTTTTTGTCAGATGGATTAATAATTTGACTCTCTTGGAGTGCGAATTCAAGGATATTTCTATCTATCCAATCTTGCAGTTCATTCCGAGAAGGGTGCCACAACATCAAATATCCTTCAAAATGATCATATTCCCTGCAACAGGACCATTTTTTGGCTTGAGGGTTCCTGACCCATGTTCAGAGTTTATCGTGCAACCAAAAACTCTGTAACTACTGTCCCTTTGGGCAATGAACCGCTTGCGTTGATCAAAGTCTCACCTAAAGCAGTATGGGGGGGTGCTAGAATAGGTTTCCGCACTCTGAGGAAGAAAATCATGTAGTTTCCCTAAGTAAATTGATTCTGAACTTATATAAATAGATGTGTATGATATAAAGTAATAATTTATCAGATCACAACACATAATTACAAATTACTTCATCTTAAATGTATCATAACAGAGCCAGATCTAGATCTAACAATGCATAATCCTGTAATCAGATTCATCAACCATCAATATAGCTTCATGCATAAATAACAAATGTCTTCGCCCATATACAAGTAACCATAACAGAAGTAAAGTGAACATAGAGAGAACAATAAATAAATAACATAGATATATTACATAATGATTTCCACCAAAATCATCCCTTATATTAATTCAGATCACTTCAGTACATCAGAATTTACCCTTACACCCTACCCTTTCACGCACACAGCTAGTGGAGTTCACACAAAGCCAGGACTAGGTCTCTGCGCACATAGCCAACATGAACCTTTCTACCCAACCTAGACTGAAACTCTTACAATGTATTATAGACACATAAACTTAGATCAAAACATCAATAATATTCTATCGTTAGGTTACTTCCTTAGATCAATCTATCTATTTATATCATTCTAGCGCGCAGATACTATGGTATTAAGTAATGGTTTGAGGCCCACAATTACCCTTAAACACTTTTATATAAAACTAGGGACTATGAACTACCCCAAATCCCCTTGACTCATTCGCGCAGTGCGAATATACAAAACCTATACAAAAATATACCAAAAAGTGTACCTCAGGGGACCCTGCTCCAATAATAACATTTTCCTTTAGGATCCCCAAAGTGGCTTCTATAGTGTGGAGTGTGTGGTCCACTTCCTAAATATTGGAACTGCCTGGTAAATATTACGTAAATGGAAACTATTAATGGCCATAAACATCATATTGGAACATTTTTGTAGCTTCATGATAACAAGTATTATGGCTCCATTCCTCAAGGGGAAGTGAATGTGCCCATTACTGTGATTTTTTAACAGAGGAACTTAATAACCACTTTAGTTTGATAATTTTTTATGAGTAATATCAAATATTTATTTTTGGTTTGGTACCCAATATTTTAAATAAGTCCTACCAAAATTTGCGAACAAATATAGGGTCACAATTTGAGGCAATGGGACTGGTCATGCCATGTACTTAAAACATTAGTTCAAGGAGTACAGGGGAAATGGAAGAGGGGGTAAATGGATGTTCCAAGGTACACAAATGATCACATTTCCCATAATTATTGACTAATATCATGATTACGCATATTTAGCTCAAGTGATGAATGAAATTCCTCTAAGATTATTTGTTTCAATGTCAAATCATATACTAGAACAATGCATCATTTATATTAAAATATATCTCCCTTCCTTTTAGGAGTATTAGGATATTCATGAATCATGTGTATTTATAACCATTCTTAATGGGCCTTCTCAAACCAACCTTAAATGGGTAAATATAAGATGAAGATGTGTTCATCCTCCTAATATTGTTAGTATAAGGCTTCAACTACCATATTTTATTTACCATTTTAGATAATTTCATACTTTTACCTTAGTATCTTGGTCACTTGCTACTGTTTCTCTAGTGAGGATAACAATTTTTCAAGAATAATTTATATTATGATGATGAGTCTTGATATGGAAAATTTTCCTAATGAAGTATGGGTGTGAAGTATCTACTACGTGCAAGATGGATATCATATCTTTCTCTATAAATATTTACCCAAATTAGGGTCAGATAACTACATAGTAGTGAATTTGAAAGGGAACCCTTCTTGCATCCATAAAACCCCAAGACATATACAATAGGCATTAAATTCAAGGAAAAGACACACTAAAATCTAACACAACTAATGCTAGAGTAATGCAGATTGAATCCTTTAAAGCTAAGAGGGTCTATTTACTAGTCTCATTGCAACAAGTGGAATTATTTTTAGTAATGAGGCTAACGATGTCTTTATACAAATTTATTATAGTATCTGATATTTCCTAAGAGTACATTCTATCTCTACACAGTTTTTGGATCATGCTAATCTTTCATAGCTCCATTTTATTGGAATTAAATCATATTAAAAAGAGAATCCATACAGGTGAAATAGATTTTAGAAGAGAGGAATAACCTGTTTCTGAGTTTTTTAATAATCCAACGTTTCGGACTTCCTAAGTGAGTCCATCATCAGGGGTAGATGCCAAATATTCTTTGAAATGTTGGGAGGATTAGGGCGAATGAATAGAAGAATAAATAGTAAATTATGAGGATTTTATAAGGGTCGGTTTTGATGAACAATGATTTTAATTTGATTTAAATTTAATTTAATTATAATATAATTTATTTGAATTATGTATTTATTTATTAGAATTATGTCTTTATTTATTAGAATTATGTCTTTATTTAAATTAATTTATACAATTAATTAATCAATTATTTAATTTAATTTAATTTAATTAATTAATTAATTTATTATTATTATTATTATTTTTAATTGAAATATAAAGTATTAAGAAAAGTTAAACCTTATTGAATTAAAAGTAATTAAATCATATTCCCCACTAACATACAATGTGACCCAATTATTCAAAATTTCAAGACACAAAAGTAAATTTGGATAATTTTATGAATAACTAGTGATCATATAGGAGTTGGAATGCTCTATAAACTTTATCTATGTGGTATTCCCAATTTTTGTTGTAGATTAGAATATTGTCAAAGAATAATAACATAAACTGTATAGAATGGGTCAAATATCTTGTTCGTGAGGCTTTTAAAAGTTGATGGAACATTTCAAAGGAAAAAAACATCACTAAAAACATATAATGACCTTCATATGTATGGAAACAAATCTAAGGGATGCCTATCTCTTTCATCCTAATCTACTAGTAGTTATAATGAAAGTCAAGCTTAATGAAAGAATTGGCTTCAATTTTATCAAAGGGGTGATAAATAACTAGGATACTAAATTTATCGTTGACTGTTTCAAAGACCAAAATTCAAGAAACAAGTTCCAAGTATGTTTTTCATTGAATACCATGACCACTTATAATGACTACAAGATAGTTTTGGGACATATCACTCTTTCCTTCAGAAATTCTAAAATGATATGATAAATTTCATTTTCTATGCCAAAGTGTGACAACAAGGATGCAAATTGGGTGGTGAAATGCCTCGAATGAGAACAATGCTATGGTTATTATTCCTACATGAAGGCAGTAAAAATTATAGTGTTTCAAATTATTATTAATGGTTATAGAGAAAAATCCATAAATTAGGGTGAATATCTTGTGGTGTAGTGCTAACTACTTGTATAACATTGAATTGTGCAATAAAACGCGAATGGATTTTTTTCAAAAAAATTTCCATACAATGAGAGGAGATATTTTTAAAGGGACTAGTTGTAATCCCGTTAAGGGTGTTTTTTATCCATGCTAAATGAATCTCATGTATAATTCTTTGAAATCCATGGTGAATCAACCCAAACTATGTAACAATTATATCTTAAAAAATATATCATAAATTTCCATTTTAATAGAAACCATGTGATATTTGATATGATATTCACCAATGTATTGTCCCATTTTCATAGCATCCCCCACATTTTATCAATCACCTAAATTTTACTCATAATGATATTTAGGTGTTTTGGGGAATTTCCATGGAGCACTTTCGACATGTGATGGCATGAGATGATAGAGGGTGGAAGGGAAAATCCAATGCTTCGAGAATCGTTGAATTTTGAGTTGTCCATTGTGAGATATGAATATTTGAAGTTATTAAATGGGGTTTGAACATGTGTGTCAGGGTCAGCCTAAGGTTATTTTAGTTTTTTGATAGTTGGACAACCCCTAAAGATGACATTTTGGAGCGCTCCTTTATGGTATATATAAAAGGTGTTGTGAGGGTGATAGAACACATCCATTTGTACAACACTTCCATCAGAAAGAGAGCTTTTTGGAGGAAAATATTTCTTTTTTGGGATGCAACAAGGGAGGAAAGACTAGCGTAGAGAAGGGGGATTGTTTGACGGGTTCTTTTAGGGGTATGAGTGTTGGAGAAGGGGTTGAGTTCCCTTGCTTCAATCCTACATCCTCAAGGACTATTTTTAGGGTCGCGGGAAGGGTGCATACCCTTGGGAAGGATGACGCAGCTAGGACGAGGCTTTTTGTAGCAAGTCGCAACAAAACAAAGGGAGGTCAAAGGGATGTGAGGGTGTAGAACAACCCATAAATTCAGCATAGGGTATCCTACCCTCTTATAAGGGTATTCACAACAAAGGAGGGAAATTATGGGGAGTTTGAAGGATTTTTATGGACTCTATTCTGTGCCCTAACCAGACCCAGAATTCAAGTAGTCAAAGAGGAGTTCAAACAGTGAATTGGAGATGTGTTTTTGAGGCGTATCATTTTTTTGGGTCATATTAGGATCGGTACAATAGCATATGGGAGAAATGTTGGAGGGTGGATTGGGTGATCGAAAGCCTCCATGGGTGAAAGTATTGCAATGTAGTATTGGGTTCCATTGACCTGGTGGAGGGAAGTGTGTTGACTACCCAAAGTAGCCATTGAACAACTATCTTGAAGTGACGAAGAGGAGCTGAAGGTTGGGTGAAGAATGGAGCCAAAGTGCAATACCTTGATGGAAAAAGGTGTATTCTAGCCTGGAAGTTTAGAGCTCAGGTATTGGCCAACCTAGAGAGAAGATTGGATCAACCCATGTACATGCAACAATGTTAGGTGGCAACCCTCTTAGAGTCTCTGTGTGTTCTCCTTTGAAGGACTAAGGGACAACTAGTGAGCAGTACAGAGGCGAATGACTGATAGGACATGATAGAACATCGAGTATTTGCAATAGAGTTTGTCATTGTATCTTGTATATCATAGACTGTTGTATTATCCCGATTGGTTTAATATAACAAAGTTTGGGTTATACGTTATTGTACAATATTTTTCAAAAATTGTGTATACTTATGCATATGTGATTTACTACTTTATATTTTCCAATGTGCAAATTAGTTCTGATTAAGATTCTTGGTTTGGTAGCATCAGTGATTCTAATATTAACCTAGACCCAAGATCATGGAAATTCAACATGGAATCAAAGTGTGTTTGAGCTACTTCGGAAGTCAGTGAATCAGAGTTGTGCACAACGAAGTATAACGTGAGAGGGAGTTGATCACATTTTAGGTAACAATGTCGAAGTTACTGGTAGGTGTCTGTTATGAGGAAAGGTTGGAGAGGCTTTCTAACTATAGTCCTTGGAAGGAAAGGATCAAGTTGGTCTTCCAGGTCAATGAGATCTAGGATTTTTCTAAGAGCCAACCAACCCTAGGGAGCTGGAAATATATGAATATTTTGATACGAAGGAGATATTGATCATCCTAGATGGTCTGAATGATTTCCTAATACCTCATTTTTTTTGGGAAGAACACCACACATAAGATGAGAATGGCTCTTTAGAATTTGTTCCAAAATAATAAAGATAATCACGTATTGGTATTGGAGGATAACTTGAAGTCCACCAAAATCATAAAGGGTGAAGGAGTGACTTCATTTCTGACAAGGTTGTCTCAGGTCAGATATGAGCTTGTTGTCACCGGTGTGAAAATTTCAGATGGAGATATGTTGAGGATTTCCTTGAAAGGGTTCACCGAGGAATGAAATCCCTTCATGAAAGGGATCATTTCCAGATCGAAATTTTTAGACTGGAATAGAGTGTGGGATGACTTCATTGAGGAAGAGTTGCGAGACAAGGATCTTAATCCATTGAAGATGGAAGATGAGGATGTAGCACTTGTAGCGCAAATGATGGGTAAGACGAAGGACTTGAATAAATTTAGCTGATTTAACAGTGGAGAGATGGGTAACTTGTCGTCGAGATTTCCGATGAAGAAGAAGGTAGATGATCAGATGAGGAAAGAAAAGTAGGTCATTAGTGTTGCTACTTGAACTGAGATAGGTGATCTCACCAAGAGATTTAAGGAGGAGGAATTTTCTTTGATCTCTCATTTCTCACAGGGTACTATCAATGATAATGGATGGTATGTGGACAATGGTGCAACGAAGCATATGACAAGGTCATAGGAGGCTTTTGAGACTCTAGCTGAATGGGACTCAAAGTTTCACATGGTGTTGGGAAACAAGATTCAGTTGGAGATCTGAGGATCAAGTGTTGTGCCATTTAGGATGGAGACAGGACGAGTGAAGCGGGTCTACTATGTACTATTTATACCAAGAATCAGATATATCATGATTTATGTCTCGATGATCAAGAAGAAGGGTTTTTAGGTCTTGTTTGAGGATGAGAAGAAAAGACTCGGGCCTAGAGGCTCTAACTCTACTTGTATCGTCCTTGGAGTTAGAGAGAATGGTCTATATAGGCTGACAGGCAAGCCTATGGATCATGAGAAGCAGGTGGAGTAGGTGCAAGTGTAGGCTTCAGAGGGGTAGGCATAGTTTCCAGCGAATAAGGTCCATTTTCCAGTGGATCAGACGGAGTCGAGTTCTAGTGGGAGCTTGCATGTATAGAGGGAGACTTTGTAGCCCAAGAAGAGTGTTTCGTCAGTGGGAAGTAAGGGTGCTTCCACATCTGCCAAGAAGGAATCATGGAGATATTTGAAAGTGATACATGAGAAGAAGATGAAGCAGGATGCTTCCAGCACTGACAGTGACAATTACGAGAGAGTCATAGTTCACAAAACAAGGATTATTGCAATGGTGAGCACCAAGAGTTGGGAGAGCGTTGCGAGTAGTGATGATCATGATGAATTTCTTCCTAATCTTTGAAGTACCTCCCTCAACTAATAGGGAGTGCTGATTTTTTATTATCTTGGGACGTACTCCAAGCTCTAGGGTTCATGGATTGGAGGGAAAAGCACCACGAGACTCACTTGTGGGCTTGGAAAAGTAGCTTGAATTAATTCTTTTTATATATACCCCAAAAAAATTTATTGTTTGAGTCCACCCAAAAGTGTTACTTAAGAGGAATACCCATACAATATATATATATATATATATATATATATATATATATATATATATAATATATATATATATATATATATATATATATATATATATATATATATATATATATTTATTTATTTGTTTATGAGTACAACTCCTATGAGATTATTAAACATAGTTACCAATCAAACAAGAAATTTACCATTATCTGTTTTTTTTAGGTATATAAAAAAGCACCCAATTCTGAAAAGTGGTGATGCGAAATCACCTTTTCTTTTGGCATATAATTTTTTGTTTTTTAAATGCCATTACTTTCATGTAGATTTTGAAAAATGTTGATGCAGAATCAACTATTCTTCTTTTGGAGCATATTTTTGGCATTTTAAATTTTTTTTTTTTTTTTTTTTTTCAAATGTCATGATTTTCATCTTGATTTTGAAAAGTGGTGACGCTGAATCAATCCCTTTTTTTAGAGGGTTGATTTTCGACAATTTAAATTTTTTCATTTATCAAGTATGAAAATTTGTTTTAAAATGTTAGTGATTTTCATGCTAATTTTGAAAAGTGTTGATGTAACATCAACCCTTTTTATTTAGAGGGCCTATGTTTTACACTTTAAATTTTCTAATATATTAAGTGTGGATAATTTTTTTAAAATGTTAGTCATTTTCATGTTGGTAATAAAACATAAAAATAAAATTAAAAAACATGACAAAAATAAAAATAAAAAACAAAAAAAATGAATAAGAAAGAAAAGAAAAACCATCAAAATGTAAAAAAAAAATAAAAAAAAATAAAAAAATAAAAAATGAACTTATAAAAAAAAAATTTAAACAAAAAATTGCAAAATAAATAAATAAATAAATAGGGATTTTTTTCAAAAATACACCTAATTTAATGAAAAAAAATTAAAATTAACCCAAAAAAACATCAAAAACCATTTTTTAAGTTGAAAAAAGAAAAAGAAAAAACACAATTAAAAAAATAAATAAATAAATTATTTGAAATTAAAAAATAATTAAAATGTTATATTTTAAATTATAAAAAAAAATTAAAATACAAATTAAAATAATTAAAAAACAAAAGTTTCAAATAATAAAAACAAAAAATTAAAATTTGTAAAAAATCTTTCGGTAATAATCACATGCAATGGAACATTGTTGACGCGTTTCGAACCAATCAGTGTGGTTCATCATCAGGACTAGGTGAGAGATCAGATCAGGTCATTAAGTTTAAATAGATGTAGAGAAGGCTAAACTCACCGTTAGGAAAACAACTACTTTGACTATTTTTTTTTTTTCAAATTTTTATTTATTTATCTATTTCTATCTATTATATTTTTTTTTATTAATAACAGCTAGTTTCATTTTTATTATTAAAATATTTGATTAGTTTATTCAATTAATCAATAACGTATGAAATAATTATTTAGTAAATATAAATATAAATTTCATATTTTATTTGGTTGATTTAATTATTCAATTATAAATTTTATTTATTTATCCAAGCGCGAGGTTCAAATAAAAATCAATAATGAGCTTAAAAAAAATTATAAAAATAAATAAATAACTAAATAAATCAATAAAAAATAAAAATAAATAAATAAAATAAAATAAAAATAAAAATAAATAAAAATAAAAATTAATAAATAAATAAATAAATCAATAATACTAATAATGAAATGAATAAATAAATAAAATAAAATAAAAATAAATAAATATAATAATATATTTTTTATTTTATTTATTTACTTATTTATTTTTATTTTTATTTTATTTATTTATTTATTCATTTCATTATTAGTATTATTGATTTATTTATTTATTTTTATTTTTTAATTTTAATTTTATTTATTTATTTATTTTTATAATTTTTTTTTAGGTCATTATTGATTTTTTTTTTTTACCTCACGCTTGGATAAATAAATAAAATTTATAGTTGAATAATTAAATCAACCAAATAAAATATGAAATTTATATTTATATTTACTAAATAATTATTTAATACGTTATTGATTAATTGAATAAACTAATCAAATATTTTAATAATAAAAATGAAACTAGCCGTTATTAATAGTAAAAAAATGTAATATATAAAAATAGATAAATAAAATAAATAAATAAATAAATAAAATAAAAATAAAAATAAAAAATTCGTTGTTTTCCTAAACGGCTAGTTTAGCCTTCTCTACATCTATTTAAACTTAATCTCCTGATCTGATCTCTCACCTAGTCCTGATAATGAACCACATTGGTTGGTTCGAAACGCGTCGACAATGTTCCATTGCATGTGATTATCACAGAAGCATAGATTCCAAAAAATTAAAATTTTAAAAATTTTAAAACAAAATTAAAACAAAATTTAAAAATAATTAAAATTGAAATCTTAAAAAATAAAAAATTTAAAACAAATTAAAAGAAAAGCCGTTAAAATAATTATTAAGAAAACACACAAAATTCAATTTTTATAATTAAATTTTAAAATAATTAAATTATAATTATAAAAATAAATAAAAATAAAAAAATTGAAAAAAATATATTTTAAAATAATAAAAAAGTAAAAAAAAAAATATTATTATTATTATTTTAATTAAAAAAATAAAAAAATATTTAAATTAAATTTAAAAAAAAAAAATACAAAAATTTAAAAATAAAAACAAAATTTAAAACTAAATAAACAAATAAACAAAATAAAAAAATTGAAAAAAAAAATATTTTGAAATAAAAAAAAATATTCTAAAATTTAAATAAATTATAAAAATAAATGAATAAATCAGGCCCGTCATGGGGCCTAGACTCCGAGCAGGCGGTGATAGGCACTGTTTCCCTCCCAGTTGGTTGTCAAGCCCCTTTGCCGCCTAGGGACGGGGAGGTCGACAGGGCCTAGCCGTAGGACGGGCGAGGAGCGACACCACTCCCCTAAAGACTCATAGCTGCCAAGGGCTGGGCCTCATTTTTTTTTTAATTTAATTTATTTTTTTAATATTTACGTTCATGGGGTCTTGGTTAAACAGTGATGAGGCGGGCTATTATGGCACTCATCACAAGTTCAATTCCGTTTTCCTGGGTGATGTATCTAAACATGTTGATGAAGAAGATATAGTCCTACCAATCATAAAAAAAGATACTTACATTTATTTTATTTTGTTTTTTGTTTTTAGACTTTTTAATATTTCTTTAAAAAATTTTATTTTTAATTTTTGATTTTTAAATTTGTATAATTGTATTAATTTAGCAAAACAATTTTTTATTTTTTTTGGGTTATTTTAAAATGTTTTTTCTTCAAATTTTTAATTTTAATTTTTAAATTTAAATTTAAATTATTTTAAATTTTTTATTTTGATTTTTCTTTAAATTTTTATATATCTTTATTTTAATTTTTAAATTCTTATTATTTTGAATTTTTGTTTTTTATTTTTATTTTTTGGATTTTAATTATTTTTAATTTTATTATTTTAATTATTTTCTTTTATCTTTTTTTAATTATGCTATTTTTTTTATTTTATTTTGCTAAATTAAAAAAACCATGTCTTTTTTGTGGTTCATTTTATTTTTTAGTAAATTATGCTTCTTTTTGTTTTATTATTATTATTTTATTTATTTATTTCTTTTTTTCTTTTTTACAAATTAATTTTGTTTTTTTTCTTAACAGTTTTACAGGATTTTTTTTGTTTAATATTTTTTTATATTTGATTCATGTTATGTTTTGAATTATTTTTTTTTTTAAATAGTCTTTAATTTATTTTTTTATTTCTTCAATCTTTTAATTTTTTTTACAAGTATAATTTTTTTAAATGCTTTTTTTTTATTATTTCTTTTAATTTTTATTTTTTAAATTGTTTTTATTGTGTTTTTTGGCTTTGGTTTTTATATTTATTTTAATTTGTTTTTATTTATTTATTTTTATGTATTTAGTTTTGTTTGTTTGTTTTTTCTTTTTTCTTATAAGTTAATTATTTTCTTTCTTTTTTTCTACATTTTTAAGTTTGATTTTTTTTTTATTTTTTTTTTATATTTTTTATATTGTATTTTTGTTGGGTCATGTTTTTAAAAAAAATTATGTTAAAATTTATATTTTTATTTACTCGTTACTAATATTTTTAATATTTTGTGTTTTCTTTGTTTTTATCTTTTCAATGTTTTCATATTTTCAATATATTTAATTGGACATATATGTCAAAATAAAAAATATGTATAAGTGATAAGTGTAGGAGAAACATTTTTTTTTATGGTGTACTTCCTTAGCGGTCGATAGAAATGACAATTTTTTCACTATAATCTTTAATATGTTTATTATTTTTTATTTAATAAATTCAAAAGAAATATATTTTTAGTATTAAATTATTATTATTATTATTAATAGGATATATGAAAATTATATATATATATATATATATATATATATATATATATATATATATATATATATATATATTGAAAAACAAGTTGCAAATTTCAAAATCTTAAATTTTTTTAAGAATAAAATATTTACAGAAATTTCCATCGCTGAAAATGGTTGGAATTTTAAGGATTTTCATAGAGGTGATATTTTGTCTTTAATGTCATGTCTATCATTGAAATTTTAAGGTTTTTAAGAGTCAAGGTTTTTTTTACCTTTAACGTCATTATCAAAAGATGTTGACAATTTACCCCCCAAAAAAACACGTTATTCCAGCATCACCACTTTTCATTTTCAGGGTGTTTTTCTACACAAAAAATTGGTGACATTATTCCAGCATCGACACTTTTCGTTTTCAGGGTGTTTTTGCACACAAAAACCTAGCGACATTATTCTAGCATCAACGCTTTTCATGTTTAGGGTTTTTTTGCATACGAAAAATTGGTGATGTTATTCCAACATCAACAGTTTTTCTTTTCAGGGATCTTTTTGCAAAAAACAAATTGGCTTTTACTTCCGTTTTTAAAAAATGTTGGAAATTTACCCTGAAAAAAATGGTTATTCTAGAATAACACTTTTCGTTTTCGGGTTGTTTTTTCATGTTTTTTTTATTTTTTTGGATTAGAGTTATCATTTTTAAGTAATCGTTCTTGTTTTATAGGTAAATTTGTTATTACTCCCAGCTGATTATTACTACATTTATAGTATTTTAAAATTCCTAGTTTAAGGTGTTATATCTCTCTAATATATTTGCGGGACCAAACAATAGTAATTCAAAAATGATCCTACGACACTAACTAAGGAGGCTTACTCGTGCCCTTATTCATAAAACTTAGGTACTAGAGGGTGATATATCTATGTGTTATTCTTGATGTATCATAGAAACAAGAAATTGATCTACTAATATAGAGTTGAATTTTATTATACCAAGGGGATTTTCCATATACCTAAATATATGTGAAAATGATTCCATATGAAAGTTCTATGTGATGTGATATTACTCAAAGGAGTACTAATATTAATTAAAGGGGTTTCAAATAACTTGATTCCACTTATATTTCATATATGTGTTATTCTCCAACGATATTTCTATCCACTAAATGATATATCACTATGTTATTTAAAGACATCAAACATGTGTCTAGACTGAAAAATATTCTACTAGAATCTAGAGGCATGTTGCATCAACAAAGAGATTTGGTACCACTTGTAGTGTTCTTTAACCCTTGAAAACCAAAATGCAACTAGGTATATGAAGGATATTATTACAAAATAACCAAAAAAAAGAAAAAGTAATATGGAAGTTGAAAATATATCCTTGTATAGTTATAATGTGAAAAATAAAACAATGTTCAATTACATTTTAAGGTGGGGAAACCTTTCATCAAGAAAATATCCAAATACACAACACAAGACCAACATTCAATAGTTTCCTATCCCTTTAAATAACTTTTCCATAGAAAAAACCATAACTACTTATGGTATCATTATTAATGGATACCAACCACCTAGTGGGTCTTATAAAATGGACCTTTTGTTCTTAATAACTATCCATTGTTATGTAGTGGGCCTTATTTAAAGACGATGAGCACATAAAATAATTAGCTATCTCCTAGTTATACTTATGTGAGGGGTTACGATAAACTCTAACATGAATGGTGACAGAGATTATATATATATATATATATATATTCCAAAATCATCAAATTTTTTTATATGACATCCTATTTTTAAATATAGAATGTCAACTTCTCTGATGGGGGTCATTGAACAAGTTTCAACTATGATCAGGGTGAAACCACCACCCCACCTACTTGGAAACAAAATTAAGAGGGGGTGGCATGGCTTGCCCTAACTACATAGTAGTGAATTTGAAAGGGAACGCTTCTTGCATCCATAAAAATCCAAGACATATACACTAGGCATTAAATTCAAGTAAAATACACATTAAAATCTAACACAACTAATGCTACAGTAATGCACATTGAATCCTTTAAAGCTAAGAGGGTCTATTTACTAGTCTCATTCCAAGAAGTGGAATTATTTTTAGTAATGAGGCTAACAATGTATCTATACATATTTATTATAGTATCCAATATTTCCTAATAATCCATTCTATCTCTTTATGGTTTTTGGATCATGCTAATGTTTCATAGCTCCATTTTCTTGGAATTAAATCATACTCCCCACTAACATACAATGTGACCCAATTATTCAAAATTTCAAGACCCAAAAGTAAATTTGGATAATTTTATGAATAACTAGTAATCATATAGGAGTTGCAATTATCTATAAACTTTATCTATGTGGTATTCCCAAGTTTTGTTGTAGAGTAGAATATTGTCAAATAATAATAACATAAACTATATAGAATGGGTCAAACATCTTGTTCATGAGGCTTTTAAAGGTTGATGGAACATTTTAAAGGAAAAAAACATCACTAAGAACATATAATTACGTTCATATTTATGGAAAAAAATCTAAGGGATGCCTATCTCTTTCATCCTAATCTACTAGTAGTTATAATGAAGGTCAAGCTTAATGGAAGAATTGGCTTCATTTTTATCAAAGGGGTGATAAATAACCAGATACTAAATTTATCCTTGACTGTTTCAAAGACCAAAATTCAAGAAACAAGTTCCAAGTATGTTTTTCATTTAATACCATGACCACTTATAATGAGTGCAAGATATTTTTGGTACATATCACTCTTTCCTCCAAAAATTCCGAAATGATATGCTAAACTGCATTTTCTATGCCAAAGCGTGCCAACAAGGATGCAAATTGCGTGGTGAAATGCGTCGAATGAGAACAATGATATGGTCATTCTTCCTACATGAAGTTGGTAAAAATTCTAGTGCTTCAAATTATTAATAATGGTTATAGAGGAAAAACCATAAATTGGAGTGAATATCTTGTGGTGTAGTGTTAACTACTTGTATAACATTGAATTGTGCAATAAAACTGGAATGCTTTTTTTTCAAAAAATTTTCCATACAATTAGAGGAGATATTTTTAAAGGGACTAGTTGTAATCCCATTAAGGGTTTTTTTCTATCCATGCTACATGAATCTCATGTATAATTATTTGAAATCCATGGTGAATCGATCTAAACTATGTAACAATTATATCTTAAAAAACATATCATAAATTTCCATTTTAATAGAAACCATGCGATATTTGATATGATATTCACCATTGTATTGTTCCATTTTCATAGCATCCCTCACATTTCATCAATCACCTAAATTTTTCTTATAATGATATTTAGGTGTTTTGGGGAATTTCCATGGAGCACTTTGCACATGTGATGGCATGAGATGATAGAGGGTGGAAAGGAGAATGCAATGCTTTGAGAATCGTTGAATTCTGAGTTTTCCATAGTGAGATATGAATATTTGAAGTTATTAAATGGGGTTTGAACATGTGTGTTAGGGTCGGCCTAAGGTTATTTTAGTTTTTTCATAGTTGGACAACCCCTAAATATGATGTTTTGGAGCACTTCTTTATGGTATATATAAAAGGTGTTGTGAGGGTGATAGAGCGCATGCATTTGCACAACACTTCCATCATAAAGAGAGATTTTTGGAGGAAAATATTTCTTTCAGGGGATGCAACAAGGGAGGCAAGATCAGCATAGAGAAGGGGGATTGTTTGAAGGGTTTTTTTAGGGGTAGGAGTGTTCGAGAAGGGGTTGAGTTCCCTTGCTTCAATGAAACATCCTCAAGGACTATTTTGATGGTCGTGGGAAGGGTGCATACCCTTTGGAAGGATGACGGAACTAGGAGGAGGCTTGTTGTAGAAAGTCACAACAAAACAAAGGGAGGTCGACGGGATGTCAGGGTGTATAACAACCCATAACTTCAGCGTAGGGTCTCCTCCCCTCTTATAAGGGTAGCCACAAGAAAGGAGGGAAATTATGGGGATTTTGAAGGATTTTTATGGACTCTGTTGTGTGCCGTAGCGAGACCTGGAATTGCAGCAATCAAATAGGAGCTCAAACAGTGAACTGGAGATGTGTTTTTGAGGTGTTGGATCCCCTTTTTTGGGTCATATTAGGATTATATTGTACAATAGCATATGGGAGGAATGTTGGAGGGTTGATTGGGTGATTGAAAGCCTCCTTGGGTGAAAGTATTGCAATGTATTATTGGGTTCCATTGACCTAGTCGAGGGAAGTGTGTTGACTACCCAAAGTAGCCATTGAACAACTATCCTGAAGTGACGAAGAGGAGCTGAAGGTTGGGTGAAGAATGGTACCGAAGTGGAATATATTGATGGAAAAATGTGACTGCTAGCTTGGCAGTTTAGAGCTCGGGTATTGGCTAACCTAGAGAGCAGATTGGATCAACCCATGTACATGCAACAATGTTATGTGGAAACCCTCTTAGATTCTCTGTTTGTTGTCCTTTGAAGGACTAAGGGACAACTAGTGAGCAGTACAGAAGCAAAGGACTAATAGGATAGGATACAACATCGAGTATTTGAAATGAATTTTGTCATTGTATCTTTTATATCATAGAATTTTGCATTATTCCGATTGGTTTAATATAAAAAATATTGGGTTATACATTATTGTACAATATTTGTCAAAAATTGTGTATACTTGTGCATATGTGATTTACTACTTTATATTTTCCAATGTGCAAAGTAGTTCTAGTTAAGATTCTTGGTTTGGTAGCGTCAGTGATTCTAAGACTAACCTAGACCCAAGATTGTGGAAATTCAACATGGAATCAGAGTGTATCTGAGCTACTTTGGAAGTCAGTGAATCAGAGTTGTGCACAACGAAGTACAACGTGAGAGGGAGTTGTTCACATTGTAGGTAACAATGTCGAAGTTACTAGTAGGTCTCTATTATGAGGACAGGTTTGAGAGGTTTTCAAACTACAGTCCTTACAAGGAAAGGATCAAGCTGGTCTTCCAGGTCAATAGGATCTAGGATTTTTCTGAGAGACAACTGACCCTAGGGAGCTGAAAATATGTGAATATTTTGATACAAAGGAGATATTGATCATCCTAGATGGTCTAAAGGATTCCCTAATACCTCATTTTTCAAGGAAGAACACCACACATTAGAAGATAATGGCTATTCAGAATTTGTTCCAAAATAAGAAATATAACCACGTATTGGTATTGGAGGATAACTTGAAGTCCACAAAAATCATAATGGGTGAAGGAGTGACTTCATATTAGACAAGGTTGTCTCAGGTCAGATATGAGCTTGTTGTCACCGGTGTGAAAATTTCAGATGGAGATATGTTTAGGATTTCCTTGAAAGGGTTCACCGAGGAATGAAATCCCTTCATGAAAGGGATCATTTCCAGATCGAAATTTTCATACTGGAATAGACTGTGGGATGACTTCATGGAGGAAGAGTTGCGAGACAAGGATCTTAATCCATTGGAGATGGAAGATGAGGATGTAGCACTTGTGGCTGAAATGAAGGGTAAGGCAAAGGACTTGAATAAATTCAAGTGATTTAACTATGGGGAGATGGGTAATTTTTAGTCTAGATGTCTGATGAAGAAGAAGGGAGATGATGAGAAGAGGAAAGGAAAGCGGGTCATTAGTATTTCTACTTGAACTGAGATAGATGATCTCACCAAGATAATGAAGGAGGAGGAATTTTCTTTGATCTCTCATTTCTCACAGGGTACTATCAATGATGATGGATGGTATGTGGACAATGGTGCAAAGAAGCATATGACAAGGTCATAGCAGCCTTTCGAGACTCTAGCTGAATGGGACTCAAAGGTTCACATGGTGTTGGGAAACAAGAGTCAGTTGGAGAACCGAGGATCAAGTGTTGTGCCATTTAGGATGGAGATAAGATAGACGAAGCGGGTCTAGTATGTACTATTTATACCAAGAATCAGATGTAGCATGATTTCTATCTCGATGATCAAGAGGAAGGGTTTCTAGGTCTTGTTCAAGGATGAGAAGGAAAGAATTGAGCCTAGAGGCTCTAGCTCTGCTTGTATCATCTTTGGAGTTAGAGAAATGGTTTATATAGGCTCATGGGAAAGCCTATCGATCATTAGAGGCATATGGAGCGGGTGTAGGTGCAAGCTTCAGAGGGTTAGGTACAGTTTCCAGCGAATAAGGTCCATTTTACAGTGGATCAGAGAGAGTTTAGCTCTAGCGGGAGCTTGCATGTACAGAGGGAGACTTTATAGCCCAAGAAGAGTGTTTCGTTAGTGGGAAGTAAGGGTGCTTCCACATCTACCAAGAAGGAATCATAGAGATATTGGAAAGTGATACATAAGAAGAATATGAAGCAGGATGCTTCCAACACTGATAGTGACACTTCCGAGAGAGTCGTCGTTTACAAAACAAGGATTACTGTGATGGTGAGCGTCAAGAGTTGAGATAGTGTTGCGAGTAGTGATGATCATTATGAGTTACATCGTCATCTAGGAAGTACCTCCCTCAACTAATAGGGAGTGTTGAATTTTTATTAGCTTGGGAGGTACTCCAAGCCCTACGGTTCATATATTGGAGGGAAAAGCGCCACGAGAGTCACTTGTGGGCTTGGAAAAGTAGCTTGAATTAATTCTTTTTATATATACCCCAAATAATTTTATTGTTTGAGTCCACCCAAAAGAATTACTTAAGAGGAATACCCATACAATATCATCATTTTTTGTTTTTGTTTTTTTTATTTGTTTATGAGTACAGCTCCTATGGGATTATTAAGCATAGTTACCAATCAAACAAGAAAATTACCATTATCTGTTTTTTTTAGGTATTAAAAAAAGCACCTGATTCTGAAAAGTGGTGATGCAAAATTAACTTTTTTTTAGCATATATTTTATTGTTTTTTAAATGCCAGTATTTTCATGTTGAATTTGAAAAATGTTGATGAAAAATCACGTCTTGTTTTTTTGGAGCATATTTTTGGCACTTTAAATTTTCTTATGTTTTTTTTTTCAAATGTCATGATTTTCATCTCGATTTTGAAAAGTGGTGACGCAGAATCAATCCCTTTTTTTAGAGGGTTGATTTTTGACACTTTCATTTTTTTCATTTATCAAGTATGAAAATTTGTTTTAAAATGTTAGTGATTTTCATGCTAATTTTGAAAAGTGTTGATGCAACATCAACCCTTTTTATTTAGAGGGATGTTTTACACTTTAAATTTTCTAATGATTTAAGTGTGGATAATTGTTTAAAATGTTGGTCATTTTCATGTTGGTAATAAAACATAAAAATAAAATAAAAAAACATGACAAAAAAAGAATCAAATACAAAAACAATGTATAAGAAATAAAAGAAATCCATCAAAATGTTAAAAAAAAATTAAATTAACTTATTTAAACAAAAAGTTAGAAAATAAATAAATAAATGGGTATTTTTTTTCAAAAATACACCTAATTCAATGAAAAAGAGTAAAAATTAACCCAAAAACACATCAAAAACCATTTTTTTAAGTTGAAAAAAGAAAAAGAAAAAATGCATAATTAAACAAAATGATAAAATAAATTATTTAAAATTTAAAAATAATTAAAATGTTATATTTTAAATTAAAAAGAAAAAATAAAATACAAATTAAAATAATTAAAACACAAAAATTTCAAATAATAAAAATGAAAAATTAATTTGGAAAATTTAAAAGGAAATTAAAATAAAATTTAAAAATAATTAAAATTTAAA
Source organism: Pinus albicaulis (assembly GCA_034641835.2). Lineage (NCBI taxonomy): Eukaryota > Viridiplantae > Streptophyta > Pinopsida > Pinales > Pinaceae > Pinus > Pinus albicaulis. Next base: position 466,856,184 of record CM076573.1, read on the forward strand.
TCTAAAAAAGTAAAAAAAATTAAAACAAATTAAAAGAACAACCATTAAAATATTTTTTAAGAAAACACACAAAATTAAAGTTTTTTAATTAAATTTTAAAATAATTAAAATATAATTATAAAAAATAAAAATAAAAAGATTGAAAAACAAAAAATTTTAAAATAATAAAAAAATTATTGTTATTCTTATTATTTTAATTAAAAAAAAAGGAGTTACAATTGATGGGAGTGGGCGAAACCCTAGCGAGCAGCTCTGAAAGCGGTTCTGCAAGTTGCTGGCTATTCTTCAAAAATTTGGAGGAAGACAGGGCCCTGATTGCAGGTTTTCGCCGGCAGGGATTGGCCCTGGCCCAGCAGATGCACCGAGCAGGGGTCCAAGGGGGCCCATCTTTCAAAAAAATAATGATGGAAAATGGTAAAGGTCCTCTAGAAGGTGTACAGATTTTTGGTTCTGCCAGTCTAGAGAAAGAGGAGTTAAAATGAAAAAAAAAAGGCAGGGGGGCTTACAAGGGAAACCCAACAGCAGAAACGGAAAAATGGCATCAAGATCCTGGAAGGAAGAGACAAAAGGGACACCATTCCCGATCAAAATAATCTAGAAACAGAGAGAAAAGACAAAGATTCAGAGGGAACCGAGGCTCAGGCCCACCGTGAGGCGACGTTGAATGGTTCAACCACTAATGACCAGAAGATGAAGGACCTGGGGCACTGCAAGCCCAAAGCCAAAGAAAGTCTCAAGGTTGTTATCTCTGACCCGGAGCTGTAGGATTACCGGGACCACATGTCTATCCACACTGTCATTTGTAAATTTATGGGTTTCTGGCCTACGGAGAAAGCATTATGCCTTTGGATCCGTCAACAGTGGAAGCCTAAGGGAGATGTAAAGCTACACGTAGGAGCAAAGGGATTTTTCACAGTTGTCTTTGCAAACCTGGAGGACAGAGACCGCATCTTTGATGGAAGCCCTTACTTTTATGCTTTGGTTGGCCTCTATATGAGACCATGGAAGCTGAATTTTGCTTCAGAACAGGAAACGTTTACGCATGTTCCAATTTGGATACGTCTTTTCTCTCTTCCTATTGACTATTGGCGTCCTACGGCCTTGGAACAAATTGGCAACACGTTGGAGACCTTCATCCCAGCCTCCGAGGCCACTCTGCAAAAAAGGTATACTTCTTGAGCCCGCATCTATGTTGAAATGGGCGTCTCTGGTGCTTTACATGATGGGTTATGGTTAGAATTCAGAGATGAGCTGTTTTTTCAAGCCATTGATTATGAAAAAATCACCTTCCATTGTCGGAAGTGCCATGAACATGGTCACCTCCTTAGGGAATGCCCTATGAGAAAAATAGCCGAGAAACCCAAAGAGTCCTCAATGAAGAATCAAGATAGATTTACTCGTCCAAATGGCAAACAGAGAGCCAACAGGAAAGTCCAACCGAAAGCCGGGACCTCCTTCAGAGCCATGGGCAACACCTTTGAGATCCTGGCAGATGATTCTGAGGCTTTTGGTACACTACAAACTCAAGACCATCAGCAATAGACCCTGAACATACCCGCACAGGCTGACATAACTCCCCAAAAGGAGCCTATCAAAGACAGCGAACCAGGAACCAATCAAAAGACGAACCTAGAAGGAGATGCAGAAATGATATCTAGTGAGTTGGGTACAAAGGATATGGAACTAAGTGACATCCTCGAGAAGGAAGATATAGGTCTCAACTCTATGGTGGAACAATGAAAGCAAAAAGGAATGGAACATGTCCCTAAGGAGGAAATAGATAGGATAAACTACTTATTCTTATCTAGACAGGATGCAGAACTACAAGGGCTAAAGAGGAGTCATGGAGCCACCAAGAGTCTTGGAGTCAGTGCTCAGAGTTTTCACCTTACAAACAACAATTTCAAACACTGGAAAAAAAAGAGGACGTAGAATGAATAAGGATGCACTTTTTGAGCTTGGCCAGCTTCTCCTTAACTCGGGTAAGATGAAAACCCTTGAGGCCTTCACGTTCACCTCCTAAATTTGTTAATCATGAAGATTCATTCATGGAACACAATAGGGCTTAATATCCAATGGAAACAAAGACTACTGAGAAAGAAGATTAAAAATGAGAACCCGGATATGATTTTCTTACAGGAAACCAAATGTTCTAGTCTGAAAATCAAAGGAATCTGCAAAAACATTGGGAAAAGAATGAATTACACAGAAGTAGAAGGTCATGATTTGATGGGTGGTCTGGCCACTTTCTAGAATCCTCATTCCATTCATCTTATCAGTGCTGAGGCCAGTAGATCTTACATCTCCCTGGAAGTGAAAATTATCAGGGAATCCAATACCTATGTTTGTACTAATGTCTACAGTCTCTATAAATTAGAAGACAAAATGACTCTATTACACCATCTCTTAGAACTGCATCAAAGACATCCAACCGCTAAAGCAATTGATGTAGTAGATTTCAACATAATTACAACGCTGGCAGAAAAGAAGGGTGACATCAGGACTTTAAATAGGGATGCTGAAGCCTTCAACAAAATCATCCAAGAAGCCAACTTAGTGGATATCCTCCCAAAGAATGGTTTGTTCACATAGAATAACAAGCGGGGAGTGGATAGACAGATTGCCTCCAGGCTCGATCATTTTCTCATTGTGGATTCCATCCTAATGGAGGGGGTCACTGTTGAGTCAGACATCATCCCTTATGGGGGGTCAGATCATTGGCCTGTTACTCTGGACGCAGCCATCCTTGGGACTCCGAAGAACAAACGTTTCAGATTTGAAAGATTCTCGTTAGGTCATCCTGAATTCCTAAATAACATCAAATCTTGGTGGCATGAACCATTGGAAATCCGAAGAACCAGAATGTATAGGCTACAGGCTTGGTTAAGGCACATCAAGGCTCATCTCAAATCCTAGAACCAAGTAGTCTTTGGCGACATCTTCAAAGATAAAAAAGCCTTAGAGGACCAATTGGCTCAGATTCATATAGACTGGCTCACTGGCAACATCAACCAAGACTCTATCAGCCAGGAACAAATCCTCATGCAAAAATGGAATGAGAGATGTCAGCAGGAGGAAATATTATGGAAGCAGAAATCTCTTATCCAGTGGCTCAAGGAGGGAGAAAAGAATACTCAATTTTTCCATTGCTTGGCAGTGGATTACAGATGTGCTAACAAAATCACTAGTCTTATAGATGAACGAGGCAACCCCAAAAACTCTCATCAGGACATTTCTTCCCTCCTCGTTAAGCATTTCAGCCATATTTCTACAGAACCTCTAATTGATAGAACTGAGACTAGAAGGGAGGTATTGAACTCTATTCCCCAGTGCATTACTGAAGATCAAAATAAATCCCTAAACTGCCCAGTCACATTGGAGGAAGTGGAAGAAGTTGTGAAAGAAATGCCTAATGGCAAGGCACCTGAGCCGAATGGCTTTACTATAGATTTTTTCAAAGCCTGTTGGGATATTGTTCAGCTCGATGTTTGGATGGTGGTGGAAGACTCCCGCAACTCTAACTCCATCCTCAGGTCCCTTAAATCCACTTTTATTGCCTTGATTCCAAAGCAGGAAACTGCCAATACCCCTTCTAAATTCCAACCCATTGCTTTATGTAATGTGCTCTACAAGATCATTTCTAAAGTCATGGCCAATAGATTAAAACCCATCCTCCCCTGCATCATCTCTGAGGAGCAATCTGGTTATGTGGAAGGAAGGCAGATCCTGGATAATGTTTTCCTTGCTCAGGAGATGATTCATACTCTTCAAGCTCAGAAAAAAGTTGGAATGATCATTCAACTTGATCTTTCCAACGCCTATGATAAGATCAGTTGGAATTTTATTGAGGACATTCTGGCTACATTTAGTTTCTATCAAAGGTGGATCAAGTGGATTTTAGCCATAGTCACATCCCCTAGCTTTTCCATCTTGGTTAATGGTTCACCTACTATCCCCTTCACCCCCTCCCGTCGAATCCGCCAAGGAGATCCCATCTCACCTTTTATGTTTGTCATTGTCATGGAAAGTATGAGTAGAATAATCAAAACGACTCAGGCCAGCAATTCCATTAAGGGTCTCCAGCCTCTGTTGAACTGCCCTCCCACCATGCATCAATAGTTTGTGGATGATACCATGCTGCATGGTACCCCCATGGTCAAGGAAGCTCGGGGGTTCAAAGCCATTCTGGATCTGTCATGTTTAGCTTCGGGTATGGACCTAAATCTTGATCAATATTCCATTTTATTTTTCAACACTCCTCTGGCAATCCAGATGCATCTCACAATGATTCTGGGGTTTAGTAGAAAATTCCTTCCCTCCAAATACCTTGGCATCCCCCTCACGGATAAGCCTTGGCAGAAACTGCACTGGGAGAAGCTGATCTCAAAGCTTGAAGCCTGTTGTAATAGTTGGACCAACAGAGTCCTTAACTTTGTTGGGCACCTAACTATGACCAAGGCTGTTCTTCAGGCTATTCTTCAGTTTATGCTCTGCATCCTACTAGCGCCCAAAGGAGTCCTTCAAAAAATCAGAAATATTCATCGGACCTTCCTTTCGTCGGGTAGAGCGCTCAAGCATAAATGGGCTCTTGTGGCTTGGGAGAAACTATGTAAACCTAAAATCTTGGGGGTTCTTGGACTCTGTAACTCGGAAACTGTGAATAAAGCCAGTAGGGCAAAGCTTTGGTGGAGGTGGATCAAATATCCTACTTTCCCCTGGGCTAGACTGTGGAAAGCTAAGTATGCTACGAATTGGAATCAGCAAGAACTCATCAGAATGATTAATATTCAAGCTGGCTTCCCCATCTGGAACCTGGAAAAAGCTAACAAACATATTATATCCAATCATTGCTTTTGGGAAATACAAAATGGAAAAACGACCCTTTTCTAGGAGGATTCTTGGTAACAATTGCCTAAGTTGGAGTGCCCTGAATACCTCTCCCTTCAAAGAAAATACCAGGCACTGGAGAAGTCCTGAGTTTATCATTACTGGGGGGACTACATTGAGAACCCTCATTAGAGACAATGGGACCTCAATTTACCCTCTAACTCAGATGATATGGCCAACCTTTCTCTCTCCTTGTCTTCCTCGTTGGAGTCTCGCAAGATCCGGCATTCTCTGGAGGATGACCAGTTGAGGTGGGGAAAATTGGAAGGAGGAATTTATAACCTAAAGGAAGCTAAGCTTTACATCGAATAATGACATCTGGAAGAGAAGATGCAGGGGCATCAGAATGTTTGGGATGCAATTTTGTGGCCAAAAATTAAAACCTTCTTATGGACTCTTTTACAACAGAAGATCCTAACTTGGGAGACCCTCTATAAAAAGGGTTTCTCTAGACCCTCCCGTTGTCCACTCTGTTTGAGTGCGGAGGAGTCCATGAACCATCTCCTCAACACTTGTTGCTGGACGAATAATATTTGGTTGTCAATTGGAGGTCAAATATTTCTAAATGCGACATTGTCAACAACCTCCGGAAACTAAGTCCCGAGTTCATTGTTTGGTCTACTTGGAAAGAACGAAATAGGTGTATCTTTCAGTAGGAAACCAGGCATGAAGATGACATAAAATCAACCATTATGCAGAATATGAAAGAAACAGTTCTAACCCACAACAAAGCTAATCAGATAGATAAAATTTCATAAGATGACAAGTGTATCTTACTGATGTTTGGGTTGGGGGCAGCCATGAACCTCAATTCCCCTATGCAGCGGCCTCAACCTAATCCATCTCAGCAGCCCTGGAAGTGTCCTATTCTGGGTTTTCTCAAGCTGAATTTCAATGGTTTCTCTAAGGGAAACCCTAGCCCGGCTGGGTATGGTGGTGTCATTCGCAATGACAAAGGAGAAATTCTGCACATTTTCATCATGTCCCTGGGGAAAGCTACTAACAATGAGGTGGAATTTGCTGCTTTGGAACAGGGCCTTCAAATCCTAATTTGCATGGGCAATGGAGAATTAGTGGTGGAGGGTGATTCCTTTCTGGCTATCTCTATGGCTAGGAAGATTCAAAATGACACTAGGCCGGAGTGGGTCTCCAAACATTGGAGATTAGCCATGGTCACGAGTCTAATTTCCAAACACCTTACTATTCTCAAAGGTGTCATCCTTCAAGCTATCTAGAGAAATTCTAATGCTTTGGCAGACGCACTGGCTAACCATGCAGTCGACCGCCCGTATGACATGATTGACACTTGTTGGCACGATGTTACCTGTACTAGCCTCCGTGATGAATGCATGCTTATCTCGGGACAAGAACTTTCAGGTATGTCTAGGGTGGTGAATAATCTTCAGGGTACTGACCATCAATGATTTATGTGGGTTCTACAGATCAACATTTCAATGTTCTTTATTATTTGGAGTTGGCAGTTCAAGCTTATGTACCTTGTCAATCTTCAGAAAGGTTGTAATTATCAAAATAATTTCGAGAATCAAAATAAGTGTTAGGGAAAATCGGACACGTGGTACTAGCTCTTGAATTTTGCGCTTAGTTTCCTATGTGGCATGCGATCTCATAATTGGTCGATCAGTGCTCACCTGAAGGGAATCTAGGATGGTGGCAGGTGGGACAGGGAAGCTTTCCCTAGCCATTATTTCATGCTCAGGGCCTTGCCTCTTTATATCAATACTATTCCTCACAGGTACCCTCACCATTGTTCGTAGTTCATCTTTGATTTTAGGCCCTGCTGCTCTGTTTCTGTCACCAATTTCAATCTCTTTTCCTCTAGTTTGGTGTTATCTGCCATGTCTGAGAGAGTCCTTCGTAGCTCAAAGGCTGCAAAAAATCTCAAGCGATCTCGGGACATCTTTGAGAAAACGGTCCCCGACAAAGGCAAAACTATTATCCATGATCTTGAAAAGGAGGCCAGTCAAGCCAGATTTAATTTAAAAATTAAGGACATCGAGGAGGAGATGGACTGGATCAAAGATCCGGGTACCCCGACCACGCGTGCTATGCAGTTTCTGAGAACACAGGAAATGGCGTGGCATATGAAAACTTTGCTCGGAGAGGCCCTCAGCAGTCAAGGTGCGACGGTCAAAGAGGCCTTCTATGCTCACTCTCTAGACTCTGTGAAGAATTTTTCTCGTCTGGACAAGCTGGAAGTTTCCATCAATTCGCTCACTGAGGAGATGAAGATGCTCACTAGATGCCTTGAGGGTTTCATTAGGCTTTGAGCCATACCTGCATTATGTTTTAAATGTTTCAATTGAAATCCTGACTGACAATTCTAGGACCACCATTATCCATTGCCACCATCCTCGGAATGTGCCTCAGCGTGAATATGGAGAGGGTCCAAGTGCTGCGGGTCCGTATGTGGAAAGTCCATGTGCAGGGGGTCCTAGTACTGCAGGGCCAAGTGCGTCTGATGACCTGGGTAAAGACTAAATGATACTTCAGTTTCCTTTTGGCGGGTTTCCTTCTGCTAGTATACATATTTCCCTATTTACTGGTTATTTCCTGTTTAGCTTTAAGTTGTTGTCTGATGGCATCCCTGCGTGGAGAGCCAGTAATTACTTTACAGTGTTTTGGCAAGTCAGTTTTGTTTGGCGAAGTTGTCAACTTCTGTTATGTCTATCTGTCTATCTCCTGACCATAGTTTTTGAGTCTGTACCTTCGGGCTGTTTGGGTTGGCCTGCTTTCCTACCTTCAGGTAATGGCAGCCCTTTTTGTAACTTTTTGTATACTATTGCGATCTAATACATTTGCTTACTTACAAAAAAAAAAAAAATCAAATTTTTTTTTTAATTAAATTTAAAAAAAAAATTACAAAAATTTAAAAATAAAAGCAAAATTTAAAATTAAATAAATAAATAATCAAAATAAAAAAATTGAAAAAAAATTCTAAAATTTAATTAAATTATAAAAATAAATAAATAAATCAGGTCCGTCATGGGGCCTGGACTCAGGGTAGGCTGTGAGAGGCACTTTTTCCCTCCTAGTTGCTTGCCAAGCACCTCTCCTGCCAAGGTATATGGAGTTCGATGACGCCTAGCCGTAGGACGAGCGAGGAGCGGCACCACTCCCCAGCAAACTCGCAGCTACCAAGTGGTGGGCCTGATTTTTTTTTAATTTAATTTATTTTTTTAATATTTACGTTCATGGTGTCTTGGTTAAACAGTGAAGAGGCGGGCTATTATGGGACTCATCACAGGTTCAATTCTCTTTCCCAGTCAAGGTGATGTATCTAGACAAGTTGATGAAGAAGATGTAATCCTACCAAACTTTTAAAAAAAATATTTACATTTTTTTGTTTTTTTTTAGTTTTTTTAATATTTCTTTAACGCTTTTTTTTTATTTTTAATTTTTAAATTTGTATAATTGTTTTAATTTAGCTAAAAAAAATGTTTTTTTTAGAGATATTTTAAAATGTTTTTCCTTCAAATTTTTTATTTTTTATTTTTAAATTAAAATTTTCATTATTTTAAATTTTTTATTTCAATTTTCCTCTAAATTTTTATTTAAATTTTTAAATTTTTGTATTTCGGTTGTTTTAATTTGTTTTTGATTTTCATTTTTATTTTGGATTTTGGATTTTAATTATTTTTAATTTTTTAATTTTAATTATTTTGTTTTATCATTTTTTTTAAATTTTATTTTGGTAGATAAAAAAATCATGGGTTCATTTTTTTTGTATATCATGTTTTATTTATTTATTTATTTTTGCAAGTTAATTTTATTTTTTTTAACAGTTTTATAGCTGTTTTATTTATTTTTTCTTTTTAAAATATATTTTTTTATTTGATTCTTTTTATATTTTTAAAATTTTTTATTTTTTTTTAAATAGTTTTTAATTTTCTTTTTATTTCTTTCATCTTTTTAATTTCCCCATCCCCGACCCCCCCCCCCCCTTTTTGGGGTAAAATTTTTTTAAATGTTTTTTTTTTAATTATTTCTTTTAACGATTTTTTGAATTGTTTTTATTTTGTTTTTTTCTGCTTTCGTTTTTATTTTTATTTTAATGTGTTTTTTGTTTTTAAGTTTATCTCATCAATATTTTTTTTATATTTTATTTTATTTTTATTTTTTTTTATATTTGCCTTTTGCCAATTTTTTAAATTCATTTCCTAAATTATGTTTTTTTAAATACTTTTTATTTTTTATTTATTTTTATCTATTTATTTTTGTTTGTTTGTTTTTTCTTTTTTATTTTTGTAATTTTGATGTTATATAAGTTAATTATTTTCTTTTCTTTTTTACATTATTTATGTTTGACTTTTTTTTTTTGTCTTTTTTTTATATATATTTTTATATTGTATTTTTGTTGGGTTATGTTTTTTAAATTTTTTATGTTAAAATATATATTTTACTAATACTTTTAATTTTTTGTGTTTTCTTTGTTTCTATTTTTTCAATGTTTTCATATTTTCAATATATTTAATTGGACATATATGTCAAAATAAAAAATATGTATAAGTAATAAGGGTAAGAGATTTTTATTTTTATTTTTATGGTGTACTACCTTAGCGGTCGATAGAAATGGCAATTTTTTTATCATAATCTTTAATATGTTTATTATTTTTTATTTAATAAATTCAAAAGAACTATTTTTTTAGTATTAAATTATCATTATTATTATTAATAGGATATATGAAAATCATATATATATATATATATATATATATATATATATATATAGTTTTTAAAAAAACAATTTGCAAATTTCAAAATCTTAAATTTTTTGAAGAATAAAATATTTACAGATATTTCTATGGCTAAAAATGGTTGGAATTTTAAGGATTTTCATAGAGGTGATATTTTGTCTTTAATGTCATCCTTGTATTTTTAACGCTTTTTAGAATCATGATATTTTATGTTGAATACCATGCCCAAACATCGTTGGAATTTACGACTTTTGATATTTTATCTTTAATGTCATGTTTATCATTGAAATTTTAGGGTTTTTAAGAGTCATCGTTTTTTTTTATCTTTAACTTCATTATTAAAAGATGTTGACAATTTACCCCCCAAAAAAACACGTTATTCCAGCATCACCACTTTTCGTTTTCAGGGTGTTTTTTTACACAAAAATATGGCGACATTATTCCAGCATCGACACTTTTCGTTTTCAGGGTGTTTTTGTACACAAAAACCTGGCGACATTATTCCAACATCAACACTTTTCATGTTTAGGGTTTTTTTGCAAACAAAAAATTGGTGATGTTATTCCAGCATCAACACTTTTCGTTTTCAGGGAGATTTTTGCAAAAAGAAAATTGGCTTTTACTTCCATTTTTAAAAAATGTTGAAAATTTACCCCCAAAAAAATGGTTATTCCAGAATAACACTTTTCATTTTCGGGTTGTTTTTTCATGCTTTTTTTATTTTTTTTGGATTAGAGTTATCGTTTTTAAGTAATCGTTCTCGTTTGATTGGTAACTTTGTTATTACTCCTAGCTGATTATTACTACATTTATAGTATGTTCAAATTCCTAGTTTTAGGTGTTATATCTCTCTAATATATTTGAGGGATCCAACAATAGTAATTCGAAAAATATCTTAGGACACTAACTAAGGAGGCTCACCCATTTCGTTATTTGTAAAACTTAGGTACTAGAGGGTGATATCTCTATCTGTTATACTTGATGTATCATAGAAACAAGAAAATTGATCAACTAATATAGAGTTGAATTTTATTATACCAAGGGAATTTTCCATATACCTAAATATATGTGAAAATGATTCCATATAAAATTTCTATGTGATGTGACATTACTCAAAGGAGTACTAATATCGATTAAAAGGATTTCAAATAACTTGATTCCACTTATATTTCCTATATGTGTTATTCTCCAACGATATTTCTATCCACTAAATGATAGATCACTATGTTATTTAAAGACATCAAACATGTGTCTAGACTGAAAACCAAAATGCAACTGGGTATATGAAGGATATTTTTACAAAAAAAAGAAAAGAAAAGAAAAAGTAATATGGAAGTTGAAAATAGATCCTTGTATGATTATAATGTGAAAAATAAAACAATGTTCAATTACATTTTAAGGTGGGGAAACCTTTCATCAAGAAAATATCCAAATACACAACACAAGACCAACATTCCATAGTTTCCTATCCCTTTAAATAAATTTTCCATAGAAAAAGCCATAACTACTTATGGTATCATTATTAATGGGTACCAATCACCTAGTGGGTCTTATAAAATGGACCTTTTGTTCTTAATAGCTATCCTTTATTATGTAGTGGGCCTGATTTAAAGAGGATGAGCACATAAAATAATTAGCTATCTTCTAGTTACCCTTATGTGAGGGGTTACGATAAAATCTAACATGAATGGTGACAGAGATTATATATATATATATAGCGAGAGCGAGAGAGAGAGAGAGAGAGAGAGAGAGAGAGAGAGAGAGAGAGAGAGAGAGATAATTAAAAAAATATTCCAAAATCATCATATTTTTTTATATGACATCCTACTTTTAAATATAGAATGTCAACTTCCCTGATGTGGGTCATTGAGCAAGTGTCAACAATGATTAGGGGGTACCAACCACCCCACCTACTTGGAAAGGAAATTAAGAGGGGGTGGCATGGCTTGGCCCCACCCCCCACCCCCCTCCTCCCCCTCATGCTTGGAGCATGTTGAGAATTATATGTTTGCAATGGGTAGGAAAATTTTGGTTCATTATTCTATGGTTTATTGGAAGAGAGGTGTGATTTTATACCCTATATTTATTTTCATTGAAAAGGGTGGGGTTTTCCTCCCCATATCAATGTTTGGTTTCTCTGAGTTGTTCTCATGGTTGTTCCAATAATTGAAAGGTGCACGGAAACATACTTGTTTAAATTGGTATGTTGGAGCTCTTGATTTGATAGGGAGGAATTGTATCAACAAGTCTCTCGTTTTGTAGCAAGAGGGGACAGCAAGGTGGAAGATGAAATTTGTATCAAAATATTGAATGGTTGGTTGGGTAGTGATGGATGGACTCTAGACATAAAGTTCCTAATTTTTGAGATCATGGCTCCTCTTCACGGTGTTATCTTGGTAATAATTATGTCCAATAATTAACCTCATTTTATCTTACTGTATGTCTATTTTTAGTTCATTGTGGCATTTGGAATAAGTTTTTTGAGGGTTTTCTCTATTGGCTTGTAGTTTTAGTATCTGTAGTTTTTGTTTCACTATAAATGAGTAGCGACTACCTACATTTGACATGGGGTGTTATCTCCTGGGGACGTTTTTGACAGACTAGTTTTTTGTACTCTTGAATTCATTTGTATTTCCTTGAGTTTATATGGGAAATTCTTTGGTTAACTGGATTGGTAGGTGAAGGCACCTGGGGGAAGTAGTTTGTATCTCCTTTTTATTTTTTTACTCACATTTTAGGGGTTGACCAGTGTTTGGAGAAATATGTATTTCCTTAGTGATCAGTGTTGAATTCATGTTGCACTAGAAAATGAGTGGGAATTGTGGTGGTAGTCGTCGCTGCCAACAAACTCACTCACGGGCCCAATCAGAAGCCTAGGAAGTTGGAATCACATATTATATATATACCCTTTGAGTACTCGAGGGGATATTCAGAGGCTTGAGACTTAGGTTACACAGGAGTGACATACATACACATATTCTGAGGTGTTGTAGGAGTTTTTGGTCGAATTTCAAACCCTAGCCACTACAAGTAAAGAAGGAGCTAGTACTTTCATTCATAATCTAGCTTCCTTCAGTGTCAGATTTAACCATGATATTTTTCTTCTTTGATGTGGTTAGAATTGCACCAAAAATAGCATTAAAAGAGCACATATGCATGCTTTAAGAAAGAGGAAACACGACAACAATCAACAACATAATAACATGAGACGTTGATAACAGAGTTCACCCAATGTGGGCTACGTCTTCGGGCCCTGTGTCAAAATGAGGTAGGCCGCTTCATATAGTGCTAGAAATGGTGATGATGTACATGGATTATTTTTTCTATCATACAAGGATATATGTCGTCAACATTAGTGGCTTTTCTCTCCATGGGAATTTATTCTATGGGAACTCCCACTCACAATAGGCCTCTTATCAACATGACAGAATCTCACACAAGGTGATGATGAGGATCCCTTCAATAAGGTTACATAAGGATCATAAAAATCCATGGAAAATACATCTCACATGAAGTATAAACATAGATCCCACAGCATACATAAAGCAAGGATATAAAAAGACATATTACATGTCACAAAAAATGATAAAAGAAGCACTTGATATCAATACTACATATACATCAACCCGTGAATTTGGCTGAAGAAGTGGATACGAAGCTGTTGAATCTAGTTGCACCATGGAATTTGTGGTGTAGAGAGCCATAAAATCGAGTGTCCACACATGGGAATCTCACACAGTCACTCCAAACTAGAAAATGGCATAAAAATGGGAAGCTCTACTACGGAAACGAACATCGACATTGGATTCTTGTCATTGAGAGGTGTAAAATCGACAAAAAAATTTCAAATTCTGACTCTGGCAAGTTCGAGACCTCAAGGAATATTTTTGATACCCCTCAGGATTCCCTGGGCAAGGTTCTGCTCCTCTGGCCACTCATGGTTATGCACCTGCAGTAAAAAAATATTATTCGTTGAATAATACGTCGATATTTTCCATGTTCTTCCTATGCTTTACGCATGGCTCCATTGCTCTCGTTGTGCCCTCATATTTTATTTATTCTCCATCATTCTCCATGGTTTCCTTGAATCATTTGAATGAAATTTTATAACAAAGTGTGAGGGTGAATAAGACAAAGTTTGAGGTTTTCACATTGGTTGGAATAAGCATATTAAGATACTTATTGTTGGGAGGTTTTGGGTTCAAATCCAATTGACTCCCAATAGTTTTTTAAATCCCAAGTTTAGTTTTGATATAGCTTTTAAAAACTATATAATATATGGAATTTGTATGTCCATATTGTAACGACTCCCAAAAACATGAGAATAAGACAAAAAAATGGAGTTTGCACCATCCAAGGCCACTTGGACCTAATTTGAGGTTCCATTTGGCACCATGTGATTGGGCCATGTGGCAAGCCCTCATTGGTCCACATCATATGCCACCTTTACCACCTACTTGCCATGTGTCGACTTGTGGTGCTGCCACATCACCTATTTGTGGGTCCACTTGTTTTGTTGACTGGGCTACCACATTAGCTTTGTGGGTCCCACTAGGCCTACCACATTCCATCCATACAACCTTCCACGGGGAAAATTGTTGACTTTGACTTGTTTTTTTGTTGTGTAGTACAAACTTCAAACCGCAATAACTTTCTCATACATACTTTGATTTGAGTGCCATTCACGCGATTGGAATCAGGGCGACGAGAACTACAACCTTGTCATAGTTCAAAATCATTTTGAACACTTTTATTTGTGACCATTTATGAGCCCTCTTGGTCTCCTGATGGTGTATGGATCCACCTAGATAAATCCTCCACACTGAGGCACTTTTGGTCCACCCAAAGCACGAAAATCATCTGCAGCTTCTTTGTACCTCATTTGCACAACATGTTTCCTGAAAGGTCACCCTTTATTCTCCTTTACCTTTGTCCTTCAAAGCCATAAGCGATGAGCCGACACCTGCGTCCTCTGCAAACCTGTAGTACAATCTTGTTACAAATTATCTGCTTAATTACATGACCAACTATGACCCAAGCATCCCATACTTGCCATGAGTTTATAACACACACTCTGTGGTGAAGTTTACAGCAAAATGGAAATTAATACCCTAGATACAAGGCCAAAACATCATTGTCACTTAACACGTTATAGAAACAACATCATCACTTTTACATTTTAAATTTCAACATATGATTTACAAATTAAGGAAAAAACAAGCTAACACATCTAGAAAAACCATTTCTCACTTATCTAAGTGAATGGGTTATCTTCCTATGGCAGATTTTCTTTTCGAACAATTTTTTCATCTTGTTCATGCATAGACACTTTGTCCTTGAGACGTTGCTCTGGATGGAGCCTCCAACACGTGGCCCTTTGATGGCCACTTCTGTCGCAATGACTACAATGGGTCTTCTTCCCCTAGACCTACTTTACCTTCTTCTTTCCCTAGTGTGGATAAGGCCTTTCATGCCTCATCCTCTTTCATGTTGCCATTCTCTTCCAAGACTCAACAAATGCATGGCTATGTAATCCACAAAAAATACATGTTTTATGATTCCATGATATATGTTCTTTGTTAGCAATATTCTTGTAATAAAAATGAACACTAGAATATCGAGACTTGTTATACTTTTCTTGGTTGTCTATGGTGCGATGATGGTGGCGAGAGCTTGCCTCATCTCTTTCTCTACAATGTGTGTTGTCATAGGATGATGGTGAAGTGTTCCTATATTTATCTTTCCCCAATGGTTTCAACCATGTATTTGAAGTTTCTGACAACTTTGAGCATTTTCCTCTAGTGTATCCCAAACCTGTGAATCGAGGTCTCTACACAACCTCCATTGGTTGGGTTATGCCTAGGCCAATCACACCAATTCCTCCTCCTTTGTACCCCATTTTGGTAAGGAGTCTCATGCCAGTTCCTCTAATCGGTATCTTCACGTTTCCAATAGAAATAATAGCACGTGAAGATGAAATTGAAGAGAAATAAGCCTTGTTTACCTCAACCGTTGATTCAAAAATAGGCGATGATGGCCTCTTTAAGCCTTCATTGTGCTTCAAATTCTTGAAGGCCTCTTCTACAGCCTACAACTGAAGCTGCAATCTCAGATTCTCTTCTTTCTCTTCTCATAGTAGCCTCCTTAGTTCATAATTATCTTCACAAATAATCTAGTTGATCTCCACATTTGAATGATGAGAAGACGATGAAGGCAAAGAAGAAGATGTATAAGCACTAGAAGATGTGTATTAAGCATCGTTCTGTGATCTTTCTTTCTCTTCTTCCTCTATTATCTTCCCATAAGCATCATACATTGTGTCCACCATTTTGGACATCCTTAGCATCGCCTCGTACATCTCTTTTTCATCTCCCATTGTAGCATGTTCAGTCGTTGTTCACACTTGCAATTCACATCAACAAGAAGACTGCTCTAATACCATCTTGATCTGGGTTCCTTTACTGCAAGATTTACCCATGATGTTTTACTTATTATTGGAAATGTTGTCATTGATGGCAAAGGAGATGGAAAAGGAGGAGCACTTGAAACAACAACAAGGCAAAGAGAGCATGAGACATGAAGCAAAGGTAGTTTTAGAAGGGTCAGTTGATTGGAGATCTAGAGAAGCAGCAGGGGAGCTTCAGAATAAAGGAGTAGCATCAGTCAAGGAGAAGAGGTATTTTATTTGAGAAACTGGTTCTGAGTGTGGGAACATATTATAGAAGGAACATTCGAGGTTTTGTGGCAAAAAGGAAACATGTATTGACATCTGAAATTGTCTATGAAAGTATGAAAAGAGTGTTGAAAAGTTACCTCTTATGCACAGACCATACCAGTAGAGGTCATTAAAGGAGTTATGTAAAATGATTTGTAATTTGTAAGGAGTTTGAATAGCATCCAGACTGGAGGGTAGTGGCCTTTGTATTGAATATCTAGCCAACCATGAAATTGTAAGTGATTACTTTTGAGATGGATCACCTGTATATATATATATCTGTTTATGGAGAATTTTTTATAAGTTCCATGTGTGACTTCATGTCTTCTTGGTCGAATTACATGGGAATAGTTGAATTCTAAGAGTTAGTATGGATTCTGCGTTCTTGGTTGAATTAGTAATTCTGTGCAAGGTCTATATTTCTGTGTTTAATAGCAAGTGCTCGTAGTCTGTGTAGAGGAGGACTGCAAAATATCCCTCTCGCCCTTGAGAAACTGTGTGTGAAGGGTTGTGGAAATGCCCTGCATACAAGAAGGAATTCGGTGTTGTTGAGTAATTGTAACAAGAATGAATGCCAGTGGTCGAACTAGAAGCAATTGAATATGTTGGAATTAATATCACAATGACTCGACCTTGGAGTGAGCTAGAAAGGTCCGCGTGAGGGCTGTTAAATCCTGTGTGGGAGTGTATTCCCGGAACCCTTGAGCCTGCGCTTCCCGTAGACAGATTGATACGCATTTATTTTGTAAGAAGGTGAAGTCGGTGGTTGGAGAATCGTGGTGGAGCCACAGAGTCACTTTAACTCTGTCGAAATGTTGGGAGAAAATGCATATTAATGGAACTGTGCTTGATGGAACCTTGAGCAGAAGTTGAGGGGAACCTTGAAGGCAAGAACCGGAACCGGGAAGTATGAATAGTGAACAGTAAAGGCGGGTTTCCAGTTTTGATCGCACCGCCTTCGTAGGGTAAGCGATATTCAAGAATTTGGAGTGATTCCATTGATTTCCTGACACGTGGCATACGGCGGGGTCCCAAAAACCGCTCTCATCGCGAGTTAACGGTCGTGCAAGTAACTTGCACGATATCCGTTGGATTGTCAAGACCGGTGCAACGTGTTGTCCGTCGTTGGATATGGAAGGGTTGTCAGCGTTGGGGCCCATGCATACGTATGCGTTGATCATTGTTAAGGTTTTCAAGTTTAACCAAGGTATGTTATTGTGATTTAAGCGCGTAGTTAAAGGGCAGGTCCGGTTATATGGGGTTAAGGTATACGAGGTTGCATCGATTAAATGATGTTATTTTGATAAGGGGCGAGTGCTTTCAGCTTCATAAGAACTTACAGATATCCTCCATATTGTGTTGATTGTGTCATGAATTACCAAGCATTTATATGATCATTGGTTGAGAGTAGATCTCCCACAGAAAGGAAGTGAATCTGAGATATTACATACATATAATAACTTTGAAATTAATATCTCAATTCTCTGAGATTTGAACGCTCTCAGATTTAAGTGTTTAATTTTTCGGCGTAGAATAAGTTGAGGGTTAATTCTGATATTAATATATTTGATAATAAGGTTTCATTAGGAGGTAAAAAGGGAATATATGGGCTATCCAAAGCTTGATAAATGAAACATTGATCCGATTGATATGAAGGTTTAATATTGTGGATTAACGCAGATACTTATGTGTGATGGCATTTCCTTTATTCAATTTATTATAAAGCGGGCTATCTCATTCTACAAATTGGCCACTATATAATACATTTTATTATAAAGGTTGAAGGTTGACCCGAATGCTTATAAGTGTATTGAAAAAGATTCAGAATTTGGATTTAACTGTATATGCATATAAATGAAATATGAGAAAGTGGGGCCCAAACCTTAATTTATGTTGACTATTTGGTTCTCAATTAAGGTATGGCCGAAATGGATAGGGTATTTAATTGAGTCCTAAACATTGAATGAAGGGCCATTGAAACAGTGAATGAGCCAAGTAAACTGTGGCTGGGATATTGTGCTTTCACTTCAAAGTATGTTAAAAGTGGGCATCCGAAACTGAGATTTCCAACTTAAGCATTTCTAATTAAAGTTAATTTCCCAGTTCAAAAAAAAAAAAAAAAGGGGATTCAGCATGTAAAGGTTGCCAGTGCAGAAATTAAAAATTATTGAAATTGACCAGCAATTATATTAAAAGACAGTTATATGTATAGCAGTTATACAACTGCAATGAAGAAGAGAGCCTGCAAGAACGAAAGAGACAGAGACAACGAAAGAAAATTTGTACAGGGAAAAAGATGAATTGAAATTGTAATGTGAGTTTCAACCATCGAGTTTAAGCTCATATATGAATAGAGAATGTAAGCAGGTAGCCCGAGAACAGAGATTGGTAATGAACAGACATCGCCCAAATTCATATGTATTTGATAATAAAACCTGAAAAGCAGTTATATATGTAGTTGGTGCACACAAGTAAAGTGAATAGATGAATAGACACAGAGGTGAACCAAAGTATACAGAACAGTCACTCAACAGTAGCATAAAAGACAAATCTAGTAAATCCAAAATCTAGAAAAGGAGCTGAGTGAAATTGAACCGTGCAACTGAAAATGTGAATGTAAATGTTGTAATTAGTTTTTTATTGTTTGTGATGCATTGGAAAGTCTCCGGTAGGAAAAAAAAACTCCCAATGTAATATTGAAATTAATGCATATTGTTATATTTTTCTGAATGAGCAGGTAGAATAAATGAGAAGGCAGAAGGCAAAAAGTCAGGACTATTCACTTCAAATTCCCTGAGGAATGTAAAGAGTCATGTGATGAACTCTATATATAATATCACATTGATATGCAGAAAGAGGTTAGGGGAGTGAGTGAAGATAATGGATAAATGAAGCAGTGAGGCAGAGAAGAAAGAGGAGCTGAGCAGAGAAGAAGGAAGAGCTAAGCAGAGAAGAAGGAGGAGCTGAGCAGAGAATAAGGAGAAGTTGATAGATAGGAGCCTCCTATAGGTTGTAGCCTGCAGAAAATAGATGGGAGTTGGTGCTTCTACATCAAGTTGTAGCTTGATAAAATTTCAGCTGTAGTTGACTGAGGTTGGAGCCTCCTGTAGGTTGGTGCATGCAGAAAATTGATGGGAGTTGGAGCTTCCTTGCAAGTTGTAGCTTGCAGAATTGAGGTAGGAGCCTCCTGTAGGTTGGTGCCTACATAAAATTAGTGGTGAGAGGGAGTTGGAGCTTGCCTTTGCATCACAACAATAATAAGATGTGGTTTTCTCCCTTTATGGGTTTCCACTTATAAATGGTGTCTATGTGCATGATGTCTATGTGTTGATATGGTATATCTATTCTATTAATACTTGCTGCTAACATATTAAGACTGCTGGTACATTATCTAATCTGCTTATTAATTGGTGCACACAAATAAAATTGCTCACACATTAGGTTGATCATGAAATGAAGGTGTTAATAAAGTGTAATGGAAAGTTTTAAAAGTCCATGAATGTGTTAAACTGATTCACCCCCCCCCTCTCAGTTTAACTAAGGGTTCAACAAATTTCACTTCAAACTTTTGGAAATCATTGTTTGATGTTTTTGAAACCCATATAGCTTTTAGAATCGCTTATCATCCTCAAAAAGATGGTCAAACCGAGAGAGTGAATAGAATGTTTAAATACAAGTTGAGGATGCATGTCATGCATTAGCCAAGGCACTGGGAATACTACCTACCACTAATGGAGTTTTTGTATAACAATGGGTATCAGGAGTCATTAGGAATAAGTTCATATGAGGTACTATATGGTCAAAAATTCAATACTCTTATCATTTGGGATGATCCATTTAATAAAATAGTCCTTGTGCCATATATGCTAAAGGAAATGGAGAAGAATATGGTCATGGTCAAACAAAAGTTAAAGGAATCCCAAGATAGATATAATAATTAAGCATACCAAAAAAAAATCATAAATAATTCCAAGTGGAAGTGCATGTTTATATTTGCATTAAACCCAAGGAAAATTTCATTGAAAGTGGGCTCATGTGCCAAGTTGGCACCCAGATATTATGGACCATTTCAGATCTTGGAAAGAGTGGGTCCATTGGCTTACAAATTGGCCTTGCCACCCAGAGTAGAAGCACACAATTTTTCTCATGTTTCCTTGCTTAATAAGTTTGTTCATGATGTTAATCATGTTGTTTATTGGTTTGTGATATACGTGGAATTCGAGGGAGAGTTCCAACTAGAACCATTGTGCATCCTAGATTCGAGTCAAATCATGATCTAGAATCGAGTAATAGAGTAGCTGAATATGCAATGGAAGCACTTTGGACCAGATGAAGCCATCTCGGAGATGGTTGAGAAAATAAAGTTATTATACTCATATTTTGTTTTCTGAATAAGTGGATGTAAGATCTATTTATAAATCTCAATTTTGTTTTATTATTTTGTTTCTCCTCAATGTTCCCCTTAGGGGGTGGGGTTTGTAACACCCTTAGTATACTCCCTATGATTTTTGTAATTCAATTTTAATTTGATTATAAATTATTATAAATTTATTTAAATGGCCTAAATAATGGGTCCACATTTCCACAATCTGAGGGGGGAAAGGAAGAAAGAACTCGATAGGTGTTAGTTGGCACCGCTTCTTAATCAAATGTGCAACTAGTAAGAAAGATCTTGAATAAGGTTCCATGGGGAACATGAAGAGACACACAAGAAAAAAGGATAAAAAGGTGTTTTAATAGTTTAAAAAAACCATCTTTTTTTATGAAAGAAATTGGATGAAGGACAGAATTGGATTTTTGGGTGGATAAACCACCCAAGGTGTTTTTTGTCGGATTGATAAACCAATAGGCAGGAGGATGCTTACCAAAAGGACTGAGAAACCATTGGGTGCTTTCCAAGAGGGATGATAAAACACCTAGTGTTTTTCAAGTAAGCTAATAAACCACCCAGTGTGCTTGTTGTCAGGCTAATAGGCCACTCTTAGAGTGCTTGTCGCAACTGATAAACCACCCAGAAATGTGAATTCTTGTAGTGATTTCAGCAGTTGATAAACCACCTGAAACAAAAATTCCCATACTCTTAGTGTTAAGCATGATTTCAACCTAATTTTTCTTGAAAAATCCCCTTAGATCGTGGATCTGGATCGGGGGTGACTACTACAAGAAATACAGGTTGTAGCCTAGTCTATGGTTGGGTGGAAAATCGAAGTATTGCCTTCAATTTCAGCGATTATTATATTTCATATCATTTTTTTTAACTATGAGTTGTTAATATGATGAATAGTTCTTTATTGAATTGATGTATAGCTCTATAATAATTTTTCATGGTGCTAGCAAACTGTTGCATGAAATTAATAAGAAAAAATGCCTTGATTTTTATGTGCATTAAATTGGAAATCTACCTTAAGGCTGTAAGAAAGGTGTTTTGAGTTTCTATGAAAATTAACATCTTGCATGTGGACATGCAAGATTCTGTGATTATTATTATTCACATTTATACCATAACTTTTCTTATGGGAGGTTCCAAAAGTTGAAACTTGGACCATAGTGATGATAAATCACTTTGATCTTATGGTCCAATTTTTAGATCTTGGGTCATGAAATTTTAGGAAATATGATTAGAGGAATTTGGGCTTCCTAAATGCATATTTAAATAGGACATTTTGTAATTTCTACCATAACTTTTCTTTTGGGAGCTTCTAGAAGCTAAAACTTAGACTATAATGTGGGTAAATCTTGTTTATCCTTTGGTCCAATTTTAATATCTTGGGTCATGATATTTTAGTATATATGGTCAGAGGAATTTGAGCTTCTTGAATGCTCCTAAAATCATGCATCAAATAGTTCATGTTGGCATTTTTCCTATATCTTTTCTTCTAGGAGTTCCCATAAGCAGAAAATTTGACCATAGTAAGGGGAAGTGCTACTAATCATCTGGCCCAACTTTCAAACCTTGGATCATGATATTTTAGGATATATGATCCAAGGAAGTCAAGCTTCCTAAATGCTCCTAAAATCATGCATCAAACAGGTCATGTTGACATTTCTTCTATAATGTTTCTTCTAAGAGGTTCTAGAAGCTATAACTTGGACCATAGTGAGGTGACCTCCCATTGATCATCTAGTTTAGTTTTTAGAACTTGGACTATTATCATTTATGATATTTTCCTTGAGAAATTTGATATATTAGTTAGCATGCAATATGTTTGAAGAAATGTCTAAATGGTTTAATGAATACATTGCATATAAATTGTTCGACGAAATTCCTCAATGAAAATGTTGTTTTGTGGATGGGGATAGTATTGTTGCATGAAAATAGTGTTGTAGCCGATATATGGCTAATTACATGAAAATTGTTACACCATTTTTTGGTCATCTAACCTATGATCATTATATGGACCCAAGTACACCATGTAAGACCAATTTTACCCTAAGTAAAGTTGCTTTCACTATGAAAATAACTCTGTAAACCACCTTTATTAAGTTTTTATGGTCTAAACAGGAAACCCCATGAGGAAATATTAAATAAATATACATTTGTTTGATTTTCCTCAAAGAATAATTAGTTAAACAGCAGTTTAATTAATATTCTTGGTTATATTTAACCCAAAATAAGGAAATTAATTAGATAAATCATTATTTATCTTATTATTTCCTAAGAATAATTATTTAAACCTTATTTAAATAATATTCTTTGTTAAATATGACTAAATCACCCTTAAATAATTAAATAAATCATTATTTATTTGATTATAACTCAACCACATCCTTAAAATGATAAATAAATCATTTATTTATTTGTTATTTACAAATAAAGGGATTTGACCCAAGTCAAATTCCTTTTCCCTCCAAAAAATATAATAAAATATTCCATAAAAGTTGGATCTTGATTTGGTTAATAATATTTTAATTATGCACCAATATCTAGACTAACTCGATATTTTGTTATAAATAGAATGGTTTTCCCATTCATTTATCATGTTTTGTTTCCTAAAGATCACTCTGGATCTATACTTTTGGTCTGACTATTGATCCACCATCATAGTCATATTTTGCTACCATTTTTGTCTGGGTTTTCTACACCATCTAGAGAGAGGAATTTTAGATCTAAAGTGTTGAGGACTTACAAGAACCCATTCCATTGAGGAGAACAGGGAACACCCTCTTGTGTTTTCCTCCCAGGTGCCATTAATACAAAATTCATTCAATATATTCTTGTCTTGTCTATTAGATGCGTGGAGTAAATCTTGTTTTTTCTACTATTTATTGTCTTCTAATGCATAGATCTAGATTTTTGCAGCATTTATCTTGATCACCTAACTGCAGATCTGAGGATATTAGCAGCCATATTTGATGTTAGGGTTGTTTATTATGCGCAGCTAAAGTGGTATTTTTTCGTACGCTTGGAATTAAGATTCATACTAACACAAATAATTTGAAGAAATGTGTTAAAGGTGTTTTATTACAATTTTCATACAAACTATTTGACAAAACGCCTCAAAGACAAAAATCAAAAGTTGCATGATTAAGTGGTATATTTCAATTAATAAGTCACATGTGAAATTAGAGCAATGTTTCTTATTTGATTTCATACAAAAAAATTACAAAATGTATACAAGGAAAATACTACTCAATTGGTTATGTGCAAAGTAATTGAAAAAAGGTTTACATGTAAAGTTTTTGACAAAATATATGAGATATGGAAATCATGTTTTTTTTGCGAGTGTGTTTAGGAAAATTTAGTAGGGGTATGTGACAATTTATATGTATGATTTACACCTTATGGATATACCTTTTAGGAAGCTCTCACCAACCTTAGTAAAGTTATTCAAATATGTGAAGAAATGAATCTCTCTCTAAGTCATGAGATGTGCCATTTTCTTATGATTGAAGGTGTTTTATTAGGGAATTACCTATCCTTAAAAGGAACCGAGGTAGATCCAGGCAAGGTGAACATCATCAAACACCTTCCTATTCCTCAAAATAAAAATATGTTAGAATTTTCCTTGGCCATGAAAGGTACTTTAGGAGGTTTATTAAAATTTTAAGCAAGATTGTTTCTCCTCTATTTTCCCTATTGGTAAAGGATCCATATTTTTGTTTGGTCATTTAAGTGTCAAAAATATTTTGATTGCATCAAGGAAAAAATAATTTCAGTACCTATCCTACAAGGTCCTAATTGGACCCTACCTTCCCAAATTCACATTGATGCTTCAAAAAGGTAAATAGGGGCAGTACATGGTCGACAATAGGATAATATTCCTTATGCAATTTATTTTATTAGTAAGAATTTTTCGAATGCATAATTGAATTACATTGTAGCTGAAAAGGAATTTCTTATTTTCATTCATGCTCTTAATAATTTAAGCATTATATCAATAGCTATCAAGTTTTATACACATCGATCATGTTGCTATGAATTATTTGATGAATAATATTTATTTTAATGCTAGGTTATTAAATGGTTATATTGTTGTAATAATTTGACCTAGACATAATTGAAAAAACTAGGAAAAAAATGTTGTTGCATAGTTCTTGTCAAGAGTGACCATTTCTATATACATAGGCATGGTTGATGATTATTTTCTATATGAGCATCTCTTTTCCATCTTAAAGAAACACTCCCTATTTTTCTAACATAGCCAACTGCATCCCACTAGGAGTCTTCCTCCACATTTATTCTACAAGGAGAAGTACAAAATCATCAGTAAAATGACATCCTACAAGTGGGTTGCATGTTTCTTTTTCAAGTTAGAACTTGATCAAATACTAAGAATATGTGTAAGGGAGGATGATGTACATGATATTTTAGAAGCCTTCCATGGTGGACCATATGGAGGATAGTTTGTAGCCAAGAGGATAGCCTATAATATCTTACAAGTTTGTTACTTTTATCCTACACTTCACATATATTCTCATTGGTACACCTCTCGATGTGATAAATGTCAGAGGATGGAAAATCATATAAAGAGAAATGTGATGTCTTCATTGCACAAGTATCAATGGATCCAATTAAAAAATGTGGTATGGACTTAATTGGACCTATTAATCCTCCATAAAGTAATAAAAAGTACATCATTGTGTGTATTGATTATTTGACAAAGTGGGTTGAGGTAAAAGCAGTTTAGGTGGCTATAGAGTATAAGGTAGCATAATTCCTACGAGAGAACATTTTCTACAAGTTTGAATTCTTAAGAGAGGTGGTTCTAGAGTAAGGTACTCAATTCACTTCCAACCTTATTAATATGATTATGGAGAAACATCAAATCCATCACAATAAATCCACTCCATATCATCCCCAAGCTAATGGATAGGTTTACGTAAAAAATAGAGAAATGGAAAACATTCTCACCAAAGTGATCAGCATGAGTAGAAGATATTTGGCTGGTAAATTCACTGAGCCAACATGAACCTACAAAACCACATGAAATAGCACCACAAGGTTCCCCCCTATGAGTTATTCTATGGTAAGGAGGACATTGGCACAGATTGAGCTTGAGTTTGTCACAATGAGAATAGCCTCATATCTAGAGATGGATGTTACCAATTCTGAAGAGAAAAGGAGATAAAAATTGAATGCATTGGATGAACAAAAGATGCAAGCTATCTTTCATACTAAAATTTGTTGAAATCGGCAACAAGAAGAGGCTTCTAATTTGATTTTCCCTTAATTAAATTAGAAGGAAAGTGTAATTCCACATCACATGACAGTTTGTACGAGTTAACTAAGCTAGGAATAATTAGTTATCTCATTCAATTCGAGTTGGAGGTCAAACTAGAGGCGTGTAGAGTTCACTCTAAGTTTTAGAGGGTCCAGTTGTAGTTTATTTTGATTTTTAATTGTTTAAATTAATTATTTGAGTTAAAATTAGTTTAACTAGTTATAACTAATGGATGAACTAGTGAGAGGTCTAGTGAATTAAATATGATTTAATTCACATGCAGTGATCAATCAAACAACTGATAATTCACTATAAATAGTTTTTGCATGTAAGTTCTAAGGAAGGCCCAGTTGATATTGGAGTTAAAGGGAAGCAGACTATCAGTTGTACTATTAGAAAATTGTACAAGTCATGCTTGAGGTCAGTGGGACGCCTTAGATGAATTGTGCAATAAATTCTTGGGAATTTCCTAATTAATTGGGGCTTAAATCCATCGGGAATACGTAAGTAAGGTTGAGCAACCCAGAGGTAAGTTTTTGGTCAAGTATTGGACCAAACTTGTTGGGATCAAAGTGAGACAGTCAAAGATAGTGCAGAGAGATCTCAAGTCTAAGAGAAGCATTGTATTGTTTCATATTCTTAACTTAATGCAATATATAGATAGCGGGATTTTAGCTGAGGCTTTCCCCAGATACATCTTTGTGTTGTGAAATTGAAATTATTTCTCTTTCTTGTTCATGTGATTTTGTGATCGTAATTGATTTCCGCAATTTGTAGAATAGATTCAAGTATTTTGTTTTAGCATATTACAAGATTGGTTGAATCTATGTGGATTTTCTACAAAATTATCCAAATGAAAATAATGATATGGCATGACAAGTTCATCAGGACTAGGGATGTCAAGGAAGGTGATTGGGCCTTACATTATGATTCTAAGTTTAAATATTTTAAAGGAATTTTCATGACCAGATGGTTAGGGCCATATGTGGTGGAAAAATGATACGAAAATGGCTCCATAAAAATTAGGACCATTCGTGAAGAACATATCCCCTCTTGGTGATTTTTTTAGAATCAAAGTTTACAAGAAACCTCTAAAAAAGGATGAGTTCATAGAATAAGTCAAAAGAAAAGATTTGAATTTGATTAAGAGTAGAAATTATCCCAATCCATGTAGTTCCTAAAGTAAAAATAAATAATAAACTAATAAGAAAAGAGAAGAGATAATAAAATTCTCAAATGAAAACCTCCCTTGAGGCACTTGGGAAAAACTCTTAAGCCAAAAACCTCTCTAAGGCAAATCTGAGCTTGTAGAGAAAAATTTCTACCAAGAAAACCCTTATAGGCATAACAATGGTGAAATCTAGAGATTGCACCATTGCCCTATAAAAATAAATAAATAAAAAGGAGGAAAAAAAAGTCCATATTTTGGTTAATTTTCAAGTTTAGTTTTTGTCTTCCTATTTTTTGTTGTATGTTATGCGTAGATGTCCAAAAATGGACCTACAATATGGAAACCATTATTCACATAAATATAAAAACCTTCAAGGGAAACTTTAGAAATATACAAGGTTATCAGAGAAGCTACCTACAACAATAGAAATTGTGTATTGTTACATTCATTTCTTTTTTCCATCCAAGAATCCCCTTCTATTATCCCCACATGTAACTTCCTTTTCACACTCATATTCATCCATATTAAATAAATCCCCATTGATATGCATCCATTCCATCAAGTTTTTCCCCATTTGGACAAGCACCTATGGAAAAATTATTACAGTGTTATGTTTCTAGAAGAAACCCCAGATTCACTAGAAATCTACAACACTGTTGGCTTGAGGGGTCCTGACCTAGGTTCGAAGGTTAAGGTTTGCCAAAAAACCCCTATACTAATGGCCCTTTTGGCAGTGACCTGCTTGCGCAGGCCAAAGTCTCACCCGAAGCAGTATGGGAGGGTGTTGGAACCAAGTTTCCGCACCATGGGAGAGAACATGTAAGTCAAGTCGGTCCGCAATTATCAGATCTATACGGCCCAAGGTCATTCACAGGAGTTCCAATAAATAACTAGAATACAGTTATCATATCTAATTAAAAGGCTCGCATCCATGTGCGTATTGTTAGCTATAATCATAGAACATTATATTCGCAGCAGATTAACAAATCACATATGCACTTACCATAAACATAGACAGTTCGCAGCTTACAATCAGATCATATAACTTAAATTCGCATCAACCATAACAGATCAAGTCCAGATAACATCAAATATCCACAATACTTTCACACATCTATATTATTACCCAAAAATCCTCTTACATTCCCAAATTACCACCTGCGCACACAGCCAGCAGGGTCCACACACAGCAGGACAGAGGATCTCCGCGCACACAGCCAGTAGGAGTCCTAACCGAAAAAACCCTACCACATATCTAACAGTTCGTACTTCGCATCAATCTCTATTCATTCCTACCTATAACTCAAAAAAGGTTCAGCCTACACATCCAATGGTCTGCAAACCGTGATTTGGAGACTCTTGGTCTACCCCTGACCCATTTACAATGTGTTAGGGGCTTTGACCCACCCCAAAACCCCTACGTTAGACTAACCAGTACAAAATTCATAGCCTTTGGGAGACCCTGCTCTAACAAAGACGTTGAATTTTTTGCATTCAATCTCTAAAATATTTGACTTAGAGCATCACCAAAGAAATACATACACTCAATATAAAGGGAAATTTAGCTTATGAAATTCTACAGGGTATCTTGTATCTCTACAAAATCCCCTACATACCACCATGCAAAAAACATCCACAATACAATGGCAACATAGCACAACCACAACACTCACATGATTTCTTCATCATCTAGTATCATCGAGTATGAATAACCCCATGTATACCTTTCTTATTAATAGCTTCTATTGCAATGTCATCCTATTCTATATGGGTTGAAATGCATAAACATAAAAAATCATGCCTATATAAGAAAATATAATAACAACTTGGCCACTTTAATAGGAGTTGACTGGGTCCAACACCCACATGGGAAGAAAACATAGGAGTAGATCCTAACCAATCCTCTTAAAATTAGTATAAAGCTACAATAATTAGGTATCTAGGCATAATTATCTAAAAAAGGCAGTATGTTATCACATCAACAGTTAATGGTATGGTGGTTGAAAATGTGGATTAACTTCAATCATCATGGAGAAAATTGATAGACTACTAAAGTGTAGAATTTTAATGTAGATTCGAAATTGCTCATGTAATGTACTAAAACATAAGAGTCAAATCTACTATACTCATCTGCGGAAGCAAATTCATGATCGAGAACGCATATCAAAAACATGCATCATGATTTAATACACATGCATGGATATTTATCTAGGGGAAAGAAACTACTCAAAACACCTTCCTATTTGTATTTCATTAATCAGAGAACCTGTATGAATACAATATGTTTGCTCAAGCTTGAGCACACCCTGCACAAGTATTTTCTATCCTTTTCCTGACTGACTGACTTTGGCCAACACTTAGCCAATTTTCAAGCCCTCTAAGCTCCTATTTCCTTGTTTTTTTTTATGAGAAACTAGCCCCTATTAATGAAGCAAAATTCTCATTGAGAATTGTGCAATTCCATTAGGTCCTTCTATGACTACATGCATGACCTGCACAACTTGGAAAATTCTACACTAATAGTACACTTCCCTTAAACTCTAATCTCAACTGGGTAACTTGAATTTCATGCATGCATGACTTAATTTAGGTTGATTGATCAGTTAACTTGTTAAACACTGAAGATGCACCCCAATGCTAGACCTCCCACTAGTTCCTCCAATAGTTGGAACTAGTTTAACTCGCCTTAACGCAATTTAACTGAATTAAATTGTTACAACTAAAATTAACTCAACCTAGGCTCCTAAAATTTAGGAATCACTGTACACAACTCAAGTTCATCCCTCAACTCGAATTAACTAAGCTAATTGAGTGATAATAACTCAATTAACTCATTCAAGTTGTCTGCTAATTTGGAATTTTGATTTTCTCCAAATTTAATCAAAGGCAAAATTAAATTAGGAATTTCTTGTTGCATTTTCAACACTCCCTCTTAGCAAGAAAGGGATTCACGTCTACCCTGATCCAGCACCTTTGGAATGTACTGCATGCAAAAAATTTCTTTTTTTTTGTTGCTACTACAACATCTGCAACTGAGAAGAATACATATAAATAAATAAAAATACTCATTTAATCAATCTACAACTGTCTACTGGGAAAATTGTGTTATGTTGACTCTACTATTGATCATCCTTCTCTGTTGTCAACACTTCTCTGCACTCCTCAGTATCTGACTGACATTGATACTCCTGCTAATAAATATTGTGGGCCCCCGTATCAAGGAAATTATCCATGAGACTAAAACACCTCACATCGCCCCACCTCACACCTAGAGGTATAGTTGCATGTTCTCCCTATGCTGACTTAGCTCAAAATTTCACCCAAGAAGAGGTCTCTACTTCAGTGGATGTCTCCACTTTGCCTCTTATTTTCTTCTCCATTTGTGGTTGCTCCACAACTTCCTGAGGCTACTTTTGAGGCTCCATTTTGAGAGGTATATCATGCTCCCTCTCAATCACCAATTTTCTAACCTTTGCCTTGCTCCTCAAGGATTTTCATGCATCTTCTACCTCAATTGCATACAATTTCTTGACTCGCACATCGATTTTCTTCACCTTTCTCATGGCGATGTGTCTCAGAAATTCCTTTCCTTTGTTGAATATCATATCATAGCCATGGTCTTCCAACAATGCGATGGAAACCAAATTCTTCTTAAGTCCCGGAACGAACATCACATCCTTCAGTCTGAGAGGGGAGCCTGACTCCCTTTGAAAGGTGACTATACCAATACCAGTCACGCTATATATTCTGTCATATACAAAATCAATGTTCTACTTCAGGTATTTCTCCTCCAAGTCACTGAAGAAATTTCTATTCCCCGTCATATAGAAAGAGGAACCACTATCCAGATACCCACATGCTTCCCATTATCGTTCTTTCCATGCATGAAATGAGAGTAAAGTCAAGCTCAAATTATGAAGCTCGAGCTTCACATGTTGTTGCTTTTGCAGGCTCCTTATTTCTTGCCTTCTTCTATGGACATTTCATGGCATAGTGCATGAATTCATGACTGTGAAAGCACTTGATTTTGGACAAGTCTTTATGCTTTCCCTATAGGTTGGAATTATCCTCACCTTGGGACTTCTTCCCCTTGGAATTCATTCCTTTGCTGACTAATGAAAAATCCTCTTCCTCTTCTTTGGATGAGGTCCCATCTCTAATATTTCATCTTATCTCCTCCTACACCAAATCAGACCACAATCTTTCCCAATTTGGTAGCTTCTCCATCCAACTTACCGAATCCTGGTAGTTGTGGCAACTCTTGGGAATTCCCAGAAGTACTAGGCTTACCATATCATATTCTACAACAATAATACTAACACTCCCAAGTTTATCACTACATTGTGTGAACCTGATCAGGTATTGTGGTATTGTGTCACCCTTATGAAGTTTGATATTCCAAAGCTTGTCCTTGAGTGCCAGCTTCCTATGGTCACTATTGTTCTGGAACAAATATGTCAATTTTTGCCACATTACATACATAGTCTCTTTCCCGTGGAGATTAGAGACAATATGGTCTCGTACTCCCTCCAATATGATTTTCCTCGACTTGGCTACACTCTTCTTCCAATATGCTAGATTCTAAGCATCAGTCGTTGTTAGTCTCGGGATATCATTATCAATGGATTCCTTCAACCCATTATCTTCCAGGATTACCTCCATGTGGTCCTTCCAAGTAATATAATTTGAGATACCTTCAAGGGCATACTCAAGCCTTAGACCATAAAATGCCATCATGATAGCTCTAAATAATTGATCCTATAAAATCAATCATCCTACAAATACAACTTTGAATTCTCTTCTCTACTGTGAATCTTGCTCTGATACCATGTAGAATTTTAATGTAGATTCAAAATTGCTTATGTAATGTACTAAAACAGAAGACTCAAATATTCTATATTCATATGTGGAAGCAAATTCACGATCAAGAACACATATTAAAAATATGCATCATGATTTAACACACATACGCAAAGTCTTATCTAGGGGAAAACAACTACTCAAACCCCCTTCCTATATGCATTGCATTAATCAAATAATCTAGATGAATACAATATGTTTACTCAAGCTTGAGCACACCTTGCACAAGTATCTTCTATCCTATGCCTGAATGACTCACTTAGGCCAACACTTAGCCAATTTTAAAGCCCTCCAACTCCTATTTCCTTGCGCTATTTGATGAGGAATTAGCCCCTATTAATTTTGGAAATTTCTCATTGAGAATTGCGCAATTCCATTAGGTCCTTCTCTGACTACATGCATGACCTATACAACTTGGAAAATTCTACAAGTGATAGTACATTGCCCTTAAAATCCAATCTCAACTGGGTAACTCAAATTCCATCCATGCATGAGTTAATTTAGGTTGATTGATCAGTTAATTGGTTAAACATTGAAGACGCACCCCGCTACTAGACATCTCACTAGTTCCTCCAACAGTTGGAACTAGTTTAACTGACCTTAACTCAATTTAATTGAATTAAATTGTTACAAATTAAATTAACACAACCTTGGATCCTAAAATTTAAAAATCACTATACGCAACTCAAGTTCATCCCCCAACTCAAATTAACTAAACTAACTGAGATATAATAACTCAGTTAACTCATTTAAGTTGTCTGTTGATGTGGAATTTTAATTTTCTCCTAATTTAATCAAAGGAAAAATTACATAAAGGATAAGACATCAAGGCATGTCATTACACACTGATCTTTTTGAAAACCCATATTAGATCTTCTTCTCCTCCAACCTTGTGTGCAACACATTAACCTTATTTTGTTCCCCAACAACTACTACAGGAAAAAATTTGTCTACAAGGTTTATTTCTCTCATAGTTTCTAGGCTACAATATAGGGTCTCATAACTACAAGAAAATCTAAGGACAACACAATAAGCTAGTAATACTCCTAGTAAAAGATCAATTTGGCCCCATCTTCTTGAACTCTGATGCATTTGTTATAACTAGTCAAATATTAAAGACCTCTCCTATACGGGTATCCATAATTGTTGGGCCAAGTTTATGTGGTATACAAGGTTAACTGGTGTGGTAATTATTGGGTCAAATTCTAGTAACCGTTGGGTTGAATTCTCACAAAATGTTGAAGATAAAATATGGTTCATTAGTTCAGAATTTTCCATAGTTGTTACAAGTTGAAAATCATAGTGGGATTGATGTAGTTTGTTGGGATTAATTTTTATTTTCTGATAAGCGAATCTATATAACATGTTGATTATAAATTTTCACTTCTAAAGTCATAATTATAAATGTTTTATTCTATTCAGTAAATTTTAAAGTCTACCGAGTCAAATGGATTTATCAAGGGTGGTTGGGAAGAATGTGTGTTTTCCTCTCCATCCAAGTTCAATTCCCACAAGTGACTTTGTGGTAGTGTATTCGGCGCATGGGTGGATGAAATACTCTCTACCTAGTAGGTAGGTTACTTACCTACATGAAAGTCACAGGTCAAAGTGGTTTTTCAAACGTTAGTGGAACAAGTTCAACATGTAATAAGCTAAGTTAAATGGAAACATAGCATGCTACATAAACAATGAAACAAAAACAAAACAACATGCACAAGAAACAAGCTCAATAGAGCAAACACATTAATAACTCAACAATGGAGAGCTTTCACCCTTTATTAGGTATTCATAGTAGTAGAATATATAATCCTAAATCTCTTGTAGTGGATCCTTCAAGCTACGGATCTCCAATATCCAAGACCAGGGGGTCTCTTCCCCTCAAGTTTTAAGCAAGCCTCTCTACCCTCTCAAAGGATGGCAGATCGACAAACATGTAGTGAACTCTTCTCTATTGGATTGAGGTGTTGGGTAGCCAACAAATGAATCCTTTCAATCCTCTTGCTGTTGAACAACACAAGCTAGTTTGTTGATGAGAAATTTGGCCAGCATAACAATGTATCTCTCATTTCTCTTCCCATGGCTGGATTTTATAGAAAAATTTAAAATTTTTCCTCCCTCTCTTGGTCCAAGATGGATGGTGACACAAGAGTGTGGGTAAAATTCCTTTGTGTGTTGCACTAAAGCCTCATGGTGGCTCAAAGGCAATTGTACTTGGTTAGGTTGTGTGAGAATATTTTTCTCCAAGTGTGTCAAGTGGTCCCAGATGATGACATTCTGCATCCCTAGGACTACGAAACTATTGGAGGGATAGCCGGAAATTGTGCGGATATCGAAGGAAAAGTCGTAATGTGTGCTCAGAGCCAGTGCTTCATGTGTGCAGTCCAAAAACATTTCCTTCTGACCTTACGAAAATTTAAATTTTTAGCTCCTTTAATGTATTTCTTCCCCGTAAATATTTATATGTGCCTTCTACTTGACATTTTCTAATGTCTTATGCCTGTATGATTTTCCAGTGTTGACATTTTCTTCCTAATGTATGAGATCTAGGAAGAACTGTATAGCCGAAATACATTATAGTTTCTTTTTGTGTGTAGTCCTTTTGAGAGAGAGAATAACTTGCTTGAGAACTAAGGTTAGAGACCCCTTGCCATGAGTAAAAATACACCATGCTATGTTGGAAACCTGCAAGAGATAGAATGAATGAAATATTTCTACGAGGCGAGCATGTCCCATGCTCGTGATGTTTTGACTAGTTAAGATTTATCTGACAGATAGTGGTTATGTTTATGTCACTCTTTTTTTTTTTTTTTTGTAGTGACTTGCTGCTAGTTGATGATGATGGTTGTTGACACCCTCAGGGGCATTTTTTCTTTGAAATAAGGTTGAATATGGTTCCCACAAGCATAATCTTGGTATGGCATGTTTGTTTAGAACAAGTGATCATTGTATGCATGGGTCTTTAACTGTTGGGGACCTTCTCGTGTAAGAATTTTTGAAAGAGATGCTTATCAAGTCATGGGTCTTCAACGAATTCTGACAAAATGCAATGGTTATGAAGTATGATACCATCTTGACATGAAAGTTTATCTTAAAGTCAAATTTCAATAGGATCGATGAAATCAATGTGTTGGACACCTAATCCTCAATGGGTAGGTGTGGAAGGAAAATGGACAAAAGGAGTCCAAGAGACCACTTGAAATGTGAAACCAATGGTCACCTAATGTATTATATGTATATGCAACTTTATGAATTATAATGCAACTCATGCATATTTTTCCCTATCTTGTCTATTCCTTCCTATTTATGATTGTTCACCATAGATGAGTTCAACATGGTATCAAATCCATGATATGTGGCCTTCTGAACATTTATTAGAATAGAGGTTACAACATTTCCATTCCTCTATTGTGAGAAGACCAGCCCTACAAAGAGGAATATCCTATGTCTGTCAGAACTGCACCTGAGCGTTTTTCTGCACATATTCTCTTCCCCTCTGCACCTAGACTACACTACGCTCCTCTGTAACACTCTTCCCAGCATACTCTCTACATATGATTCAGTTATTCCTCCCACATCGCATACAGAGTCGACTCCTCATAATCTGACTCCTCAACTTCTCCTCAACATCGCATCTGCTTCTAGCATCTGTATATTACACACAATTAATAATCCTCTTGCATGCAGTCCCTAACTCCTCCATCACGCATTCACTTCTCATCCAAACTCTATTACCGTTGGACAATCCATACCTACATACTTCTCCTCAACACCGTTGGACAGTCCATACTTCGACAATGCCCACCTCGGACAGTCTATACTAGCGATTTCTCCTTCCACACTCTCGATGTTGTGTATATGTAATACCTTGCGCTCATCCCTCTCCACTTGCGCTCAGGCCTCCTCAACATCATGAGCCTCCTCACTCTAGCCTCCCCTCCCTTCCTCTCACTCCACATTCCCCTCGCTGCTAGACCCCCCCCCCCTCTACAGCCCTCTCCCATCCCTGCTCCATGCTGCCCCCTCCCCGCCTGCTTCACACGGCTCCCTCCCGCTGGCCCGCATAACTCCCCCAACGTCCTTTCACCTTCCCGTCCCCCTCTCCCTCACCTCCTCGCTCTTTCGAAAATGGATCTATGAAGGTCACTGTCTCCATACCTTAAGAAGTTTATAAAAATAAATAATATTATATTCACAAGTCGAATATACAGAGTGTGGAAAATTAAGGTTGTAAATGACCAGTAGAGCATGGGAATAAGGTTGTGAAACAATTCTCTTCTAGCTAAGTCGTGGAGCATGGAGTCGTGTTTTCATAGTTGAAGTTGCAGGTGGTGCATTTGACTGTGTTGAATATTTCTGAAAGTCGTCAATAATAGGATATGAATGCACGCCCTTTCGAACCTAAGCTCATGTTTTTTCTACATTGAAATGGTATTTTGGGCTTGTTCCGCATTGAAATGGTATGGTTGACTTGAAATGGTATGCACCATAAGAACGTGATACCATAGACCGTATGCAGCAGTCGTGGTCTCGTGATTAGGTTAATCACTGAATGGGGTGTCGATATATGTTGACTACCGTGGTATGCAACCTCTGTTAAAGTTTTTATGCTGCATTGAAAGTGTTTTTGAAAGGTTGCTTTTGGTATTGGAAATTGAATGATGCGTTGATGAAGACTCTGTGTAAAGACCAAATTGTGTGTGTGATTATCCATGCATATGTGCGTTTCTATTGCTTTGAATACATTTTGAATGATTTCTAAAGACCGTGAATGTGGTGTGTGTTTTTTTAAAGTGTATATGAAGTGAAGTTCATTTTATATATGCATTGAGTTTTTCAAGGAGGCCCTATGGTTATTATGCTTGGTTGGCATATGAAGGTCATATACACTTATGAAGATGGTAACCATTTAGGAAGGGATATTTGGTACACATGAAATATTAAAGTGGGTTATATGGTATTACTTCTTAGTTCATATTTGCAGTCAGTGTTTGAAGTGTAATTTTGAGTTGTTGAGAAAAATGGCTAAAATCAATGATGCATTAGAGTTTTTGAATAACTTCATTCATTCCACTGCTCATGATATGGTAAAAATGAGCAAGAACGCTCTCTCTAATATTCAAACTTGTTTTCAAGATGCACAAGACAAGATTGAATTTTTTCAACTTGAGTCAGATCTTCAGCGAGATGAGCTTCAACAAAAGAGTTGTCATTCTAAACTTTTTCTTGTTCAAAACATTGAGAAAAACTCTCATCAGCAACAAGAAACTGGTCAGATCATTGAGCCTGGTCCAAGAGCAGATTTATATGCAGATGCAAAATCTCATACTTCAATTCCAAAATCCGTCTTCAGACCTTGGGAAGAGCTTGTCCACAACAAGCACAGAACAAGTCTTGGATATGACAAGGAGCTATCATTTCATATTCCAAACTACTCCAAGCCCATAAAATTTCAGAGTGTTGGATTTATTTATGATAGCTCATCTTTAGTTATTCCTGATCTTGATCCTCGTCCACAGTAGCAACAATAGATTGTAAAATTCCAACACTATGATCGAGTTGGCCAAATGAAAGATCATTGCTTCGATCTTCACCCATGCAAGCATTGTGGTCGGCACACACATTCTTCACAAAGATGCTTCAGAAACAAGCCTCCTGCAAGAACAAAGATTCATCTTGGATGGATCGCTTCTTGGCAATGGGCATCAACAGCCAAGAAGATGTTTAAGTCATATGTCAGAACTTGTTCTAGAATATTGAACAATCTTGTAGTTGATTTTTCGCCATCATCTCACCTTGTACCTGACAGGGGGGGAATGATTGTCATCTACAGGCTTTGAAGTCACATCAAACGAGCCTGAGCCACAGCTTGTCATTACAGAATCAGAGTTGTAGCCAGAGACACAAATTCCCATGAGCATGCCTTTAGTTGGTTTTCAACCTTAAACCATTTATGTGAGGTTAATATTCTTCCTCTTCAAAGAATTAGGGACACTTCCTCTAGTAGAAGACTTCAGCTTCTTGCCAGTTTTGGTAGAGTTCCAATAAATGCATCAAGCATTCCAAAGTTGGTGGTCATCCTTAAACCATCGCAGGTTGTAAACTTCCCTTCTTCTAGTTTGAAGGTCTCCCTCTTAAAAATATGAGTATCACTTCCTCTAGCATAAGACCTCAGCTTCTTACCAGATTTGGAAGAGTTCCGAGAACTGCACTAAGTTTTCCAGTGTTGGTGGTCATCCTTAAACCACCTCTTTATACCAACATTTCAGAGAGCTCATTCATCTTAAGTGTTGCCATGCATACTTTTCCATTTTGTATTACGGCTCTCTTCTTGGACTCACACATACCCCTTCGGATTAAGGGGGGAATGTTGGACACCTAATCCTCAATAGAGAGGTGTGGAAGCCAAATGGAAAAAAGGAGTCCAAGAGACCACTTGGAATGTGAAACCAAGGGTCACCTAATGTATTATATATATGCATATTTATGAATTATAATGCAACTCATTCATATCTTTCCCTATCTTGTCTAGTATTTCCTATTTATTGTTGAAGTTTGCAACAAGAAACAGTGAAATTGGCATTCAGAAGCAACATGATAGCACCTACACTAGTGTGGGACCACAGGTCGTGTAGTCATGGGTCCTAGCGATACATTAGTGTGTAATTCAATTTATTTAATAAATTGGATGTGTCAAATTTAATTATCCCTTAATTAAATTGGACAATAAATTGTAATCTTATCTCATAAACACTTATAATAGTTAACCGAGTGTGATAGACTCAGTTAGATAATGAATTTTGAGTTGAGGGTAGTTGGTGAGGCATGCAGAGTGATTCTACGTGTTTTAGAGTTCAATTTGTAGTTAAGTGCATGATTAATCAGTTAACTCAGTTAGGTGAGTTAAAGTCAGTTGAACTAGTTGTAACTGTTTGCTGCACTAGTGAGAGATCAAGTGAATTAAATCTTATTTAATTCACAATCAGTGATCTTCCATGCAACTGATGATTTCATATTAATAGTTGCATGCATGTTAGTTCCAGTGGAGACCCAGTTGAGACAAATGTTAAAGGGAATTTAACTATCAGTCGTGATATTAGCAGGTTTCCCATATGTAGTTAAAACACCACAGGATGCCCATGATACTCAGCGCAGTTGGAGAAGGCTGAAATTCCTAAGGAATAGGTATTTCATTCCTCATTAATTGTGTGAGCAAGGCATGTTGAAGATAGGCTGAGAATTAGCTAATTGTTGGCTCGATTTTGTCTGGATCAGTGTGAGCTGATAGGCAGATTGCAAGAGACTCTTGTGAGAAGAGTGCATTGTAATTGTTTCACGATTCCTTGTGGAATATACAATATATGATAGAGGGGTTTTGAGCAGCAAGCTTTCCCTGGGAAATTATCTATGTTGTGGTTTTATTTTATTTTTTCTGCACTTGTTGTGATTGGAGACTGTGTTTATTTTCCGCAATTGATTTGTAGAAGGATTCGATATCTAGCTTTAGTACATTGCTTGATGGGATTGACTCCATTCATATACATATGTTTGTATAATTTCTACATTTATGAATGTTCACAATAGCTTATTTCAACACAATGAGAAATGATGATTCCCATAGTACCATCCGGGGATGCCCCTATTGAGGTGGGGAGTCATCCAAGGGACTACCTCCTTCTTGGAAAATGTTTGTTGTGGTCGACAAGAAGGA
Source organism: Pinus albicaulis (assembly GCA_034641835.2). Lineage (NCBI taxonomy): Eukaryota > Viridiplantae > Streptophyta > Pinopsida > Pinales > Pinaceae > Pinus > Pinus albicaulis. Next base: position 466,895,902 of record CM076573.1, read on the forward strand.
AGCCTCAACTGACCGATATGGCTACTGATGCAAGGGACCAGGGTTTCTGATGTAGCAGGGCATGGTGTGATAGGTTAACTTAGGCATAATGATGAGAAATGTCTATAACTAATTATGGTAGTTAAGTGGCCCGAGGTTAGAGCTGTAAATGCGAGTGGCGGCAGTTATAACAATTTCTGGTGAGGAAATCCCTAGATTCGGTAGGACATCCAGGGTGGGTGTATGGTTGTTATGAGTGTCATGGTGGGGTGTGGTAAAGAATTCATAGCTCTAACCAAGGGTGATTAGGGCCTGTTTCCAGGTGAGAAATGTGGATGGATGGATGGGATTGCTCCCCTAAAAAAATTGTGTGCACTTGACAAAAGAATATAGAATGGGTTTGGATGTACAAGCACAAAGATGGGTGCCCCTATAAACATGAAAATATTCCGTCGTGGTGGTGTGAGGAATGTGTTTTTCAGAGGGTAGGGGCCCCATTGGTTATTCTCGGTTCAGGGGTGGTGAAGCGGATGGAAAAGTGTCGCAAATGGGCTATGCTGGTGGGGATGTGATAGGCCAAGTGCGAGACGCGATGTCGCGTATTTGAATTGCTTATGAGAATGGTAGCCCGAGAAAGGGGTTTTAACATGACATGAGTAAAACTTGACTTGATACATGATAGATGAATGAACATGAAGTACTTCCCAGACTTGGCTTTTATGGCCATAGCTCTAGACCTTTGGTGTATGGTCAACATGAGTGATGGAAGCCATGGAGGGTGAGGCTCTACTAACCTGTGAGAATGTTTATCATGGCAAGGGGAGGTGATGATAAACATGGTCAGGTGAATGAAACCTATGGCTGATTTCTATGGAGAAATGATGTCAGGATATGCAAAGCTTCTTTGGGGCCCCACATCATGCTAGGGATAGAATGATACCTACTCTTGTACCTTTATTGGCTTGGGCATATGGTGATTTGGCATGTTTGTAATACCTGCAAACAATACCCCAAGTAAAAGCATATTTTTTATTCAAACATATTTAAAATAACTTTGAATGTAAAGCAATAAGAGAGGACATACCTGCTGTGACCAAAAAAATGACTTTTTCTTAGGCATGGATGTATGGGGCCTAGCTTGAACATGATGAAGTGTTGATCACTATGTTTCTTGCAGTTTTGCAATTGGGCTTTCTGAGCTCTAGTTATGGTTTCTCGAATAATGAGGAAAGGGCGATAAATGGGCCAACATGGCTCATTTCCACTCATTTGTGTCATTTGAGAGTTTGAGGTCAATGTTGAGCCCCTTCTCCCGAGCCTTTCTTGTCGTTGCAGTCAGCCTGAGTACCCAGTATTCGTGTCGTCTATGTCATGTAGGGTCGTGAACGTCCAACTTTTTAATTTTGTCACTTTTTTTCCTTTGGGGTTTGTACAATGTGATTTTGTATGGAATTTATATCTACCTTTTTCCTCAACTGCACAGGTGATTGAGGCTAACCCGTGCAGTCCTCGCGCAGAAGGAAATCTTCGTGCGAGGCCTTCGTGCCTGGTGAAGGATTTTCGCAATGTGGGATGTATCTGATACAGATGCGCAGTCATCGCGCCTAATCTCTACACAGGTGCAACGATGCTTACAAATTCTGAAATTTTTTTATTTTTTGGGTTTGAGTCACTGATTTTTGGTTTTTCTCTGGTAAGGGGATGTTTTGGTGTGAGAGATATTGGATCGATCTTCGAGTAGTTGTGGCCCAAGACCCCAATGCTCTTGGGGGGTTTGGCACAGTATGGGTTGCTCAATTTTCTTAAGAACAACCTATTGAGGTCACAGGATGGTCTACATCGATTCTCGGTCCGTTGTTGGAATAGGAGACAACATGATATGGAAATGCGCAGTAGAGATGTTGTCATCCAGCTGGAGACAGACATCTACTTCCTGACCAGCCTACTGCCTCAGGGGGAGGTTCTTCCACACCCACTCCCGACTGGGGGAGTGAACATATGGTTTTGGGCTTGGGATCACTATGGTACCGAAGTGATTACAAAGGGATGTATTTGCATCAGCTCTATGACAGATTTAGCTTAGAGGGGTGCCTTGGCGATGATAGTTCACCTGACAGGGTTGTCATCACCTAATAGGGAGGCAAGTCCACATATTGGCATCTTGCGCCGACTACTAGCCAATCACTTCTATGACTGGGTTTGCCATGTCTACGATGGCATGGTGACACAGTTGGGCAAGGCCCAGAGGGGGTCTTCCAAGATATTCACCTATGCGAGCATCTTATGTAGTATTATGTATAAGAGAGTGATGATGCTCAGAAATTTTGTGGCGGTTCCCCTGAGTCCTCCTAGGGATCCTCGAATGTGGTGGTGGGCACCTGTGATGCCCCACAGTGGATGAGGGGAGGTTGATCGCTATTGGGATGTGACCGTTGATGTGTGGTTCAAGTCAAACCCGCAGATGTTACTAGACTACCCATACTCAGGGATGGACTTCTGAGGGGACCCGGATATGGGTCTTCCTGCTGGTTATGCATGGGGCCGAGCAGGTATGACCTTTGATGTTTTTCTGCAATTTTGAGGATTTTATCATGTATATATTTATATGTCTTTTATGATGACACTGATACTATTTTTTATTTCTCTTGCAGATGTGGGTTTGGCAGGGCGTCCTACTGCTCACTTTGTGGGACATCAACCTTTGAGGAGGGTCCAAGGTGGGACCAGTCAGGCCCATATTGGGGGCCAGTGAGGTGTGGGGGGTCCTTCAGGTGAGGGCAACAATGTTGTAGCTGCCATAGGGGATGCTTCCCTCCTTTCCCGTGCTTAGGCGGCTGAGGCATGGGCTGCGTCGGTCGAGGCTCATGTTACGGTGGTTGAGGAAAAGTTGGTTGTTGTTGACCTTAGGGTGTTGGCGGCAGAGGCTCAAGCCAAGGTTGTAGATGCTCGTGCAGCTGGTCTAGCTGACTCATGGAGTTAGTTAGAGATATTGACCCAGGGTATGTCGACCTAGGGATTTTTTGATGATTTGGACAATCTATGTCTTGAGACGGTGATGGCTCGAGAGAGGGCACATCGCCCGACTTTGTATCATGCGGCACTTGCAATTTTGGCTACTACACTTGTACTGGCACCGGGTGCAGTCATGGGTCCAAAGTACCCACCAAACGGGGCATAGCCCCAGGGATATTTGTATTCTCATAGAACGCACCCATTATGAGGATTCTTCCCTATTTTGATGACATGTAAATATATATTTTTTTACTGACATTATGGTCAGGGACATGACTTGTATACTGGGACTCATATATTTTTTTATGTATATATGTGATATGTATAATTTTTGTGGATCTTATGATGTTTCTATGGCTATTATTTGTGCTTATATATGGATGTTATGTACCTATGATGGATATATATGTTTTCATGTTTTGTTGTTTTTATGGATGATGCTTTATACGAGATCCATTCTAGTCTAGGATGTGGTTAGCTATGTGATCAGTTGTCTGGTTTTGATTTCTTGTTACATTTGTAAATGTTGTGTGATCAAATGCTGACTTAATCGTCGTGCATGCAAGTACTTCCTAAATAGGTGTGAATTTCGTACTTCAAAATCTTGGTTTAACTGCGATACCACTAGCTGGGAATCAAGATAGACATGTAGATGGTGAATGCCCTGCTGGAGGCATCAATCAATAGCTCAATGACTGCATCATATTCTACTTGATTATTGGTAGCTGATCAGATACATACTCTGTTGGTGAATAATGGTGACCGGTTAGGATAGTATATGGCCCAGGCAGCTACTACTAGATTTTGCGACCATTCTGAGGCTCCATCAGCAAATCCAAAATAGTGGATGGGGGGACGATCCATTTGTGACACCAGAGAATTTTGTATAACAAGTCCTCGATGATTGTGATCATCTCAAAAAATTATGTTACATGCATCTTATCTCTAAGGCTGAAATTTCCTGCCCTTATGGGTGAAATTTTTTGAGGTAGAGCCCATTGACGGGGTTAGCTATGCGTGTATCGTCGGGCTCTGACAGGATGTATGCTCCCTTGAGGAGGCAATGTTTTATGATGTAAGGAAATTTCCATAATGTTTTGAACTTCCCTGGTCTTAAGGCCTCTTTTTCAAAGGACCAATTCCCCCTCTGAAAATGAGCGAGGGGTCATGTTGCGGTCGAATGATGCTTTTACCCTTTTTTTATGTGCTTCGTTATGTTGGAGTGACTCTCATCGATTTTCGTCAACGATTTATAACTGTACCAACCCTTTCTCTAAAGGTTGGGTATCATCGAGGAGTTCGATGGCTGCATGTATGTTGGGGATTTCGCGTTCAATGGAAATCACAGCTTCCCCTCTATACAGTAGTTGGAAAGGTGTGAATCCTGTTGAGGATTTAACTATTGTGCTATATGCCCACGGGGCTGAAAAAACCATATGGTGATAGTTTATTTTATGGTTATTTACCATATGTTGTAACATTGTTTTGAGTACTTTATTAACAGCTTCTACCTGTCCATTGGGCTGGAGGTAGTATGCTGACGCAAATTCATGTGTGAATCCTAGGTGATGAGGGAGTTCCTAGAATATTTCATTTTCGAAATGTTTTCAGTGATCGGAGACTAATTCCTTAGGCACATTGAATCGTGTGATGACATGGTTGAATAGAAACTGTGTTGCGGTTTCTGCCATGTTGTCATATGTGGGCATGGCTTCTACCCACTTGGTGAAATAGTCAACAGCTACAATTATGTATTTATGGTTTCGAGACGACTCAAGGTTGCAAGTCATAAAGTCGATTCCCCATTTTCAAAAGGGACCGGCTACAATGACCGGGTGCAGAGGAGTAAGAGGTGATCTTGCTTGTGGGCGAAGCGTTGGCATTTCTTGCACTGTTTGACTGCTTAAATGCAATTGTGTAATAGGGTGGGCCAAAAATAACCATCCCATAGGACTTTTTGGGTGGTATCCATCCCTGAGAGGTGGTCGTCGCAAGCCCCACTATGGAAATCATTTAGGGCTTGCTCATCTTGGTCGTGCGTGAGGCATCAGCGTAAAATAGTGTCAGTGTCTCGTCAATAAAGGACGTCCCCCATGAGGAGGTATTAGGGGTCCTGGTGGCGTATGCGACTTCGGTCGCCACTTGTGAGATTTGGCTTGAAATTTTGCCTTCGTAAAAATAGGAGGATGTCATTACACCAAAGATCTTCAGTCGTAACTAGAAATAGATTTTCATCTGGTAGAGAGTCGTTAATTGGGGATCCTTTAGTCAAACTTGGGAGGTCAGTGATGAACTCAGCTAAGATTAAAACTTTTTTTTTTCTCTTGGAGCATCTAAACTGCAATTCGAATTCCTGCAGTATGACTACCCATCGAGCATATATTTAGTTCATCAGACGGAGGGTTATCAGATATCTCATGGGGTTGATAGTTGCTCTAATTTTTGTAGTCTATGGGATGATGTAATACCGAAGATTTTGTACAGTGTGTTCAAGGGCTAGGGCAGTTTTTTCTTCATGTTGATATTTTAAAGTGAGGCCAGATAAGTTCTTACTGACATAATATATTACGTGTTATTTACCATCTGGTTCGTCTTGGACTAGCACCCCAGCTATGGCAATGTCTAATGTTGATAGGTATAGGGTGTAGTCTTTTTCATAATTTGGTGGGCTAATCAAAAGGGGTTGGATACAATGTGTCCTTTAGCACCTCAAATGATTATTGATTCTAATCATCCCATTTGAATGGGATATCCTGACGAAGTAGGGGTAGGAATCCTGGTGCGCAAGTGGCATAGACGGGGACAAAGCGTCTTAAGAAGTTGGCTTTCCCCTACAAGCTTTGAAGTTACTTGTAGGACAAGCCGTCATGATTGGCGCAAGCATCAATGACTTGGTCGATAAACAGTGTAGGGTAGTTATCTTTGGGACAAGCTTTATTCAAATCAATGGTGCCTTGTTTTTTCACGACGGGAATAGGGTTGGAAACCCAGGATGTGTAAGCGATTGGGTAGATGAACCTGGCTTTGTGAAGCTTTTCAATTTATTGCTTGATTTCTTTTGCCTTAGATGGGTGTAATTGATGTTGTTTTTGGTGGACTAGTGGTATGTCATGCCAGGTGTAAATGTGTTGTTCTACGATAGTGGGGTTAAGCCCTAACATTTGCAAATAATCCCATGTGAATATGTCCATGTACTCTTGTAACAATTTTGTGTAATCTACTACCTCGTCTGGGGAGCATGTTTCCCCTAGTGAGATTTATTCGATTTTTCCTGGTTTTCTTGAGATATTCACCTTAATGGTTGGCGAAATATTCGACATATTCCCTTATTCAAATGCATCGAGTGCTGGGATGGGATTTTTGAACCAGTCTACCTTCCCATATGGGAGGAAGTATTTATATTAAATGGAGTATATATCTTGGGTTTCTGATTTGTTAGGTCTGAATGTTTTTTCTGGAAGAAAAAAAGAGTGGTGATGCATCGAGTCCCACAGAAAATTTGGTTTTGTCCTGGCCTCTAAAATATCCACATCTAAATGAAACAAGACATCTAAGAGGGAATTGGTTTGTGCAACGCCCTGAGGAATTGGTTTGGGCCTAACAATGCTGGTTAATAGACATGAATATGATTCCATAGTTGATGTTGTGGAACCAGACAAGATTGACAGGGTGCAGACTGGTTGAGTTTGCACCGTCAATGGTACAACTACCGTTGTATTAATTGCAGCGGTATCGACACCAAAGAAAGATGGGAAGACAGCATGATTCATGGTTCCCATGCATGATGAGATGAATCTTATATGGTGTTGTGTGTCGTCGACGTTGAATGGTGGAATAATTTCAGTTGTGGTGGTTTGTTTGGAGAAAACGCATGTTGTTCTAGCAGTGTACTGAGGGTACTCGCACGTTCCTAGATTTGAAAGTTGCGTTGAGTGCAGAGGTGCCAAAATGTTTCCATTAAGGGGAAAAGCTATATTTCATGATTGTGACTTGCGCAAATGGTGCATGGTGTCAAGGTTACTATCGAGTAGATGGTGTGAGAACCAACGCTACTCTTTGTGCCCAAAGTGGATGCTCAGAGATGATTTGTTAGTGGGGCATGTTTGTACTTCTGCCATCTCCCAGGCTTTGGTTTTGGTAGGTTTGGCTCTTTCAGGGAGTTCAAACTCAATGTTGTCCTTGTCTCTCATAGCCTTGGGAGGTATTCACAATTCAAAGTGTGGTGGAATTGTGAGAAAATCCTGCAATAGAAGCAGGTGATATTTTCCTTATTAGAGAAATTGATCTGTGGTATGGTGGTGACCATGTGAAGACTGTCAGTGAGTTTCTTGAGTTCCTAACATTGATTGACCCTGTGGTCATTTCTATCACATAGAACACATGTCGTTCTTGGCTGGTTTTGGGCCCTGGTAGGGTGATGGGTCGTCTTAGCCTTCCTAGGGTTTTAGTAATGATGGGGAAGTTTTCCTTGTGCCAAGTTGCCTTGCGCCATGTTGCCTTGGTTCTAGACCAATTACATCCAAGTATCGGGTAACCAATTTGCATATGGTGTCTAAAAAAGGTCGAAATTGGGGGATGTAAGTACAATATTGAGTGTGATGGTTTTCGTGACAAAACAGGCAAGATTGTTTCTCTTTGGTTCTCCACTCCCTTTGGATAGTTGGAGTAATTGGGTACCATTTGCGGAATGATCTTAAATTTGGGCATTGAGCAATCAAATGGTTGCGGGCACTGCACAATGCACAGGTTGGGTTTATTCGTCAAGGGAGGGTGGGGGTGATGATCTGCCTGCTTATTGGCTATTTTTCTGTTGATATGAAGAAAATGGACCTGGTTGCCTCATTTTCTTGACTTCTCGTACTTTCCACGGATTCTGAATCTGATCCTTCTGTTGTGGTGAGGTGTGTTATGGCCTGGCCAAAACAATTTAACGTCGAACGGAATTGGGGGATGTAGGGACAACGACGAACCGGGTGGTCGCTTGAACACACTCGACACGAATACTGGACTGCTCATAAGTCTTCGTAGTATATTGGGTTGACTGGGTACAATCTTTGGAATAGCTCTAGAGCTACACAGTCAGTGATGAAGTAATCTCATTCATCACAAAGCGCGCAGAGCTGTACAGGATCTTGAGGGTGATTACGTGGGGAAGGTGGTCGTTCAGGTGACCGTCTCTCCTCAGACACATACAATATGGTCTGTGTTGCTTTTGTCCCTTGAGTTGTAGTACTTTTCGTGGATTTTGTGTCTGAGCTAGCTAAGTCGGGGTTTTCAACGATGAAGCATCGCATGAAATCCAACATAGACCAGAATCGATGGATATGGGGACAACAACATACATGGTGGTTGCTCCGAAAAATCTGACATGTATGTCATCGATGCCGAACCAAGTTTCTTTGGGAAACGTATGGGACTTGATACCAATGGTTAAACGCCCTTAAATCGGGACAATGTGTGACCAATTGGCCAGGCTCATCACACTGTGCACAAACTAGGGCCTGCCGAGTGGCCTTCGTTTGTCATCTCTAGTCCGTTGGGGTGACTGTGTACAAGTAGGATGTAGGATACTCTCGTAGATACAGTATGGTTTTAGGCTCTCCCTTATCCATTTGCATGGGTGGATCTAAGGGGTATTGTTGGTAAGATTTCTCTAGGGCTTACAGGGCATCCCTATATTGTGGCATCTCTAGGAAATGGTGGGCATAATGCCCATAATGGTCGCATATGGCACATGCATGGTTGGTTCACAATGTTTTCCGTTGGTTTTTTGTGGCATGTTCCTTTTTATGGGAACTTGAGGTCGTGACATTTCTTTCGGTGTGTAGAAGAGGTTTTAATTCATCTAACTCCACGCAAATATTAGTAGGATGGCCTACGGTATCACATAATGTGCAAGGTTGTAATGCCCTAGGTATTTTTAGGTTTTCGACTTTCTTCCCTTTGTTGTTTCTCTTCGTCGCATTAGCTGTGATGTTGCTATGAGTGTTCGTTCACTATTGTGGCCTCCTGAGGGGCAATAGGGGTTATTCTTGTAGAAGTGATGCCATGACTTCCTAGCATGGTTGGTGGGACCAAATACCACACAGGTATTGTGAAAGCCATATTTGGAAATGTTATAGTTTCCAAGACTTGCTTTGAAAAAAAACCAGGTAGGGGGTATAGAAATGGTGTTTTCGAAATGGAATAGGGTAGGAATTTCGTGCCAGTGGCTTCGGTCTTTGTACTACTGGTTTCTATGTCCGGGCTAGTTTCGGTGTTTGATGAGAGCATCATGCACACCAATGCCCCCATGCTTTCTGGGACTTCCTCTGGTATGATAGGGGTATCTCCTAGGAATGATCCTAGGATCAATGATGGTTTGAATTGGCTGGGGCCAAATTCTATATACCACGTAAGTGGTTCCATAGTTGTGTCTATGTATGGTAACACAACATCGAGAGTCATCATGGGTTTCTTATCATAGTATGTGAGCTAGTCGATGGTGATGATCCAATCGTCATGGGAGAACATCACTACCCGAAAGATAGAGGACGCGATTGCAGTCATGGTGTACATATATCTCCGCCTGAGTATATTGCAGTCTAGTTGTGTGTATAAGACTTCAATGTCTATAATTATTGTCTTTCTGGCTAGGTTTATAGAGACATTTTGATATATACCGACGGGGGTTGAAGGGCGACCATCGTATGCTCTAAGCATGATGTCACATGGTTTCAGTTTGGGTGATCCTAACTTTTTCCAAATGGATTTGGACATGATGCACGTGGATGCTCCTTCTTCAAAGATGCATTGGTGTTGTTGGTCAAAGTTGTCATTGATGACAATATGATCATTATTGAAGATGGAAAAACCCTAGCTCTATAAAACCCTAATGCTTAGATTCCTAAATGTATACCCTATTCAAATACCTAAAGTCGGCTCCAAATTGATGTGGAGACCAAGTGAAGGCATAGCTGAAGATTGACAAGGCTCGTGAAGAATACATTGGGAGTCGTGAAGAATAATCAAACATATTTTGACGAAGTGAAGTTGAGGGTTGGAGCCTAAGAGGTTGGAGCCTCACAGAGACAAGGTCGGTGCCTTGGAAGATAGGGTTGGAGCACTAGAGGATTGGAGTCCTCAAGAAACTAGGTCGGAGCCTGTACAAGAGATGGGGTTGGAAACCTATAGGTTGGTGCCTCAAATTGACAAAGTTGGAGCCTTGGAAATACCAAGTCGATGCTTGGCACAATATAGGTTGGAGCCTGGAAGATTGGAGTCTTCATCTAGTTGGAGCCCTATATCATTATTGTACTTTACTTATTGTAAAAAAGAAATTAATAAAAGTATCTATTCCATCATTTTTCATTTTGTGTTCTAAATATAAGTGATCTAACTGGTAAAATTAACAATTGAAAAGAAATATTGATTCTCAGTATTTCCAATAGGTGTATGGTGATGTTCTAAGCTGACACTGGTATTTGGAAGGCGACCAGAGAAGGAAGCATGGGGCTTGCTTTGTCTAGTTCAAAAACCATTAGGCGTGAATCAAAAGGGTCGATTACACCTAATGCAAAAATTAGGGCTTTCTGTTGTCTTGGGCATGATTGTAGGGCTTCCAAGGCTGACATGGTAGCTGGTGATTGCACTAAATCATCCACTATGCTATAGCTATGAGCAGCTTTAGAGTGATGTCCTACATGCCTAGTTAGCACCTTGACCATTTTCGGAAGGGGTTCTATAGGTACTTTGGATATAGTTAACAGTGCAGTAGGTGCACTCGTTCTCGTACTTGATAGGTTGGTGTCTAAGGGGGTATCATAGTTCCTATTCCTTGTTTGGAAGAACAATTCTTTAACAGTCATGTAAATTTTGTGGTTGTCGCCTCCGGTATCTTTTTGGGTGGTTGTTGTTGTTGGGTGTTAACTACTCCATGGTGGGGGAAAGGCTCCTGCATTATAGCAGGTTGTTGGGTAGGTCCCCGCTGTCCACGATTACCCCGAAGTTTTTTTTAGTTCGAGGAGTTCGGGACAGTGGTGAGTGTAATGGTCGTATTCACCACATATGGAAAAGAATTATTTTTTTCCTTAGACTAGATCTCTTGTTTTTCTCTTGGGAGTTGTTATTTGTCTCTTGGTTTTGATTTTGGTTGGAGTTTCCCCCATACTGAGATCGCGGGGGGCGTTGTTGACTATTGCCCCAACGTCTAGAGTCTCCCTTTTGTTTATTCATAGGCTTATTTTTCACAGCGTTAGAGGGTTATTTCGGTTCTCCTGGTCCTAAGACTGGCATCGTTGAACCTAGGATGGTTGCACTAGGTTCACCGTCGCGTTTTTTTGCGGTGGTGGATTTTGTGCCGTGAAAGGGGGATAGAGGTTCCCTTGTCCCTAGTTGGTGTAATATTGTTGGGGGGGGTCTCTTCCATCAGTGTTCCTAGTTGAGTACTGGTTCCCTTGCAAGGGAGGGTACGAGTCTCCCTGTTTTTGATGGTATGGTTCCATCCTATTTGTCATATTATACAAAAGTGCATATTGACTTTGGTGGTAGACAGGTGCGTCACATTCTGGGTAGAATTGTACAAGTATCCTGCGTACCGGATACTGCTACCTAGGTGACCTTGAATCAATGACTGGATCAAACCGTCTGCAGTATTCGACATGCCTGGTAACTCTATTATTTTGTAGGCACGAGGCATTTGGCAGGATATTGTAAATATATCCTAACTTGGTGTAGATGAGTTCAAGCTACTGGGATTTTCTAATGGTGTCCTCCTCGAAAGTAGGTTTCTGTGTTGCTGCGTCCTTTGAGATCTCTATTGTGAGAGTTTTTAAAAATAATTCCAGCAACACTCTATCACCGAGTTTGAATTTACACAAACTGTGACGTCACTGCCATTTTTGGAGATGGTATGATATATGGATGGTTGGAATTTTCCTAAAATTAGCCAGTGGTTCCATTCTCGAATCATGGTGAATGGGTAGTTGAAAATAAATGAGGAACGCAGTGGCGGGGGCGCTAAAGGTTCCATGCGAAGCAGAGAGTTGTTTGACATACCATTTCATCGTAGATCCTATTAGGGTGCACTGAAAAAATCTTAGTCGAATAGTGTCACCAATGATACTATTGGAAGAACACCACTAGTGGAAAATCACAATATGGTTTCCTGGGTCTTCACTTACTTCCCTTCGAATTTTGGTATATCCGAATGGAGCTCCATGGGCATGGGAGGCCAATTAAATCTATGCGTAATGGGGTAATTAGTTAACGTTGTTAGATCTGGAAGATTCAGTGATGCTAAGAAGGGTAACTGAGTATTGACTGGCATTGTGTATTGTGGAAACACAGGTGTCTAGGTGTGATGGTTTATGGGGGGTTCTTGGGGAATATTACCCGGTGGCATTCCCTGATGAATGTTTTGTTGACTCCCCAAAGGGGTAGCACTCATCTTCCCTCTAGGTTTTGTGGGAGGAGTTGAATGTGGTGACCCTGTTGGGGTTTCCACTGGTGTGGTGATGGGTGACCCTTGGGGGTTTCCAATCACATATGCCCCGATAAAGGATGAACCGATAATGGTGGTAGTGTGTCATCTATGATGCCTAAATGGCGAAAGACCTGGAACTCCTCCCTCTAATGGGGGGAGGGCCAAGAAATGCCTAGATCGAAGAAGTCTCATTGGGTTCATTATGGTGTCGACTAGCTTAGTCTTGGTGATACTTTTGGTTTGATGGAGGAAGGAAGATTTTTATCAAAGAAAATATGATCACATGCATAAAACAAAGTGAAAAAATAAGAGGGAAGTTTTCTTTTAATTTAATGTTATGTGATCAAGCAAGCAAAAAATATGGTTTGGTTGTTTTGTGTATGATACTCAAAAGCCTAAATAGACATAATCATCCTTACACTCTCAATGTAACTGGGCCTTACGAAGATGTCTTCAGATGGGTGTTGGGGCTAACATCCTAAAAGACCTAGAAACGCCTTCCAGCAGCCGAAAAATAGACCAAGGTAATGGTAAGAGGATCTAGTGTTGCCTGCACCGTCACTTATAGGGAAGTATGCCCTAGTTTTGGCCATTAAAGTACCATCATCCCACGTGAGCATTCGAGTCTTGAGCTTCTTGGTATTTAGCTACTAGTACCGAGCACTAGATGGATCAGGTAGCCCCAAAGAGTACCGCATGTATTGGGCCTAAGCTTAACCCCCTATGAAACAGGTTTCTGGTAATGCTCAGGTATTTGTTTCATGGGCGATTAGATGGATTTGAAGCTCCCTAAAAATTCAACATCTATGTTTCAAAATGTAAAATGACCACGACAGCTTATTGGACGCATACCCCCGATGGCCCTAAACTGAACTATAATTTATTTTTTGGCCCCCGTGGGGAGAATTTAGTGATTCGATTAGTGATTATTTTTAGAGTCTGAATTTTATTAGGGTGTCTTGGTGAAGTAACTGTAAGAAGAGGTTAAAGGTCCCAACATACTTAGTGCATTTTGGTCAAATGTTTACCGATGCTTTGTGTGTGCTTTGGAGTGTACAACCGCAAGTGTTATGAGATATGGATATGCACTAATCCTTTACAATCCTTTTATAATTACCCTTTGTGATTGGTCCTTGAAAAAATAAACAATGTGCGGATTACGGGCCGCTTACACCTTGCCTAGTTAGACTATGTTTGCACTATAGGGAGATGGAAAATTGTCTTAGGAAAGCATTCATATGCATACCCAGGCTCACCGTAAGGTGCAAGGGTGGTAGATATTACTTGTTTTCTTTTCGAAAGTTTGGTCCTAGTCCCGATTCCTAATGCAAAATTTGAGCTAATCTATTGCAAAATTGATAAAACATGAATTAGCTAAAGATATGTGGATATATGGGCCACTTACTTTTATGCTAATTACTCTATGTGTTCTGTATCTTTTATCAGCAAATTGTTTGTTTGGACAACATATGTGGATTGAAGGCCACTTACTTTTCCCTATTTAAACTGTGTGATTTGCAAAAATAAAAAACTAAAATTAAAACTACTTAGTTGCTAAGATAAATTCTAGCAAATAAGTGTCCTAACCAGTCATGAAATACCAGAACACGGTGAAGGAAAATATCTTATGGGCTGCCAACACTTTACAACTGCGAAAAATGATTAAAAAATAAGTGAAAATGGGTTTGTTGCCTACTACGCAGCTTATCGACCCACGGGCACGAAGCACACGTCTGTCTAAACAGAATGCGCGCAATCGGACAAAAGCAAAAAATTTCTCCTTCTCTGGGAAAAAGTTCTCACTAAGGATGACTGAAAGTGTTGAGAGGATGCAGGAGTGATTTTGTAGCAAATTGAGCAGGAAGGACCTGCATCAACAACCATTAACTCAAAAGAAAGAATCTAGTGGAGTCATCATTCCTATGGTAGTGCATTCAGCGCATGGGCGAATGAAATACACTTTTCTTAGTAGGGAAGTTGCTTACCTACATGCAAGTCACATGTCAAAGTGGTTTGTAACAAACGTTATTGGAACAACTTCAACATGTAATAAGCTAAGTTAAATGGAAAAATAGCATGATACATAAACAATGAAACAAAAACAAAACATGCACAAAAAACACGCTCAATAGAGAAAACACACTAATAACTCAACAATTGAGAACTTTATCCTTTTATTAGGTGTTGGTAGTAGTAGAAAATACAATGTTAAATCTCCTGTAGTGGATCCTTCGAGCTACAGAACTCTAATTGTAGAAATTATACAAACAATTTGTATACCAATGGATTCAATCCGATCATGCAATGTACTAAAGCAAGATACTAAATCCTTCTACAAATCAATTGCAAAAAATAAATACAATCGCCAATCACAGCAAGTAAATAAAGAAGCAAATCAAACCACAACACATATTTTCTCGGAGAAAGCTTACTGCTCAAAACCCCTCTATCTTCTATTGTATATTCACCAAGGAATCATGAAACAATTACAATGCACTCTTCTCACAAGAGTCTCTTGCACTCTCACAATTGTCTCAAACTAATCCGGACAAAATCGCAACACTTAGCCAATTTCTTGTCTTTTTTCAGACTATCTTGCTTGCGCAATTCATGTGGAATGCAATCCCTATTATTTAGGAATTTCAGCCTTCCAAAACTGCACAATGCTCATGGGCAATCCTATGGTTGTCTCACTGCATGCAGGCAACCTACTAATGATACAACTGATAGTTAACATCCCTTTAACCTTTGTCTCAACTAGGTCTCCACTGGCACTGACATGCATGCAGCTATTAATATTAACTCATCAGTTGCATGATAGATCACTGCATGTGAATTAAATCTGATTTAATTCACTTGATCTCTTGTTAGTGCAACAAACAGTTACAACTAGTTCAACTTACTTTAACTCACTTAACTAAGTTAACTAATTTTTCATGCATTAAACTAATGGACTAACTGCAACTCGAACTCCATAACTAATAGAATCACTATGCATGTGGCACCAACCACCCTTAACCAGAAATTCATGAGCTAACTAAGTTTATCACACTTAGTTAATTATTACAAGTGATCATGAGATAAGTTTACAATCTATTGTCCAATTTAATTAAGGGAAAATTAAATTAGACACATTTCCAATTTATTAAATAAATTGGCTTTCACACTAATGTATCGCTAGGACTGTGGCCCCACACTAGTGTGTGCGCTGCAATTTCTTGTTGACTTTCAACACTCCCTCTCAACAAGAAAGGGATTATCATCTACCTCGATCCTGCCTCTGTGGTATTTGAATTTTCTCCTGGCGAGCGCCTTCGTCAGAATATCTGCATCCTGATCTTCTGTGGGAACATACTGAAGTAACATAATGCGCCTCTAAACACAATATCTAAGATGGTGGTACCGGATGTCTATATGCTTGGACCTATCGTGGAATACTGAATTAACTGAGATTTTAATGCAACTCCGGTAATCACAATGTATCACCGTCAGATCCATCTGATGACCAAACAAACCAACCAGAATATTCCTCATCCAGATGGCCTCACATGCAGCCTGACTTTCCACCATGTAATCTACCTCGGTTGAACTGGGTGCCATAGATCTCTACTTATTGCTATACCAAGAAACTATTGTCGATCATATGCCGAAGATCCCTCCCGATGTGCTCTTTATGTCTGATGGACTGCCTACCCAATCTACATCCATGAAGCCTTGAAGCTTCACTCCCTTTGTCCGTTTATACCATAATCCATACTCTGTAGTGCCCCTGAGATATCTCAAGACATGTCACTCTCCGCCTTCCAAAAGAGCTTGGTCGAATTAACCATAGCTTGACACAGCTGGTTAACTATGTAGAAAATGTCTGGTCTGGTGTTTACCAAGTACATCAGTGAATCCACTAGCTGCCTGTAAACAGTAGCGTCCACTACCTCACCTGAAGTAGCATCCTCCTTCCTTTAGTTTCCTGGAAACTGAGTCTCCATGGGTTTACAGCTCTCCATGTGAAACTTACTCAAAATCTCTTTGGCATACTTGCCTTGAGAAACAAATAGCTCACCATTCGGCTACCATATTTCCAAACCAAGGAAATAGTGAAGGAGTCTCATGTCCTTCATCTCGAATTCTCTTGCAAGATCCTCTTTGAAATAAAGTATGAGCTACTCATCACCTGTGAAATTATATCATCAACATAAAGTACGATAATGAAGAACTTACCATCAACCACAATCTAATACAAGTTCGCATCCGCTTCACTCTTCATGAACCCCAACCCGGTGAAATAGCTGTCAATCCTAGTGTACCAAGCACAAGGTTCTTGCTTTAGCCCATACAGTGCTCTCTTGAGTCTACACACATGTGCCTCACTATCAAATATCTCAAAACCTTATGGGTTATCTATGTACACTTCTTCCTCAATAACTCCATTGAGGAATGCAGTCTTCACATCCATCTGATGTATCTGCCACTCCATCTGTGATGAAAGAGAAAGGATAGATCTAATCAATGAGTATCTCGCAACCAGTGAAAAAGTCTCCTCATAGTCAATCCCCTCCACTTGTGAGAATCCCTGGGCTAAAAATCTAGCCTTGTACTTCTCCACACTCTCATTAGTTTCCTGCTTCACCTTATAGATCCATTTAGATCCAACCACTGATTTTCCGACTGGTCTTGGGACAACTTTCCATGCACTGTTCTTGACGATGGAGTCATACTCCTCAACCATGGCATCAACCCAAATTGGTTGTTGCACTACTTCCTCAAAGGAGGATGGTTCTGTCACAATACACTTGCTCATAAGAGCCATGTATCCAGTAAACTTTCCTGGAGACTGTCTCTGTCTGCGGAGTGAAGTAGGTTCTCCTACATGTTTTTTCGTATCAAGTCTCAATCTATCAGCTTCCATGGTGCGCCTTCTACAAGGTCTGGTGGATGTCTCTGCATGATTTTTTTCTGCCATTCCATGATCCTCCGCATGTGGCTACTCCACATCTTGAGGTTCATCCTTTGGAACCAGTAGTTCCTCATCTGCGTGCAAATCAAGCTCCCTCTCAAGGGACAATCGCATGGTTTTCTCCTCATCAAATTTTATATCCTATCTCACAATAGTCATCTTGTTGTTTGACAAATATACCCGATAGTTGTGGGGATTATTTGTGTACCCCACAAATATCTCAATCTTATTTGTTGGTTCGAGCTTCTTCCTGGAATCTTTGGTCGCATGGAAATAGATAGATGAGCCAAAAAATTTAAAATATGAAACCTCAGGTTTCTTACCAGAAAAAGCCTCCTCTGGTGTACTCATGCCAAGTATCCGATGAGGACTATGGTTTTTCACAAATACCGTTGTGTTGCATGCTCCGCCCACAGATACAATGGTAGGCCCTGATCATGCAACATTTCTCGTGCCACACCCAAAATTGTTTTGTTATTTCTTTCTGCGACCCCATTCTGTTGTGGGTTATGAGGCACAATCAACTCTCTCTGAATTCCTTCTTTGCTACAGAAATTCTTGAATTCATTGGAGATGTACTCACCACCATTGTCATCCCTAAGAGCCTTCACATGCTTCCCTATATCTTTCTCCACCAGTTCTTTGAACTCACAGAATTTTTAGAATGTCTGATCTTTATTCTGCATGAAGTAGATCCAACACTTTATAGAAAAATCATCAGCGAAGATCACATAATACATGTGCTTTTCTGTCGAAGTTGTAGAGAATGGTCCATGCACGTCTGAGTGAACTCTCTCAAGGATTTCTGTTGCTCGGTTCTCCTTCGCGTGAAAAGTGGCCTTTGCATACTTCCCCATGGTAAATGCCTTGCATGTGTTTATCTACACAAGAGTACCCTTGGGAAGACCCATAGAAATCTGTTGCATAACCTTCAAGGCACTATGATGTAGATGGCCCAATCTCTTGTTTCATAACTCACCCTCATCCCGTATCACCACTTTGTCTGCCTTACCCATCAATGTTGCGCAGCCATCTAAATCAAGTTTGTAGAGATTCTTCACATGAATCCCAATGTTCTTGGCTTGTCTTGTGGCTTTATGTCGAAGGAAAGCTTTCCCTTCACTTAAAACCACATCATAACTTCTATCCTCCAACATTGTGGCTGAAACTAAATTAGTTTTCAAGCCTGGAACATGCATTACATATTTTAATAATAAGAGTTTACCTGACTGTCTATGGAAGGTAACTGTACCAATCCCGATAGCATTGTACCTCTCGTCATCACCCATTTCGATATGCATCTGGAGGTCCTTATCCTCCAAGCTACTGAAAAGTTATTTATCTCCCATCATGTGGAAGGATGCACCACTATCCAAGTACCACACCGATCCCATCGCACTTGACACCATGCATGTGATGAGCGAGAATTCCAACTCAAATTGCGAGGCCAAAGCCTCACCAACTGCAGATCCTGAAGCCTTCTTGTTCTTTTTCTTTTGTGGACAATTAGTGGCATAATGTCCATGCTCGTGACAGAAAACACTTCACTCTGGACATGTAGCACTTCTTGCCTTCTTTTTCGATCTCAAATTTGGAATATCATTTCTTTCCTCTCCCCTTCTTTGCCTTACCAGCCAAAGCGCAATTTTCTTCATCATCTGTCTTAGATGAAGATCCATCCCTAGTATTCCGCCTGAATTCTTCTTGCACCAAATCCGACCAAAGTCGCTCCCCATCTGGCAGTTTCTCCCTCCCATTGGCAGAGTCCTGATAACTATGCCAACTCTTAGGAAGGCCTAAAAGAGCTAGGCTCACGAAGTCATCATCCGCAACAGTGATTCCGATGCTCCCAAGCTCATCTCGACATTGGACAAACTTGGTTAAATATTTTGGAAATGTGTCGCCTTTCTCCATTTTTATTTTCCTGAGCTTGTCCTTTAGTGCCAATTTTCTATGATCACTGCTACTCTGAAACGGATCTATCAAAGCCTTCCACATTGCATATGCAGTCGCTTTTCCATGGAGACTTGAGACAATGTGGTCTCATACTCCCTCCAGTAAGATCATCCTCGGCTTTACAACCTTATTTTTCCAAGCATCAAGAAGAACGGCATCTGCTGCAGCGGGTTTGGGAATGTCATTATAAATGAATTCTTTCAACCCGTTGTCCTCCAAAACTGTCTCCATCCTGTCTTTCTACGCAATACAATTGGAACTGCCCTTTAGTGCATACTCCAATCTCAAGCCATTGAAAGTCATCTTGATCCTGATCCGCCTGTCGTACCAAAATATACTTTTGAAATTTTGAATGTTATCCAGTCACAAACTCAAATTATTCTCCACTATCGTGATTTCATGTGCTTTGATACCATGTAGAAATTATACCAACAATGTGTATACCAATGGATTCAATCCGATCATGCAATGTACTAAAGCAAGATACTGAATCCTTCTACAAATCAATTGCGGAAAATAAACACGATCACCAATCACATCAAGTAAAGAAAGAAGCAAATCAAACCACAACACAGATATTTTCCCGGGGAAAGCTTACTGCTCAAAACCCCTCTATCTTCTATTGTATATTCACCAATGAATCATGAAACAATTACAATGCACTCTTCTCACAAGAGTCTCTTGCACTCTCACAACTGTCTCACACTGATCCGGACAAAATCGACCAACACTTAGCCAATTTCCTGCCTGTTCAACTTGCCTTGCTTGCGCAATTCATGTAGAATGCAATCCCTTTTCTTTAGGAATTTCAGCCTTCCAAAATTGTGCACTGCTCATGTGCAATCCTATGGTTGTCTTACTGCATGCGGGCAGCCTCATAATGATACAACTGATAGTTAACATCTCTTTAACCTTTGTCTCAACTGGGTCTCCACTTGAACTAACATGCATTCAGTTATTAATAGCAAATCATCAGTTGCATGACAGATCATTGTAAATCTGATTTAATTCACTTGATCTCTCACTAGTTCAACAAACAGTTACAACTAGTTCAACTGACTTTAACTCACTTAATTAAGTTAATTAATTTCTCATGCATTAAACTAATGCACTAACTGCAACTCGAACTCCATAACTAATAGAATCACTCTACATGCCTTACCAACCACCCTCAACTCAAAATTCATGAGCTAATTGAGTTTATCACACTCAGTTAACTATTGCAAGTGATCACGAGATAAGATTACAATTTATTGTCCAATTTAATTAAGGGAAAAATAAATTAGACACATTTCCAATTTATTAAATAAATTGGCTTTCACACTAATGTATCACTAGGACCTGTGGTCCCACACTAGTGTGTGTGTGCTGCAATTTCTTGTTGACTTTCAACACCAATATCCAAGACACAGGGGTCTCTTCCCCTCAAATTTTCAGCAAGCCTCTCTTCCCTCTCAAAGGATGGTAGATCGACGAACACGTGGTGAACTCTTCTCTCTTGGATTGAGGTGTTGGGTAGCCAATAACTGAATCCTTCCAATCCTCTTGTTGCTGGACAACACAAGCTGGTTTGTTGATGAGCAATTTGGCCAGTATAAAATGTGTCTCTCATTTCTCTTCCCATGGCTGGCTTTTATAGACCAATTTCAAAATTTCCCTCCCTATCTTGGTCCAAGATGGATAGTGACACAAGAGTGGGGGTATGATTCCTTTTTGTGCAGCACTAAAGCCTCAAGGTGACTCAAAGGCAACTGTACTTTGTTAGGTTGAGTGAGAATATTTTTCTCCAAGTGTGCCAAGTGGTCCCGAATGGTGACATTCTGCATCCTCAGGATTGTGCGGCTATTAGAGGGATAGTTGCGCACTGCGCGGCTATCAAAGGAAAAGTCACAATGCGTGCTCAAAGCTTGTGCTTCCTTTGTGCGGTCCAAAAATTTTGCCTTCTAACCTTAAGAAAATTTAAATTTTTAGCTCCTTGAATTTATTTCCTCCCTGTAAATCTTTATTTGTACCTTCTGCTTGACATTTTCTAATGTCTTCTGCCTGTACGATTTTCCAATGTTAACAGACATGATGAAGTTTCATGTAATGGATTTGAGCCTTGTTTTTTAGAATGAATAGTCCCTCAAGGACCAGAACATGTATATTCCTCATATAGAATATCAAGATATTTTCCAGGTGAAAAATAAATAAAAAAATAAAAATAAAAATAAAAAATCCATTCTACCAGGTGAATTTGTATGACCTGCAAGGTTGGTCTAGTGAGCCTAATTGGCAAAGTTCATAAGAATTAGTTTAATTTCAAGGGAAAAACCAAAAAAAAAAAACTTTCTTCAAACCACATACTCCCATGTACCCACCTACGGGAGGGGAATGGTTTATTAGAAGAGAACCTAGAGACCCTAGCAGAATTTATCAAAACCCTTGAGTGGTGAGAATCTTTCAAAGAAGTGAGTGGTTGGGATTCTTTGAAGGCTAAGGGTGTATGATGATAATCTGGCTATGGAAATTTCTTTGAAGCTTCATAACTATAGGGAACAAGAGAATAGCATAGTAGTGAAAGGACTAAAAATTAGTATTAATGAAGAAGTAATTAGTAAAATAATTGGTATCCCTCAAGGCCTCACCTAGGATAAAATAGAAAGGCAAGAGGAAAATCTTGCCAAAAAAACCTTTTTCTTACAAAACGAAAAGTTTGTATAAGACAATGAAGTTAATAAGGAGATTCTTTTGTCCCCTTGGAATAAGGTGGCACACCACCTATTGAAGTACATTCCTTATGGGTGAAGACTCAATGTGGCATATGCCTATCATTTTATGTTGATATGTCAACCCAGACACCAGGCCCATTTGCAACCATATCAGACCCTAACCATTCCCCGCTTCTTATTGAAATCCTTGAATGAAATGAGTCGAAAAGTAAAAGGAGGCAAGCATGAGTTCTCAATCCATCTTCAAATAATCAAGCTAGTTGTTTTTATGCATTGGATAGTATGGAGCATCCCATCCCTTGGGTAGGATTCATTGGCATGGGCATGCAGGCTTTCCTAAAAACCCAAGAAACCTTAGAATACTTGAGGCCTACCATTGTGAAAAAAGGAAAGGAGAAAGAAACATTTAATGTTGAGCCTTCTAAACAAAAGGAGAAAAAAATGCAAGCTTGAAATCATAGAAAAATAAATTGCAGCCACTAAAACCTAAAGTATTAGTGGTTAACTTGAAGCTTTATACTTTGAGGAGATCAAGGCACAAGATAATGGTAGCAAATAAACAAAATAAATCCTCTCAAACTATAATTCATGTGGAAGAAGCACCGAGTCCAAAGGAACATCCAAAATATTTTCTTGTAGAACAAACAAAACTATAAGAAAAAGAGGAAACACTCCATGTGGAGAAAAAAGAAGTGTAACCTAATTCTATAAGTATTGTTGGGCCCTTTGCTACATGGAGATTATTTCATACCAATCTCATACACATATGATGCTAAAGGGGGAATAGGACAAAATTGAATTCCGGAAATGGAAGAGAGTTATAGCATAAAAAGGTGTTAGAGAAGTAGCCAAATTAGAAGATGAGCTTGACAAGCTCGTGAAAAAAAAAAGAGGAGTACTTAGCCAAGAGAAAATACAACTCAAACAAAAATTGGAGTAGACTAAAGAAGTAATAAAAACTAGAGACAACTAGATTTCAGACATGGAAACTTCCTTGGGGATCATGGCATGCCTATCCTTGGAAATGGCTAGATATAGGAAGGAAACAAGGACATACAACCTCTTCCTAAAAGATAAAGGGTATAATTTCCAGATCTCTCATTTAGAAAAATAATGGGAGTTCCACATTCAAACTCCTGAGGACTTCATTATAAGCTTCCAAGACTATAGTATGACGAGAAGGCTAGATAGTGTGAATTTTATGTACACAATCTTGTATTATCAAAGTCACCATCTTGGAACCCAAACCTCCATATAAGGAATGTGAAACTTCTAGCCTTGACCTCTTAGATGAAGCATGAATAAGTAGGGGCTGATGAGGTAAAGAAGAAATTGGAGGAAGATTTGACTACCCCATTACAGATCATGGCAGAAAACCCCAGTCCTCAAATTATCATTATAGCACATGACACCCTAACAAAAGATCAACGAGTAGCATCCATTTGGAGGAAAAGACAAAAGGATTCCATCATCCACTTTGAGGATGTGATAAGATTGCTCTTAGAGGTGTCCATACAAGCCTACCATAGGAGATGTCATGCACTGCCTTACAATTTATAGGTTAGAGAAAATTACACCACTAGACTACATAATGCTCTATCAAGGACAAATCTTTAAAAGAGGATCCTACATAGGCTAAGAACATGTTGGATTGGCATAAGTATCAATCCTCCATTACTTTTGATATAGATAACACATACTAGCCATGAACAAGAAACTAAGAAGTGGAAAGAGATAAAAGACACAATTGGGTTTTGTCATCATGGGGAGTTGCCAAGGTATATTTCATGGGATTCCAAGAGAGTTATAAAGGAATTGTAGGACAAAGATGAAGAAGAGTGAGGAAAATAATAATTTCCCAAGAATGTGCAACACTTCAAGCTAGGGGGTATGATTGGCCCCTACATCAAACATTCTATATGGCCCATTTATCACATTATCTTACCCTCATGTCACATTTTTTGCCCTACATATGCATTATTTTGATGTTTGCATAAATATTATGAGCATTGATGGAAATTTGAGTCAATAGCAACTTTAACTCCTTCATGATGCACTAAAATGCAATCGTTTTTGTCGGTTTTAGTTAACCATGGTATGTTCTATGATTAGAGAAGTTTACTTCAATCTTCTTATTAGCCCAATTCAAATTCAGATTTGCAATCACATAATCATTGAAAGTAAACGCTGATAGAACATAAAATAAATCGACAGAAAACAAGCCAAGACAAGAGAAAATAATTTATATAATTCTTCTTATTCAGCAAAGAGAGAGAAAATGTCTTTTACAACAGTCAACAGTATGCCCTAGATACCAAACCAGCCCTTCAACCTCCAATCAAGTTCAGTCAAACTTGGTTAAATTTGGCCTTCCTTCAATGTCACACACAACCCAAAAAACAGTCCACAAAATAGTCAACGGAGAAGTCAAAATTATGCGGTCAAACTAGTCAATTATGTGGTCAAAGTCAACATTCGACCTCAATTTCTATGCCTCCAACGACAGCGTCTCCAGAACGGACTTTCTGCCTCAAAAAAGCAATCAAATGATGAAGGTTGACGCAAAGTCAACACTAGTCAACACTGCCAGAAAAAGCCCTAAAACCAATCCACAAATTTCGACTTCCAAATTCACACTTGTGGAGGAGAGAGAAGCCTCTATAACGATGTACAAACCAATCAGATGAGAGAGAGATGTGAGAGATGACTCAAAGATGAAATGAGCATCATGTCTCTCCTTTTTATATCCATGATTGTGGATGTGTGACACAAATTTTGAGGCTTGTGAGCCTACATTACTATTCTAGACGACCTTGACAAATTGCACGTGTGGAAAAATAAATTCAAAATACAAGTTCTGCTCATCCAAAAAAGATGATCTTTAGATCAATCTTGCACCTCTCTGAAAGAGGAATCCAACAAAAATATCATCTCCATCACATGAGCAGTAAAACATGAAGTTTGGCCCTAGTTTCCAAATTTAACACTCCCTCTCAACTAGGGAGAACTCCATATGTCCACCTTTGAAATCCTATCATTCGGTACCATCGTGTACTATCATATATCATCATCATCATGTAATCTCGTGTCATCATGTTGTCTCTGCTTTGTTGGCTCTTCTCTTTTATAGAAGAAATATCATCGAGAGTGTGTCACAAAGACTTTGACACTCTCCACTGACTCGAAGTCAGTTTAGAGGTAGAAACCCCATCCAGACAAACTGACCCGAAGTCGGTTTAAAGGTAAGAACCTCAATCAAACTTGATCCCAGATCAAGTTGTTGCACACATCCCATCCTAGACATAGAGAGTACAGTAACCTTAAGCGTCCATCGGTAATGCTATGGTCTCTATCCTCGTTTCCCAACTCATTGGCCAGATGAGAGGTACTTCCCATGAGTCCCGGACTACATGGGTAGGATTCATGTGGGGCATAGATCAAAGAGATGGTGAACTAGCTCAATATCATAATGGTGGGGGAAAATCATACCAAAAAGTTAAGGAGAACCTAGCCATGTGGTTTCTTATAGCTCTAAGTAGTTATCCCCAAGCCACCTTGAGCTCCCAAGGCTCATAGTCCAACTCAATTGGGACCCTCACAATAGGGTATGTCCACGATACCAAGCTTCTCATGGAAGGTTAATAGTTTGACCTTCCCTAGGGGTTTCGTGAGAATATCTGCAACCTGCTCATTGGTCCCAATGTGATGGAGCCTTACGACACCTCATTGTACCATCCCGGACAAAGTGGTACCTAATATCAATATGCTTGGATCGGTCGTGGAACAGAAGTTGATCCCAGATCAAGTTATTGCACACATCCCATCCTAGACATAGAGAGTACGGCAATACCTGATGCATCCATCGGTAATATTATGGTCTCTATCCTCATTTCCCAACTCATTAGCCAGATGAGAGGTACTTCCCATGAGTCCCGGACGACATGGGTAGGATGCATGTGGGGCATAGATCAAAGAGAGGCTGAACTAACTCAATATCATAATGGTGGGGAAAAAGCATACCAAAAAGGTAAGGCGAACCTAGCCCTGTGGTTGCTTATAGCTCTAAGTAGCTATCCCCAAGCCTCTTGGAGCTCCCAGAGCTCATAGTCCAACTCAAGCGGGACCCTCATAATAGGGTATGTCCACGATACCAAGCTTCTCATGGAAGGTTAATTATTTGACCTTCCCCAGGGGCTTTGTGAGAATATCTGCAACCTGCTCATCATTCCCAGTGTGATGGAACCTTACGATGCCTCGATGTACCATGTCCCAGACAAAGTGGTACCTAATATCAATATGCTCAGATCGGTCGTGGAACACAGGATTCTCAAAAAGACGAATCCCACTTTGGTTATCACAAAGTATCACGGTGGTATCCAGCACATGTCCAAATAGCTCACTGAAGAGCTTTCTCAACCAAACATATTCACAACAAGCCATAATTGTTGCAATGTATTCGGCCTCGGCGGTGCTCAAAGCAATCGATTTCTACTTCTTGCTTATCCAAGAGATCGAATCAAAACCTAGAGTGAAGCAACATCCAAATGTGCTCTTGCCTAATCGGCATCGATATATCCATGGAGCCTCATACTCCCGGCAGTGCATCTCCGTCCATGGTTGATTGTTCTCCGAAGATATCTCAAGAGATTCTTGGCACCAATCCAATGAATGTGATGAGGCTCGACCATGTATTGACTCAATGTGTTCACTGTGAAACATATGTTCAGTCGTGAGTTCACTAAGAACATCAAGGCCCCCACGAGTTGACAATACTTGGTTGGATTTCCCAACTCGGGCCTAGCAGCACTTCCACACAACTTATTAAAGTTGAGTTCCATCGGAGTAGTCACGAACTTGCATTCCACCATCCCAAATCTCTTCAGCAGCTTCACAACATATTTTCCTTGAGAAAAGAAAATCTCACCTAATTGTTGCCAGACCTCCAAGCCTAGAAAATAGTGCATCAGTCCTAGGTCCTTCATCTCGAACTCAGAAGCTAGCTCCCTCTTACATTGATGAATGAGAGGGTCAACACCTGTCAAAAAGAGATCGTCCACATAGAGAACCAAAATGAGAGGCTTGTCATTATCAACCTTAAAATAAAGGTTTGGATCAGCATCACTTCAAGTAAAGCCTAGCTTCATCAAGTAGCTATCGATCCTCTCATACCAAGCACTAAGGGCTTACTTCAACCCATAAAGGGCTTTCTTCAACCTACATACATATGTGTCTCTATCTCATACTTCAAACCCCAGAGATTGTTCCACGTAGACCTCTTGCTTGATTGAACCATGTAGGAAGGCAGTCTTCACATCCATCTGATGAAGACTCCATCCTTGCATTGCAGCAAGG
Organism: Pinus albicaulis; assembly: GCA_034641835.2. NCBI lineage: Eukaryota > Viridiplantae > Streptophyta > Pinopsida > Pinales > Pinaceae > Pinus > Pinus albicaulis. The sequence continues at coordinate 466,923,329 of CM076573.1, forward strand.
GCAATGATCGATCGGATGGTGGTGTAGCAGGAAACATGTGAAAATATTTCATCATAGTCTATCCCTTCCTTCTGCGAGAAGCCTCGGGCAAAAAATCTTGCCTTGAACTTTTCAGAACTTCCATCGGCTCCATGCTTGATCTTGTAGAGCCATTTCGAGGTGACAAAATATTTTTCCTATGGTCTAGGGACCACATCCTTGACATCATTCTTCATGATAGACTCATATTCCTCGTGTATAGAATCCTTCCAAACTTGATGCTTCACAGCTTCTTCAAATGTTCCAGGCTCAGATTGTACAATAGTGCTCACGGCTACTAGGTACCCTTGGTACCTATTCGGCTTCTTACTTTCACTGAAGGTTCCCCTTGGAGAAATATTTCCCTCAACATTTTCGAGAGTGTCTCTAAGCCATGAGGGTCTTCTTTTATTTGAAGAAGGTGGATCTATAGGATCTATCAATCCTTCAACTTCAGGCATCGGTTCTTCCTGCCTTCCAATTTCTTCTTCTTCTTTGTCTTCCTTTGAGATAGGAAGATCCCTGACTCTCCTGAGGGCAACATCTTCGTCAAAGGTGACATCATGGCATATCTCCACTTCTCTTTGACTAGGCACATAGTTTTTATATGCTTTAGAGGTTTCACTATTGCCCACAAACATTCCCTTCTTCCCAAAAGCATCCAACTTGCTTCTCTTTTCTTTCGGCACATGAAACTAAACGGGACTTCCAAAAAATCTAAAATGAGAGACATCGGGCTTCTTACTAGAGAAGACTTCTTCGAGAGTTTTGGAGTCCAATGCAGAATGTGGGCATCTATTTTGAACATACACGGCGGTGTTGGCAGCTTCTTCCCATAGGAATTTTGGAAGACCTTGGTCATAAAGCATGGCACAGGAAGCTTCCAAAATGATTCTATTCTTCCTTTCAGCAACACCATTTTGTTCGGGAGTATACACAGTAGTGGTCTCCCTCTTAATGTCAACTTCCCTGCAATAGTCATTAAATTCATTCGACTCATACTTGGTTCCATTATCGGTCCTCAATTTTGATCTTCTTCCCTGTTTGATTTTCAACCAAGGCCTTGAAGGTATGAAACCACTTGAATGCTTTGTCCTTCTTCTTCAAGAAGTATATCCAAGTCTTGCAGAAGAAGTCATCTATAAAAGTGATATAATATAAGCATCCTCCCAAGGATGTTATGGGTAGCATACCAGATAGATCAGAATGTATCAATTGTAAAATATCATATGTCTTAGTGACACTTGAGGGGAATGGTCCCCTTGTATGCTTTCCTTCGGCACAACCCTGACATACACCTTCATGATCATATTTCAAATTGGCATCCCTGTCACCACCTTCCTTGCTTCGGGAAGGGCCTTGTAATGAAGATGTGCAAACCTCTAGTGCCATAGCTCGGATTGAAGAGTTGTGTCACATGTCATGGGCCCCAACGGACTTCCTCCAACCTAATAAAGTGTGTCAACCCTGAACCCAAGAGTGAACGCTTCTTTGAAGTTCCTCTTCCAAATGCGTATGTTTCCATCGATGAATGCCACCTTGAATCCTTTGTCTTCCATTGTCAATATAGACACTAGATTCTTCTTCAAGTCAAGTACGTACAACACATCTTGCAAACGGGGGACTTGACCTTGATTTAGATGAAGGGTCACAGTCCCTGCCCCTTTCACAGGATAGGTGGCATTGTCTCCAAGGATAATCACTAAATTAGTATCATTTTCAATTAAATCAGAGAGGGCTTTCTTATATCCAGTGAAGTTCCTTGAGGCATCACTGTCAATCAACCAATTGTCCAGGGTGTCGGAAGGAGATGCGGCAGAGAGGGCATATATAAGAATGTATTGATTTTTCTTATCAACAACATTAGATTCATCGTACCTGGAGTTTTTTGATCTCTTGAAAGGTTAACCATTTCCATTCCCATTTCGATTAGAGGGATCCTTCCTTTTTCCTTTGAACTCGTTGTTCTTTTGATTTCCATTCCCCCTGAAGTTGTTGTTGTCATCATCTCTGGAAGAGTCCCTTCTATTGGGGCACTCTCTTGCATAGTGACCAAACTTGTTACAAGTGTAACATCTTCATTTTCTTCCTTTGGGACCCGCTCTTCCAGGACATTGATTTCTCATACCAGCATTGTTCCTCTCCTTTGCATGAGCGGTAAAGGCGGTAGGGTCACTTCCATTCCCATTAGAGGGATGGTCTCTCTCTGTCATCCTTGTCTCCTCTTGAGTGCATCTCGTCAACAATTCATCAAAATCAAGAATTATATTATTATTGAGAATAGTAGTATTGAATACATATCATGCCCGGGGAAGTCCTCCAAGAGCAATGACAGTGATATCTCGGTGAGTTATGGCTTCTCCAATAGCTAAGAGATCATTCTTGATTTCGGTGATCCTCATGAAATATGATTGGATGGATTCTCCCTTGCCCATCTTGATCTTCTTCGGCTTGTCCTTCAAAAATAGAATTTGATTAGCATTGTTAGCATTAACATGTTAACCAACTTATCATACATCTCCTTAGATGTGCCCAGCTCGAAGATATAAGCCACCAAGTGCTTATCAATAGAATCCCTGATGATCTTCTTCGCCTTGACTTCCCCTTTCTTGTACTTTTTCTTAGTGGCAGCCAGTGCATTTGATGGAGGCTCATTGATCTTTCCTTGCACATAATCCATGACATCTTGTTCTTCCAATGTCAAATCCAAGGACATTATCCAGGCATGATAATCAGACATATTAGTCAACTTGTCATCATATCTAAAAAATGATGAGGAAGCCATTTATATTGATCCTTCCCTTTTGAACTTCGATGATTGCTCTTCTCACTCTTGCTTGGGCTTTGTCCTCACCTTAGCTCTAATACCATGTTAATTTTAGTTAACCATGTTATGTTCTATGCTTAGAGAAGTTTACTTCAATCTTCTTATCAACCCAATTCAAATTCAGATTTGCAATCACATAATCATTGAAATTAAATGTTGATAGAGCATAAAATAAATCGACAGACGACAAGCCAAGACAAGAGACAATAATTTATATAATTCTTCTTATTCAGCAGAGAGAGAGAAAATGTCTTTTACAACAGTCAACAGGATGCCCTAGCCAGCAAAGACTTTGTTGGTCAAACCAGCCCTTCAACCTCCAATCAGGTTCAGTCAAACTTGGTCAAATTCGACCTTCCTTCAATGTCACGCACAATGCAAAAACAACCCACATAGTCAACGCAAAAGTCAAAATTTTGCGGTCAAACCAGTCAACGTTGCGGTCAAATGTTGCCAGCTATGGCCTCTCCAGATCAGACTTTCTGCATCAAAAACGCACTCAAATAATGAAGGTTGACCCAAAGTCAATGCTGCCAGAAAAACCCTAAAACCAGGTCACAAATTTGAACTTTCATATTCACACGTGGAGGAGAGAGAAGCCTCTAAGGTTGTACGAACCAATCGGATGAGAGAGAGATGTGTAAGATGAGTGAATGATGAAATGAGCATCATGTCTCTCCTTTTTATATCCATGACTATGGGTGTGTGACACAACTTTTGGGGCTTGTGAGCCTGCATTACAATTCTGGCCGACCTTGACAGATTGCACATGTGGAAAAATAAATTCAAAATACAAGTTCTACTCATCCAAATAAGTTGATCTTTAGATCAATCATGCACCTCTCTAAAAGAGAAATCCAACAAAAATATCATCTTCATCATATGAGCAGTTCAACATGGAATTTGGCCCTAGTTGCCAAATTTAACAGTTGTCCATTGGTTTTTTGATGAAATTACATAGGTACTCTAACGAAACATGGCTCGAAGTTTTGTCAGTGTAATTTCATCGAATAATCCAACGAACATGTCATCAGACATCTGACACCCCTTCATCAAATATCCTCGTTGAAATTAATCATTATTTTTTACACATAATTGTCGGATATCCGACAAATATTTGTCGAAAGTGTTTCAATATCTGATGAACAGTTATGTCGAATTTTTGACATAGAACATTTAATAATCTGACGAAAGCTTATTGGATAGCCAACAAAAATTTGCATCAAATATTCGACATTGAATGAGGCTATATGTTATAGGTGTGATATATCCAATAGGTATGTTTTTCAAAATGCTCGTTGGCTATCCGATGAATATTTACGTCATCAAATATCCAATGGATATGGGTTCATCCAATATCCAATGAACCTGTAACTATTAAAAAAATAATTAGCAATATGTGATGACGGTTTAGGTCCATCCTTTTTTCCTCCATCAGTAACTAAGATCATCCCTTTTGATTGATGTCCAATCACCAATATTTGTATCGAATCTCATTAAATACAATTAATAAATTAGATTCATCTTTGTCTTCCCCATATTCATACTTTTCATCAGCTCCCTGAAATTATTTGAAGATTGTGAGACCCTACATCAGTAAAATGATTCTCCAAAGAGTTATTCATATGAATATTCACATTCTTAAAGTACTTTATGGGATTTTGTCACAAAAAATCTTTAATTATTTCAGCCACCTAGAACATTATTAAAATAAAACTATAAACATCGAAAGATAATTAAGCTATTTAATACCCTACAACATCCTTGTATACAGTAGGCAAGTTCCAATTCTAAGCAATCAAAAAAATATTCATCCCACATGCACTGTATTGAGCATTGTACTAATGTCAATAAAAACTTAGAATATTTCACTCTACAATCCAGATAAAACACAGTCATCAATAAAATTCTAACTCAATGGAAACTGTAGAACATTTAAAAGTGATCATAATTTTACACTACAAACAGAAGAAAATGTAATCCCTTTTACACTAGATCCCTAGAAGTATCGATGAAAATATTTCTCATAGACATTTGCAAGGCATATTTCTCATAGACACTAGAGGCATATCTGGTGTCTCTCATTTTTAACTCTATAGAGCAGTTTTTATAGTGTAAATTTCATCTCTTTGATCCCCCTCACTCCCACCCCTCGCACTTTGCACCTGCCAACCCTAGTATTATTCTATATGTGAACCATTTCTTTGAATAAAACTATGCTTGGGGACTAGGAATAGCCACCAATAATCAAGCAAAGGAATGTACTCTGGTTCAAAGAATCAGATGCATTGATTCCCTTTGCATAAGTTCCATGGTGGGAATGAGGACTTTGGTAATTATATAAAGCGTTCACGAAAAAGAAACATATGCCAAGTGATAATTCCCTTTCTCACTCAATATCCAAAACCAATGAAGAAGATTCTTGTTTCAAAATTACTGAGGAGTTTTCTCATACTCTAAGAGAGCTTAATTGTCAATCAAATGTACAATCCAATCAAGCAATGTGACTAGGAGAAGGATAATTCGAAAAAATGAAGAGGTCTCATACTACCCAATCCCCTAGGTTTTGATTGAGGAAGAATGGTTGTGATCAATTTATTTAGAAAAGCATGTTCTTTGTCACATCGCAAGGGATTTAAGGCTTTGGATCAAGGCAAGAATAGGATATTTAAGGTCGAGTGCCATCCAATCCCTCATCTCATCACTTTAAACTCAAGTGTGTGAGATTCAAGTTTGAAGGTAGGGTAATGGAGCAAAGATGTGAAGCCCTTCCTCAAATTCATTATTTGATGCTCCCACACAAGCCTTGGTTGTTTGGCCCTTTCGATGTGACATTGTTTGAGTATCTCTTCTAATGATCACCCTGTCAATGCATTCCATGGCTCGATTGATTGCCTACTGAATACAAGGTATGGAATTCTTTGACTCTGAGGTTCCAAGGCATTCACATTGGTCATTTAGTGGCATTTCTGCAATGGTTATTTTGGTTATTTTGTGCCCTAATTGGTGGTTATACTCAGTATCTCTAGTTTATTTTGATGAGGAATCTTTAAGGAAAATAATTTCTTTTGCTAAGTAAATTTTTCTTGTTGGAGGACACTTGGAGTCTATCTATGTTCAAACCATTTTATCCTTTTTGTGCTTATGTACAATTGGTTAGCTACAGGAAATGGGCATCGGCTCTACCCAGTCTGCTTTAGTTTATTCATCTTTTCTATTTTCATTTCGAAGCATTAGCAATTCCATGTCTCAATGGACTTCCCATGTTGTCGTGGAAAATGACAACGGGATTTTAATGAAATTTAGAAAATCCTTCAAAAGAAGGAAGAATATATTAATGACAATGGAAGCCCAATACTCTCTTTAACACCTTTAACTCATGATCATGAACATCAATGCAGATCTCATAACTCCGTGGTAATGTATCCTCTAATGCAATACAAGAGGAAAATCAAAGCATTGGAAGCCGAAGGCTCATATCTCATAACCACAAGGCTCTCCATCTGCAGCTTCAAATCACAGAAATTCTTTAGGCTCGACTCCTACTCAATTAAAGAAAAAGACAGAGTGCATCAGCTGTTCAAAGACATGGAGTTATGTTTTGTAAATTAATTCTTATTTTAGATGTATTTTATCAAGTTTATACTTCTGGCAGTGCCACAAAATCCTCAGTGAAGTATTCAAGTTACTTTTTGAAACACTTGTATGGGTAAACGTTTGTGTTGAAACCTAATCTTAGACTCTATTTTGTATTACTCTAATGTACAACTAGATTGCAGTTCTTTTAAGACAACACTTTAACATGCCCTGGTTTAATAAAAATCTAGAAAATCACTTTGCTACATGTTTTATTTAAAAAAAGTCTACATATGGAAACATCAGTGCTACCCATGTTACAGCATCTCCCCAATACAAGGCTAGTCAACACTCTTTAAAATAAGGAAACAAACCTTAGTACATAAAAAATAAAAAATAAAAAAAAAATATATATATATATATATATATCATCACAGATCAACATAGTGGCACCTAAAATCCTTGACATCTGAACATGTTCCTCTCTTGATTCTATCAAAGGAAACACCAGTTAACATCATGAATCAAAAAAAAAATTGCAAAACCTTCATGTTTCAACACAGTTTTATATAGACCTCATCATGTATTCCATCTGGAGTATCCTTCTGGGCTTCACTAAACTAAGTGAAGAAACTGCATAGTTATCATAGAAAGGTTTAGAAACAAAAAGGGCATCTTAAACTTTTAACAAAAATATTTTGTATAGAGCAATAGATCGAAATACAAGTTATTTACTAATTCAGGAGCAAAATGACAAGTGCCTTGGAATAATGCAATTTCACAAGGTTTACAACAAACAAACATTTCTTCTTGATAAATTCGCTTGTTTCCTTCCTTCTCTGGACTAATAAGCCCATTGGTCACATCCTGCAGCAAACCAACGTTATAACTGGTTGCCAATGTCAATGCAAAACCAGGAAAACATATACAAACTGTGCTGACCAATGCAAAACATGTATCAAAGCTTAAACACAATAGCTGGTGCAAAATGGAAAACAATTTTACCATTCCATATTTCCGCTTTAGAGTAGTGTCTGCTATTTTTGTGCTTCCATCATCACAGAATGAAAACACTTTAACCAGCTTTGTCTCCTCAAAATAAAGATTAGGATGAAATGTCTGCATATAATCAGAACAAGTTCTATATATCAGTGCAAGACAACCCAGACAGTACTTGAAAATTTTGAAGATACATGGCCAAACTTTAAAACAAAAGCCTCCCCCATTGGAAATGATCCTGCAATTCCTAAGCAATAGATGGCACTCAAGCATATGAAGCATCGCATAAGCATTGTTTCTAAACTAAAAACATTTGATACTTTACAAAGTAATGGAATATCCCAACTTGACATCTTTGAAATCCTCAATATCAAGAAATTGCAAATACTTGAAAAACTGTACAGAATCAGAAGAAGAAAAAAATTATAACAAAAAAGGATGACTAAAATGATAATCAAATACCTACACATAGTAAGGGAAAATAGTAATGAAGTATATGAAGACATTCACGATCATCAGCAATATTACTAGTTTGACAGATTTCATCCAAATACCCCAAAAAGCAATGCACACATCACAGTTGTAAAATTATAACAAAAAAAGATGACTAAACACACCTTCTGATATTCTTCAGTCCAGACTCTAGAGCTCGGACAATGCATGTTGGCTTAGAAACTATAGTTAAAGCCAAAATTAGAAGCCAACCAAAACATGAATTGTCAAATAACAATGTGTCAAACTTCATACCAACTATAATCAATGCTACACAACCTAAACTACAAAGGTAACTTGTTAAATTTAGATAGACATGGAGTGTTCTATGCTTAATGCAAATTTACTTCAATCTTTCTTAGGCCCGATTCAATTTAGCAATCACATAAACATGAAAGTAAAATGCTGATAGAACACAATAATAGATCAACAGAAGACAAGCCAATAATATAGATCATATTTTACAATTCTTCTTGTCCAGCAAAGATATAGGATAGTGACCGTTACGGTAGTTAACAGGATGCATCAGCCAGCAAAGCCTTTCTTAGATCAGCCAACCCTTCAAGTGTCATACATACAGCCCTCAAAGACAGCTCATCAAAAGTCAACGCTGGTCAAAAAAAGTCAACGCAAAAAAAAAAGTCAACGCAAGACAGTCAACAGAAAGTCAACGCTGCAGATTTAGGGCTTCGGTCAAACTGCTACTTTTTCCTTGATTTTTGTGCCCAGCTGTACGGCCTTCAGAAATCGGATTTTCAGCAAATATTGGAGGTCAAAAGGTCAAGAGTAGACCTCGGTCAACGCTGGTCAACACTCAGCAAAACGGCCCTAAACAGATCCGCAGATTTTCCCCTGCTTCAGCTCCCCACGTGTGAAGGAAAGAGGCCTCCAAAGGCTATCGAACCAATCAGATCACAATAAGAGAATGTGTGATGAGTTGATGAGCAAATGACCTCCAAGTCTATCCAATTTATATCCATCAGTGAGGGTGTGTGACACATCTATTATGCTTGTGAGCCTACATTACAAATCTGGCTGACCTTGCACATGTGTGGAAAATAAAATCAAAATATATGTTCTGCTCATCCAAACAAGATAATCTTTAGATCAATCTTGCACCTCTCCGAAAGAGGAATCCAACAAAAATATGATCATCATCATATGAGCAGTGCAACATGGAGTTTGGACCTAGTTGCCCAAAATTAACACTCCCTCTCAACTAGAGAGAACTCCATCTGTCCACCTATGCCATCAAGAGATCAGTACCATCATGTACCATCATATAGCATCATGTGTCATCCTGTCGTAACTTGCTTTGCTGGCTCTTCTTCGCAAATAGAACAAAAGGTGAGTCACAAAGACATCACGCTTACTGACCCGAAGTCAGCTTAGAGGTTAAAACCTCTCTTGGACTCGAAAAGAGTCTCATACTAACCCGAAGTTAGTTTAGAGGTAAGAATCTCATCATACTTGATCCCAGATCAAGGTGTTGGACATGTGCCATCCTAGACATAGAGAGTATGGCAATCCCTGATGCATCCATCGGTCTTGCTATTGGTCTCTATCCACATTTCCCATCGCATTGGCCAAATGAGAGGTACTTCCCATGAGTCCGAAACTCCATGGGTAGGATGCGTGTGGGGCATAGATCAAAGAGAGGTGAACCAACTCAATATCGAGGCAGAAGCACAACCAAGGTTCGGCAAGCCTAGCCCCGTGTGTGCTTATAGCTCCAAGAAGCTATCCCCAAGCCCCCTGGAGCTCCCAGAGCTCATAGTCCATCTCAAGCAAGACCTTCAGAATAGGGTCTTTCCACGATTCCAAGCTTCTCACGGAAAAGTTGGGATCTTGACCTTCCCTAGGGGCTTCGTGAGAATACCTGTGACCTGCTCATCAGTTCCTATATGATCGAGCCTTACGGCGCCTCGCTGTACCATATCCCGAATAAAGTGGTACCTGATATCAATATGCTTGGATCGATCGTGGAACACGGGATTCTCAGAAAGACGAATCCCACTCTGGTTATCACAAAGGATAACGGTGGTATCTAGCACATGCCCAAATAGCTCACTGAAGAGCTTTCTCAACCAAACAGCTTCACAACAAGCCATACTCGCTACAATGTATTCGGCCTCAGCGGTGCTCAAAGCCACCGACTTCTGCTTCCTGCTCATCCAAGCTATCGAAGCAGAACCCAAGGTGAAGCAACATCCAGATGTTCTCTTGCGATCCACCACATTGCCACCCCAATCGGCATCAGTATATCCATGGAGTCTCAAACTCTCGGCAGTGTATCTCAGCCCATAGTTGATTGTGCCCCGAAGATATCTCAATAGATTCTTGGCACCAATCCAGTGAATGTGATGAGGATCAACCATATGTTGACTCAAAGTGTTCACGGCAAAACATACGCCTGGCCAAGAGTTTACAAGGAACATCGGGGCCCCCACGAGTTGTCGATGCTCGTGGGATTCCCCAGCACGGGCCCAGCAGCGTTTCCACACAACTTCTTAAAGTTGAGTTCCATCGATGTCGACACAAACTTATAGTCCACCATACCAAATCTCTCCAGCAGCTTCATGATATATTTTCCTTGAGAAAATAAAATCTCGCCTGGCCTTTGCCAGACCTCCAAGCCTAGGAAGTAATGCATCAGTCCTAGGTCTTTCATCTCAAATTCGGAAGCTAGCTCCCTCTTACATTGATGAATGAGAGGGTCGGCACCTGTCAGGAAGAGATCGTCCACAAAGAACTAGAATGACAAGACTTTCTCTATCAACCTTAAAATAAAGGTTTAGATTAGCATTACTTCGAGTGAAGCCCAGCTTCATCAAGTAGCTATCTATCCTCTCATACCAAGCCCTGGGGGCTTGCTTCAGCGCATAGAGGGCTTTCTTCAACCTGCATACATGGGTGTCTCTATCTCGTACTTCGAACCCCAGAGGTTGCTCCACATACACCTCTTCCTTTATAGAACCATGCAGAAAAGTGGTCTTCACATCCATCTGATAAAGACTCCATCCTTGCGTTGCAGTAAGGGCAATGATAGATCGGATGATGGTATAGCGGGCCACAAGTGAAAATACATCATCATAATCTATGCCTTCCTTTTGAGAGAAGCCTCGAGCAACAAATCTTGCCTTGCACTTTTCATCACTACCATCAGATCCATGCTTGATCTTATAGAGCCATTTCAAGGTGACAACAGATTTGTCCTTTGGTCTTGGGACCACTTCCCAGACATCATTTTTTATAATGGACTCATATTCTTCGTGCATAGCATCCTTCCAAACTTGATGCTTTACAGCGTCTTCAAATGATCTAGGCTCAAATTGTACAATTGTACTCATGGCTGCTAGATACCCTTGGTATCTATTCGGCTTCTTGCTTTCACGGTATGTCCCCCTTGAGGCAATATCTCTCTCGACATCTGCAAAAGTATCCCCGAGCCATGAGGGTCTTCTCTTATTTGAAGGAGGTGGATCAATAGGATCCATGTGTCCTTCAACATCGGGCGTCGGCTCATCCTTCATCTCTTCTTGCTTCCTTGCTTCTTCATCTTCTTTGTCTTCCTTGGAGCTAGAAAGATTTCTCACTTTCTTAAGGGCAGCATCTTCATCGAAGGTGACATCGTGGCATATCTCCACTTCTCTTTGACTAGGCACATAGATTCTATATGCCTTCAAAGTGTCACTGTAGCCCACAAACATTCCCTTCTTTCTAGAAGCATCCAGCTTGCTTCTCTTTTCTTTCTGCACATGAAAGTAAAGAGGACAAGCAAAAACTCTAAAATGAGAAACATCAAGTTTCTTACCAAAGAAGACTTCTCCGGGAGTTTTGGAGTCCAGAGCGAAATGTGGGCATCTATTTTGAATTGTACACCGCAGTGTTCGCAGCTTATCCCCATAGAAACTTCGAAAGACCTTGGTCACATAGCATACCGTGGGCAGCTTCCACAATGGTCCTGTTCTTTCATTCAGCAACACCATTTTGATTAGGAGTATATGCAATTGTGGTCTCCCTCTTAATGCCAGCTTCTCTGCAAAAGTCATTGAACTCATTTGACTCATACTCGGTCCCATTGTCGGTCCTCAAAACTTTGATTCTCTTCTCAATTTGATTTTCCACCAAGGCCTTGAAGGTACGAAACCATTTGAATGCTTCGTCCTTCTTCTTCAAGAAATATATCCAAGTCTTATGGGAGAAGTCATCTGTAAAAGTCATGTAATAGTAACATCCTCCCAAGGATGTCACAGGCAGCATACCAGATAAATCAGAATGTATCAACTGTAAGATATCAGTTGTCTTTGTGACACTTGAGGGGAATGGTCCCCTTGTATGCTTCCCTTCAGCACAACCCTGACATATACCTTCATGATCATCTTTAAATTCGGGCATCCCTGTCACCACCTTCCTTACTTCAGGAAGGGCTTTGTAATGAAGGTGTGAAAACCTTCGGTGCCATAACTCTGTTTGAAGAGTTGTATCATATGACATAGCCCCCAATGGACTTCCTCCAACCTAGTAGAGTGTATCAACTCTAAAACCAATAGTAAGAGCTTCCTTGAAGTTCTTCTTCCAGATACGTACCTCTCCATCAACAAATGCCACCTTGAACCCTTTGTCTTCCATTGCCAAAATAGACACAAGGTTCTTCTTCAAATCAGGTATGTACAACAAATCTTGTAAACGGAGGACTTGACCTTGAGATAAATGAAGGGTCACAGTCCCTATCCCTTTCACGGGATAGGTGGCATTATCTCCAAGGATAATTTCTAGATTAGTATCCTTCTCAATCAAATCAGAGAGGGCTTCTTTATAACCAATGAGGTGCCTTGAAGCACCGCTATCAATCAACCATACATCCAAGGTGTCGAGAGGAGATGCAGCAGAGAGGGCAGATACAAGAATAAATTCATTTCTTTTATTATCAACAACATTAGACTCATTGTACCTGGAATTTCTTGACCTCTTGAAAGGTTGCCCATTTCCACTACGATCAGAGGGAGCCTTCCTTTTTCCTTTGAACCTATTGTTCCTCTGAATGCCATTCCCCCTAGAGTTGTTGTTGTCATCCATGGGAGAGTCCATTCTATTAGGGCACTCTCTTGCATAGTGACCAAACTTGTTACAAGTGTAACATCTTCCCTTCCTTCCTTTGGGCCCCGCTCTTCCATGGTTTTGATTTCTCGGACCATCATTGTTCCTCTTCTTTGCATGAGCGGTGAAGGCGGTAGGGTCACCTCCATTTCCATTAGAGAGATGATCTCTCTCCATCATTCTTGTCTCCTCTTGAGTGCATCTCGTCAAAATTTCATCAAAATACGGAATCACATTATTATTATGAATAGTGGTAATGAATACATACCAATTACGTGAGGAGACCTCCAAGCGCAATGAGAACCATCTCTCGATCAACTATTTCTTCTCCAATAGCTAGAATATTGTTCTTGATTTCGGTGAGCCTCATAAAATAGGATTGAATGGATTCATCCTTGCCCTTCTTAGTATTCTTCAATTGATTCTTGAAGAAAAAGAACTTGATTAGCATTGCTAGCCACGAACATGCTAACCAACTTATCATACATCTCTTTAGATGTGCTCGACTCAAAAATGTAAGCAACCAAGTGCTTATGAATAGAATCCCGAGATAATCATCTTTGCTTATCTATACTTCGTCTTTGTGGCAACAGTGCATTTGATGGAGGCTCTTGAATCTTCCCCTGCACATCATAGTCCATGACATCTTGATCTTCTAATGCCAAATCCAAAGACATCTTCCATGCATGATAATCGGACTTATCAGTCAATTTATCATTGACCCTTGAAACCCTTGTAGGTTGAGGAGGCCATTGGTCCTTGATAGGATTTCTTCTTTGGTGATTGCTTTTCACACTAGCTTGGGCTTTGTCTTCACCTCGACTCTAATCCCATGTTAAATTTTGATAGACATGGAGTGTTCTATGCTTAATGCAAATTTACTTCAATCTTTTCTTAGGCCCGATTCAATTTAGCGATCACATAAACATGAAAGTAAAATGTTGATAGAACACAATAATAGATCAACGAAGACAAACCAATAATATAGATCAGATTTGACAATTCTTCTTGTCTAGCAAAGATATAGGATAGTGACAGATTACGACGATCAACGGATGCGTCAACCAAAGCAAAGCCTTTCTTAGATCAACCAACCCTCCAAGTGTCACACATACGACCCTCAAAGATAGCTCATCAAAAGTCAACGTTGGTTAACCAAAAGTCAACGCATGATAGCATCGGAAAGTCAAAGCCGCGATTTAGGGGCTTTAATCAAATTGTTCATTTTTTTCCTCGATTTTTGTGCCCGCGCAGTACGACCTTCAAAAATCGGATTTTCAAAAAAGACTAGAGGTCAAACGATCAAGGGTTGACCACGGTCAGCGCCGGTCAATGCTCAAGAACGTGCCCTAAACAAATCCTGATTTTCCCCAACTTCGACTCACATGTGTGAAGGAAGGAGGTCTCCAAAGGCTATCGAACCAATCAAATCACAATGAGAGTACGTGTGATGAGTTGATGAGAAAATGACCCCTCAAGTCTCTCCAATTTATATCCATCGGTGAGAGTGTATGACACATCTATTAGGCTTATGAGCCTACATTACAAATACGGCCGACATTGCACATGTGTGGAAAATAAAATCAAAATAATAATATATGTTTTGCTCATCCAAACAAGATGATCTTTAAATCAATCTTGCACCTCTCCGAAAGAGGAATCCAACAAAAATATGATCATCATCATATGAGCAGCGATGCGACATGGAGTTTGGACCTACTTGCCCAAAATTAACATAAGCTGGAACAAATTTGCCCAACAATTATAAAAAATGCATACGAACGATAAGCCAAGAATCCGGAATTGTCTTAATGATTTCATTGTGTTTCGTATAGACTAGACGCCATATTTCATTATATTTTTTGCTCCACCCCTAGTACTTTGTCACTATCTTCTTCATTGACCTATTTAAACTTCTAGGAAATCGAGTAAATAAACAATAACAAGGAATGTGTCTAAAATGAACACAAAGTTATCCCAAGTTTAAAAAAAAACTTTTGCCCCAAATACAAAAGAAATAAAAAAATCAAAGGACATAACAAATTCATCCGCATTTCAAGAATTACTATCACTATTCAGCTGGCTTGAATTATTAAGCATACAAATAGCTTTGAAAACAAGTACCAAATCTTCATAATTCAAATATCAATCACATGTGAAATTCTATCTAGCGAGTATCATGGTTTACTTCTACTTGATTTAAATTATACAAGTTATTTTTAGAAATTAGATTCGAGAAACACCGAAGAAAACACAACTAACTGTCTACACATGTAGATCATTCACCGAATACTATGCTCATTCAACAAAGTGACACATGGAATTTTTGGACATAAGTCCCCCAGAAAAACCCAAAGCGAGAAAAACCGATGCAACGAGATATGAGGGTTTATTTTATTAAGTAGATTTTGAGTATAGTAAAGTACGGGTTTCCGGATCCGGAAAACCCTGACGGAGAATAAAAGAAATTTGCGACTAACCTATTGTTCTAAAGACCAAATATCCCGACTAATCCACACCCTCAAACGAGATTTACAAGACTCGGCACTGGATGCGGCCCTAGAAACCCAGTGCCCGCTCGAAAGCCCCAATGTCGACCCTTGCTAGGGCTCCGTGTGCCACTATCGTCGCACGGAGAAGGACTACGTAACCCCGGAGAGGGTGACATAGGCCTTACACTCTAGGTTGCGGGGAAGCTTCAAACCCCCTTCGCTCCCGTTTCCGAAACGCGCTCCGTGCGGGGGCGTTTCGGAAACACTCGAAACGCGCTCCCGAAAACGCTTCCGAGGGGAGCGTTTTTCGAGCGCGTTCGAACTCGTTAAACGCTCCCTGTTTTTTCGGGAGCGTTTCCGAGAGCGCTGGGAGCGAACGCTCCCCGAAAGCGCTTCGACGTTTAAAAAACGCTTCGGAGCGTTTTTTAAACGTCGAAAGCGCTCGGGGAGCGTTCGCTCCCGAATGTCTCCGGGATATATTTAATTAATAAATGAGATAACAAAAAACACAAAAAAAAGACAACAACAACGTTTCTGCCGCACGGAAATTTTTTTAGGGGAAAAAATCGAATTGTTTAAAAAGTTTCATTTTAGTTTTTATCGTTTGTTAAAGCTGCTGAGAGAGCGAGAACAAGAGTTGAAGGAGAGCAAGGAGCAAGGGCAACGGGAGAATTGCGAAAGAAAGAGGTAGGGCCTTCTAATCCAATTTAGTATTTTCTAGGATGAATTTGTAGATTGTTTAAAAATGAAAACTTCAATTTTTCTTGAATGTTGCATTTTATTGGATTTAAAACTTAAAAAAATGAATTGTTTTTTTCCTATGTTGCATTTCCTATTCCCATTTGGCATTTTTCCATTGGTTTTTGCAGAGCTAGAAACTTGAAACTTGTTTCCATCATGGCTATATGGCTAGGGATTTTCCTCATGTTAGTTCCTTTCTTTGTGATAATGGTGTTGGAGAGTGCTAGAAGAAAGAGGCAAATCGGAGAAGAGGAGGATGAAGAGGAGGGTTATGGTGGATCCGAAGAAAATCCTGAAGAGGAGGAGGATTATCTTTCGAGGAGGAAGTGGGGAGTGGAGAACTCCGAGAACATAGATTCCCCAACTAAACAAGACCAAACTCCTTTGTGGAAATATGTTCGAGAGAATGGAAGGAGGGAAAGGTGGTGGAACCACTAAATTTATTTGCCCCCTCGTTGCAATAAACAATACCATGGTTCATACACCCAGTCCCGAGAAGGCACCTTTGTGGGATAATGCCGGGGGATGGAACTAAAAATCTTGGAATCAAAGTTTGTGCTTTTGTGCCGAGCACCACAGAGACAGAGATATATAGGAAGGAAGAGGGGGTTGCCCTACGAGAGATCTAGGGTTTCATTGATTCGAGCCCAACACATCATGGACAAACAAGTTCAACTTCCACCCATGCGGTGGTTTTGGAAACAGATGGCGGATTAAGGCGTAGAACCATATCCGATTTCCTAGACGAAGGGTGTAGGAATGATGTGGATTCAAAAGTTTACCTCGGTTTCTATATGCATGTGGGGTGCCATTCAATGTTCTTCGCTCACCTTATTGGCATGAAATGGTTTATGCCATTAATGATGCCCCCAAAGGATACAAAAGCCCCGGGTATGACAAGGCCGAGCAGTGGGTCTTGATCATGAAAGAGCTAAAATAAACAATTCTTTGGCTAGAATGACAAGTTCGTGGAATGAGCATGGAGCTCGTCCATTGTCTCGATGGATGGACCAATGTAAAAGGAAAACCATTGATAAATGTTTTTGGTCATGTTTCGGTTAGTGGTGCGGTCTTCACTGGCACTTATGATTATTCGAGATAAATTCAAAAAGCCGGCATTGACATTGCGTGAACCATTACTTGATATAATTGAAAAGACTAGGCCATACAATGTCATACGGGTCATCATCGATAATGCTCGCTAAGCGTAAGGCGGCAGGAGCAATTATTGAGGATAAATACCCCAACATTTTTTGGTCCGGGTGTTTGGTTCACACAATGAACCTTTTGATGCATGATATCATCAAAAACAAACAACCTCAATTCAAATGGCTTGGTGATTTGTACAAGAGAGGTAAAAAAATGATCAAATTTATTACAAATCATAGCAATACCCATGGGCTTTTTCAGTACTCACTCCAAATTGGAGTTGTTGAAAATAGCAAAAACTAGATTTGCTAGCTATTACCTCACCTTGAGCGCCTTTTGAAGGTAAGAGAGTCATTGGTCGCAATGGTATCAAGCCCACACTGGGCGGCTATTAAAGGACAGGGCGGCAACAATAATCGATGAGCAAGGTTTCGAACATGTGGAGGAGACCGCCCTTGACCATCATGTTTTGGGCACGTATGAGGGAAATTGTGAGTTTTACCAAGCCCATTTATAACATGATTCGCTTTGCGAGATACTTGATAAACCGTTGATTGGAGAGGTTTATGAGCATGTTGGAATCATAGCATGTTGGAGAGGTTTATGAGCATGTTGGAATCATAGCATGTTGGAGAGGGTTTATGAGCATGATGGAATCATAGCATGTTGGGGGCAAATAAAAGATATTGTTAAGGATAATGATCCCAACTTGTATGCTATGATTCATGAGCTGTGTGTGTGCATGGTGTAATAAACTCAATGTTCCACTACATGCTTTGGCATATATCCTTACGCCAAAATATTACTCTCCATCTTGGTTGGGCCAACTCTGCACACGGAGGTGGGGTTAGGATGAAACCTCACACGAGATCCGAGGTACAAGAGGGGGTACATGAAGGCATTGGACAAATTGGTACGACGGGGAAGAGTGTGCTAGATTGCGCCTTGAATTAGGCAAATACTTCGCTGTACTCGCTAACTTTGGTTCTTACCATGCAATGGAAGAGCGAGACAGATTTGATGCTCTCACATGGTGGGAATCATATGGCGGCATGGGACTTTTGCCAAAGTTGGCTAAAAAAAGTTCTCTCACGGAGTTGTGAACACTTCTTCGCGAGAGGTGTTGGAGCACCTACGACTTTATACACAATGTGAGAAGAAAGCATGTCGAATGAAAACCGAGTTGAAAGCTTGGTTTATGTGCATTATAACTTGAGGTTGTTGAGCCATTACTTTGCGATCGGGCAAATGAGGATCAATCATACGAGTGCTGGGACAACAACCCGGAGGATGATAATTTGGAGGACGGCACGTTACATCCGGAAGAATTGAGACGAACTTTATAGGGATGATGATGAAGCATCGGCGGCACCACCACACACGGGCCGGTCCCCACCATCTACCGGTAGCGATGCCGGTGCCGAGTGCTGGTGCGGTGCCACTCCTCGATATCACACTCGTTGTTCCTTTGCGGATCCAACCTCCACCTTCTAGTCGTGGTCGTGGTACTCCACGAGAGTACTAGAAGACCAACATTTCCTCGTGGCTCACAAAAAATTAGACATTTCTCGTGGGCGTGGCAAGGGGCCGACGGATAAAATATATTTGTTGTTTACTATTTTCTATTTGTTGTTGACAGAGTTGAACAGCTTGAAACTTGACTCTTTCTAATTTCATATATTTAATGACAATTTAAGTTTGAAGTTTGAATTTGAAAGGTGAAACTTTGAAGTTGGCATTTATAAGTTTACTGTTTACAAGTCATTATGAATTATGGATATGATGCTTCATGAAAGTTATATGGTGATCAATGAATCAATGATGATAAATGTTATATAATATCAATGATGATAAATGTTATATATTGAATTTTGAAATCAATGAATCAATGATGATAAATGTTATATATCAATGATGATAAATGTATATTGAATTTTTGAAATCAATGAATCAATGATGATAAATGTTAGATATTGAAATTTGAAATCAATGATGATAAATGTTATATATCAAATTATCAATGATGATAAATGTTATATTGAATTTTGAAAGCTTGAAACCTTCAGATTGATGATTTGCGAGACTCAAGAGTCAATATGTTGTATTCTTCCAACTCGTGGGCGTGGTTGATGAAAATTATAACTTCTAGATGATTGATGTTATATGTTTCAATCTATGTTTTTATGTTTTTTATGTCTAATTCATCATTCTACATGTTTTTTTGACATATATGCATCAAAATATAAAAAATAATAAAAATATTAAAATATATATATAAAAAAACGCTCCCGAAAACGCTCGGACCCGAAAACTTTTAAAAATGGCGCTCGCGCCTCGCTCCCGCTCCCGCTCCGGTTCCAAGTAACCTTGCTTACACTAGCGGGAGGCCCTGCGTAATTATGAAACCCTTTTGGAGCTGCAGACGTTGTCCCTGCGATAGAGGTTGACGCATTCTGCTGTTGTTCTCTGCTCCTCTACATTGTCCTTGTTTGTTGCTCCTCAACCTCTTATCGACTCTTGGCTCCCGAATCAAATCATCCCCTTAGCTAATACTACCCCCTCGCCTGAGAAAAACTCTTTCGAAACTCTTAGCAAACCTTGCCCTAAAATTCCAGATCCCGTTCTCTCAACTCGCCTATGTGTGTGTGTCTCCAAGTCGACCCTCAAGCCTCTCGTTATACTTTTTCATTGATCTCATCAGCTGCACGAGATTAAAACACTCATCAACGTCGAGATTTAAAAAGCTCGCTTGATCCATGTCTTCTAGAACATTTCAGCACATGTGTTAATTAATTCACTTTAATTATTTAATTTTTCCTAAGTTTAGACTTGGGAAATCCATTAAAATAATTAATTATTTAAATAACTTGAACACCAACTGAAATTTCTCAAAACACTTTTTTGGGTTTTAGAGTTCAAGTGTGTCTTAGCCCCCTCCCAAAAAATTTCATGGCTAGAGCACACCCAATGCTACACCAACTATACAAAATCTCAACACGACCAGTCTAGACATTTTTCACCGAGTGAACACTTTTATCCCCTATGAGCTTTCCCATGTATGTTGAACTCTCAAGGGCTAGACCCACTTGTGAAAGAAGTTAAAAGGTTCAATTCATAAAATCCATCCCATCTTAGCATTACATTTTTTATGGTTAGCATGCCATTCTTGCAAACAGGAAGGTTTTCTATTGATAATGATTTGTGTGGACAGTTTTTTTCCCTTTTCTTGCCTGTAACTCGTCAGTTCCTTGCCCCTGAATTGAGATGGTCGATTTCTTTCAAGATGAATCTCAAATTCACCCAATGAGAAAAACCTAATGCAAACTGCCAGTGAAAATAATTCAGCATGGTCAATAATATTTCATACAACGTTCCACACTATCTGATCGCAAAAAAATGCACCCTTCAATGACAATCAATATCTCCGAAATGAGTATGAGCCGAATTCAAAAAAAATGCCTCTATTTATTCCCATATGTTGCAAAATGTTGAAAATATAGTAACACTTTACTCAAATGCTTCGAAAGGCCATGTTAGGATAAAAAAAATATAAGTTTCTCAACACAATAAATTGGAAATATTTGGCCAGGACTAACCTTTCTTTTGATCTATATCACTGTGATGTTTATTTTTCCTTACACAGGCACTTTTTAGAAAATCATTTTGGCGATATGATGCAAATTTGAAACCTATGTTCTCGAAGAATTAAATATATTTTTGTATCTTTCAATATGTAACTAACAGGACTGTTGGTGGTGATTCACAGAAATTTTTTTCCTTTTTGCCTCCAGCTATGTTTTCAACCTTTTTAAAAAAGTTTATAGATATAATTCTGTATAAAAGTGAGTGAAAAAATGGCGAGCAGTTTCTTGCTTTTCCTCTCTGTAAACTACATATGGAGATGATATGGCATTCACAGTGCAATGAGCACTTTACTATGATTTTTTTCTTTCTAAGCTCTTAAACAGACACTTGCTTTTTTCTTTCATAAAAAAAATCAACTGGAAATTAAATATCATTTTCCCTTCACATATCTTTAAAGATTCTACATTCTATCAGAAGCACTTACTTTTTTCAAGCCAAATTTGCAAAAAATCATATACCATTCACCTTAAAATACCTCTTGGATCAGAGCACACATTGCTCAGCCTATTAAAAACATATATCTCAATACAAGCAATAGCTTAGAAAAACTAAGCGGCATCACCCTTCAAATCTACCAGAAGCAAATGCGCCTATCAAACAATAATGAATGTTAAAAACCCTGTAGTGAAATTCCTCCTTCTGCATACTTCTTAGCCTTAACAGGTTTACAATGCTGGTAGCCTTTGTAATACAGGAAATGCAGTTGTTTATATGGTCAGTGTAAGCCCCTTATCAGCTATTGAAGAACGAGCAGCTTGTTTGTTTAGACAATGCAGGGTAGTACAGTGGCCAATAGTAAAGACTGCAAAAAAAGTAGGAATGTAAAGAGCAATGTTGGATCAGAGTTACCATACTTGCAGTTTAACTCGTGCTAAGCCTCCAAACAGAGATCAGATCGGCCTCCAAACAATCCGATTCAAATCAGGGCGACTCAAACTTTTGTTGACCATACTTGACTCGAGTCAAACTTGTAAGTCCTGAATTTGACTCATCCGAGTCCCCAAGATGCCTTTAAAATCCCTTTTTCAGTGCAATTCCAGTCACTTTTTCAGCCTGTTTCAGAAAAAATTTCTCTCTGCAAGTTGACTACAAGAGCCCTTTTCAGTGCAATTCTAGTCACTTTTTCAGCCTGTTTCAGCAAAAATTTCTCTCTGCGAGTTTGTAATATTCCCCAAATGGGAAAGCAGCAACATATGAACACAAAACTGGAAATAGCAGTGTAAATCAACTCATTAACATTAGAGACCAATATGGAGACATAACATCATCTATTAGATCAGAAAATAAATATAAAATAGTGAGACATGAACCATATACAACGAGGAAACAAGCCTCCCATAAGCAATCACTCCTGAATATGAACTGCTGCTACAATACAAAATGTCGGGAAGACTGCTACAGCGCAGTTATAAATACACTGCTACAGCAGAGGAATGTACAAAAGATGTAGGGCTGTTATATGCCTCAAAAGATATGACAAATACAGATCTAGGCCTTATACAAACTCCTACATATAACCCGGAAAGGGTTTTCAGAAATACACCCTGTATAAGATGGGATCTAAAGCCCTAGGGCTCAAGATTCACTGCAAACTGAAGCACATGTGTAGAGGGCTGAAATAATGTAGATCTGATGTAGATCCCCTCAAAGGCCTCCTCCAATGAAAGGCTGAACCCTTCAATCACAGGAAAACACTCCAAAGGAGCCACAAGATCCCTCACTCAAGCTGCCCTCCAAAATAATGTAATTTTTTAGCTGGAACAGCGCTGTAAATGATGGGAAATAATTGGTCTGGTGCCAAAGATCTGAAATATGTCCAAGAGCCCTCCAAACTGATCTCTCAAGAGAAGGAATCCTTCCTCCTATGAGAAACTAGCTCAGAAAGTGGGGTTTCTCGACCCTCCACTGCACCACACCCGCAACACGAGCACAATACCTTGCAGAAACTGCCCACGATGAAAAAAAGTTGTAGCTCGGCCTAAAAACCTGAATGTGGAAATGAAAATGCAATGCTCTTCCAAGAGGCCTCTCAAGGAAATAGGTGGGATTCCCGCTCCGGAACACCCGGTGCTAAACAGCACAGACAATCTCAACTAAACAAGCGAAGAATGCCCGAAGCCTAAACAGGACCACATACAAAATAATAATCCAAAAACATCCCCCATATGGTTGTCATCCTCTTCCTTAAATAGATTATGAGCTTCCTTGCCCTTGGCCCCACTCAATTAGGTCATTTCCTCTATGAGATCAATCTCCCTCCAAAACTGCGTTATTCCTCATTTAATAACCTCTCCTCCATAGCAACATTGTTGACTTGGTCAAAGTTGACTCGGTTCAACATGATCCAACCCCCGTTCACACTCAAAGGTGCTTTATTTAGGCACTTTAGAGGGTCTCATTTCACCCTTGAAGTGTTTTTATTGCTGCTAAGGAGATTAATGGGTCTCCCCTGCCCACTTATTCACCTACCTAGTGACAAAATGATCTATAATATTCCATTTAGCTAAAGGCTAAATTTTTTGGAATATTACGGTCCTCCCTCCAAAATGTTGTTTGTCCTCAAGCAAGCGTAAAAAGTGGAGCAAAATTCCTCCCCTCCTCTTGTGGCCTCTTCATCAATAGTCCCCACCACTTTGCTCAAAATAATCCGAAATTAATCTGCCCCGCCCCCAATGTCTCCTCCCAAGGATGCAAAACCAAATGGCTCACATCATGAGAAAGTAGAAGGTATAAATGGAAACCTTCTTACTATCCAATGGCCTCCTCAAGGTAGGAGTGATGACAAGCATAGGGGATCTCATTCCCAATAAGAGACTCCCATCTCCATGCTATCATCCAAATGAAATGAGCCATCCTAGGTTGCTCATCAAAGAAATCCTCAACCTCCGAGTTCATGCAATGTATTGGGGTTGTATGGAGAGACTAGATTTTTTCCACCCATGTTGTTTCTCTCTCCATTTATGATATTTATGGGGTTGTTTTTGATCTTGGGGCTGAAATGTTATGGTCTCCAAGAATGTCCCAACTTACCCCCCTCAATCAAAACATCCATGAAGTGCCTTTCTCAATAACTCAAGTTCTCCAAATGGCTCCTCCCACATGAAGACAAGACGTGCGGTGTGGCATTCATGGTTTTCCCATTATTTCTCCTAAAAATATGTAACATATGAAATATGGAGAATCATACTCCCAATGGGCACCTCCAACTCTTGTGCCATTCTCCGAACAAAGCTTCTCATAAAAATAAGAGCATCACCAATACATGGAAGCAAAAACAAATAGAAATAAGTTGCCATATGACAACCTAGGGAGGTGGATCATAGTTCCACATGTGGAACCAACGCAGTGCATCCCTTAACGCACTCTCAAAACAAAGTTTAACAAGTGTCCTTTCAGCCACTTGTTTGCTACCACAATCATCCTACAAGATGGGATCATAAAAGTGAAATTTGGTGCCAATGGTGCACACCAAGAATCATGTGGCATCTCCCCCAACCACCAATAGATTGGCCAACATCAATGCTCGCAAATGGCCTCAAGTACATCACAATACAATATACAAGAAGGAATGATCCTCCTTGGTACAATATGTTGCTCACAAAAAGTAAAGGAGTACAAATCACAATGCATACATGTACATCCTCTACTATGCACCTTGGTCATTGAGTCAGAAATGGCTCAAATGAAAGTTCTCCCTCACTCTCAATAAGTAGGGAAGTGGTTATGACAACCTCTCCATCATCATCCAGCTATGCATCTCTCCATATGCTAATATACATCCCTGTTGGATGCCCTCCCAAGTGAACTCCTCCATCAAGGAATGATATGCATCAAAGTGCATGGAAAGAAAGTCCACATGTGATACATGTAACGACTTCTCCTTGAGCTCAGGCTCTAGTCAAGAAGACTCCACCATAAGAATAGATGACCTCATCATCCACCATGTATCTATCATCTCCCTTTGGGTCATCAAGAATCATGCAAGCACCAAGATCCTTGGAGTACTCTACCAAAAGTTGAGACCTCCAATATGGATCAATCCTCCTAAGAGACAACGTTGCAGAGCGAAATGTGAAGCTCCCCACATCGTCGTTGTCTTTTCCTTTGACATCCCTCATGCCAAAGTCATCCTCCCAAAAATGCTCGCTATGCCCATCGTGCGACTGCTTATGCTCAAGTAGAATTGGTTGCCTTTGGAAGTTGGCCTCCCATGAGAAGCTATCATCCAAAAAGAACCTCCGATCCGGGCCAATGTAAGCATGAGTGGTCTCCATCTACTCCAATGTATGGAGGATTCCTTCCTCAAAGGAAGTACCCGTTGTTTCTCCAAATCCATGGAGCAACTCCCTTGCACCATGGTGGTGCCATCCTCCATCACCGCAACAACTTACGTCGCCGTAGAATATGTAGTGAGAGTGGGTAATGTCTGAAAAAATGGGAGAGTGTATCCCTCCTCCTTGAGTCTAGCCCCAAACTCTCTGTCTTGCACCAAGTCCTCCCAAGGTCCTCACCCCTCTAGAATCAATGAGTGGTGTAACCAAATGTGAAGCATCTCTCACCATCCCCCGATCTAGTGGTCTCCCTGGTGGAATGTCTCCATGCAATGAGACATCAATATCAAGAGTAGATCGCATATATGAATGGACAACTTTGTCCTTGCCCTCAGCTGCGCAAATCAGCCTGCCTCTTCGTGCATCAACCTTCGAAATAGATAGGGGGTGTGTGCTCCTAGTCATATGATGTTGGCCATCCTCCCTACCTTCTCCTTTCATCCGCAAGGTTTCACAATCTATCAATAATGGCACATGTTGTTCATGGAGTGTGCCTTGATCTCCACACATGAGATCCTTTGGAACTCCTTGTGAACGTACAAGAATCCCTCTTGTTGGAGCAAATGCTCCATCTTCCTCTACATGAGGTACTAGATATGCTCTAGATATGACTAAAGTCTTTGTTACCTCTAGCCTTCTCTTTCTCTTTAATATGAATGGGAAATTTTTCAATAAGAGGATCCTCTTTTGAAAAAGGGATCTTCATGCCCTCTTTTCGAGAAGTATGAGATAGAGATCTTGCCTCTAGCAAGGTTTTATGCAAGATGTTAGCCTCTTCAACAGCTTTCAAGTAGAGTTGGGTTTATAGATCCTTCCAACCCATGCAAAGTTTTTTGTTTGTTTTGGTTTGTTTAGCTCCACCAAAGGTGTTTCGTAATGTTTCTCATCAAACCTTTCCACTATTTTCTTAGTGAACTTTGCATACGTAGATGTATTTGCATTTTTTAATGAACAAGATTCAAATATCCACCAAGCATAGGCCTTCCCTTCAAAATGCGATATTGCTACTTTGATGGCTTCATTCTCTAAAACTTGGTGTTGTTTTGCAAATAGGTGTCTAGCTCCTCCACCCAAGCCCTTAGGCTCGAACATTTAGGTGAACCATCAAAAATAGATAGAAAGAATCTACCCACATCATGTTGCTTGCTCCTTTTGCTTCTTTCCTCCTTGATCTTGCAAAACCCTTGAAAGTTTAGATGATCTTTGAACCTCTTAGATTGAGATTCATACTCTTGCAAATAATCACCAAGAGTCTCTTTCTTTGGCATTCCATCTTCTTCCATCTCCCTCATAGTAAATCCGGACATAAGATCTGCTATTGGTGAATCATAATGTGTGGTTGCATGCTCACACTCATCATGTAAAAATCTAGAGTTTGCTTTAGATTCAAACTCTCTTGGAGATTCTCTACACATCTCCCTTCTCATCTTCTTAATATCTCCCTTGATGCTCTGCATAGTTTGAAAAAAGAAGCTTTGAGAGCTCCTCTTCCCCTCTTCCTCCAAATAATGGAGTCATGACCTTGTTTTCTCTCGTACATCTCATCTTCTTGTGAGAAGCTCCTCCTTATGGTGACATATTGGTCGAATGCACATGGTCGAGCCAAGATTATCTGTCGTGATACCACTCGTAATATTCCAAATGGAGAAGCAACAATATATGAACACAAAAGCTGGAAATAGCGAGTGTAAATCAACTCATTAACATTAGAGACCAATATGGAGACATAACATCATGTATTAGATAAGCAAATCAATACAAAATAGTGAGACATGAACCATATACAATGAGGAAACAAGCCTCCCATAAGCAATCACTCCTAAATATGAACTATCTGCTACAATACAAAATGTTGGAAAGAATGTTATAGCGCGAGTTATAAATACATGCTGCTACTGACAAAGGAAGGTACAAAAAGATGTAGGGTTGTTATATGCCTCAAAAGGTATGACAAATACGGATCTAGGCTTTATACAAACTCCTACATAGAACCGGGAAAGGGTTTTCGAAATACACCCCTCGTATAAGATGGGATCTAAAGCCCTAGGGTTTGAAGATTCACACGCAAACCGAAGCACATGAGTGTAGAGGGCTAAAATAATGTAGATCCGATGTAGATCCCCTCAAAAGGCCTCCTCCAATGAAAGGTTGAACCCTTCAATCACAGGAAAACACTCCAAAGGAGCCACAAGATCCCTCATCGAAAGTCGCCCTCCAAAATAATGTAATTCCCGACGGGGAACATCGCCGTAAATGATGGGAAATAATTGGCTCGGTGCCAAAGATCTAAAATATGTCCAAGAGCCCTCCAAATTGATCTCCCAAGAGAAGGTATCCTTCCTCGTATGAGAAACTAGCTCAAAAAGTGGGTTTCTCAACCCCTCCATCGCAACACGACGACAATACGTGCAACCGCCCTCTGATGAAGAAAGTTGTAGCTTAGTCCGAAAGTCTCGAATGTGGAAATGAAATGCAATGCTCTTCCAAGAGGCCTCTCAAGGAAAGAGGTGGGATTCCCAGCTCGAGAACACCCGGTGCTACATAGACACGACGATCTCAACTAAACAGTTGAAAAATGCCGAAATCTAAAACGAGACCACATACAAAATAATAATCCAAAAGCATCCCCCATATGGCTGCCATCCTCTTCCTTAAATAGATTATGAGCTTCCTTGCCCTTGGCCCCACTCAATTAGGTCATTTCCTCTATGAAATCAATCTCCCTCCAAAACTGCGTTTTTCCTCATTTAATAACCTCTCCTCCATAGCAGCGCTTTTGACTTGATCAAAGTTGACCGGTTCAACATGATCCAACCCCCTGTTCACACTCAAAAGTGCTTTATTTAACCGCTTAGAGGGTCTCCTTTCACACTTGAAGTGTTTTTATTGCTGCTAAGGAGATTTATGGGCTTCCCTACCCACTTATTCCCCTACCTAGTGACAAAATGATCTATAATATTCCATTTAGCTAAAGGCTAAACTTTTGGAATATTACAGAGTTGACTACAAATAACAAACAGAGCCACAAGAGTATATGTGTATCTCTTTATTTTTTTGGTACTTGCTGAATTTTTCCGGATTTATTCCTGATCCAATTCAAAATCTTCCTCTTTTGCCAATTCCGAGTCTGGTAACATTGTGTTGAACATCCTTTCTATAATATTATTTTAATATTGATAAAGTCTCCCATCTTCCCTTGGCGAAAAAGCACTGAACATATTACATTAACAGGATGCTATCCAAAATGGCACTATTCATTTCAATTTGTCATTGTTTAATTGTGTGTGCAAAATGAAATGGCCTTGCATTGTGTCTTTTTTGAACGACTTATTCCAGATTTTTAGAGTATTACAATTTTTACTCGCATGATTATAATTTCGCCTGCAATTCGATGAAATATAACAGTAACTATGGGTGGTAGTTATGGTGAAACACCTTATGAAATTGCAGAGTTGGCACGAGTACTTAACTAAAGAAAATTGAACTGAAGATCTGTGTCGTCAGACTCAATTTAAAATACAACCCCCACACACAGAAGATCGACAGAATAATAAAATTGTCATTCCCATCATGTGCTTTAACAAGTCGATTGCATTGAGACACCGAATTAAAAAAAATACATGTCAACAAGGGTGTTTAGTTAGGAAAGAGGGGTGTTACATAATCCTACCAACGTTCGAATCTCAGAGATGCGTTTCGCCCCTCGGAGTCAGGGAACATCTTGCGAAGCAAAACATGACAAGCAACCGAAGGCTAGATTGAACGTTAAAATTTCCATATTGGCCATGGGTTCGATTTCCACACAGTGATGATAGTAAGCATCTTGTCAAATATAAATAAATAATTATCAGCACTATAATTGAATTAAGAAGAATATTGCCTCTAAAAAAACAGAGCTTTCTAACGGGTAGAATCTCTACCTCTCAAACCCAAGATGGAGGCGCCAGCAACAAAGCCACCAATGGCTCCGTTCCAGAGGTCCTCTCAAAATTTCTCAACCAAATGATCGGTCAATGCAAAAACCCATCCGATTGCACCAATTGTGAGACCACAGTTTCACAGTCCTGATCATACCCGGAAGGGAAACGCTCCTTTCAACCTTGGGCACATCGTACCATATGGCCACCACAGCTCCCCAGACATACCCCCAACGAAACCACTCATCGTGCCACTGAACGTCTTAAACGTTAAACCGTAGGCGTCTTCCATCCTTATCTTCTCTATAGGATCCATTTCCACCGGTATCTTGCCTTGCAAAATCCTCAAAAAAATGAAAGTCTTTCATATTAAAACCCTAGATAAAGATTTAGGTTTGATTCCCAAAAAGGACTATATAGACAAATCCTTTTGATTACACAGAGAGAATAACGTAATCTGTCCACTGTTTCTGTGAATTTATAGTTTCGAAACAAATTTAATGTTTAAGTCGCTCCTGCACAGAGCTTTCCAGGCTGAAATGCTACTTACCGAAAAGCGATCCTGAAAATAATTGAAGTCCTCGGCAGTTCCAAAGAGGGTTTGGTGGAAAATATTGTACCTGGCTTATTTTTCATTTCTCACCAACAATAAATCTTATACACTAATTTAATATTTAATTAATTTTATATATCAATTTAATATTTAATTTTTCATAAACAATAAATTTTATACACTAATTTAATATTTAATTAATCTTATACACCAATTTAATATTTAATTTGATTATCATTTTCAAAAAAAATTAATATCTAATTTAATTGTCACTTTAAAATAATAATAATAATATGAAAATCAATTTTAAATTTAAAAATTTATATGGATTAAAATTAATATCTAATTACGGTCGAAAGCAGTGACGAGGGTTTGAAGCGCGACGAAGTTCCCTCGGTAGATTTCGGGTGATCGAAGTACAGGCAGCCACAGTGGACTGGCCTCACCATGATGGCCTCATCGGGAGGAGGGACGCCCCCCTCCTACCGTAACATTGTTAGCGGTGACCACTCTCAACGACCATCTCAGGCATAACCAATTCAACAACAGACAGCCCCAGTACTGGGAGCAGCATGGCAAGTGAAGATGAAAGGAAACTGTTTACCAAGGGCGGTTAAAAAACCAAGATTTGTCATTCCGGAGAAGAAATTGGACGAGTATCGTGGATACATGAAGAATCATGCTCTAATTTGTAAGTTCATAGGTATTTGGCCCTCAGAAAAAGAATTACTGAAATGGATTCAAACAAAATGGCAGCCCAAAGGTCACATTGATCTGAAATTAGGGGCGAAAGGTTTTTTACAGTTATTTTTTCCAATTTAGAAGATAAAGAATGCATTTTTGATGGAGGGCCCTATTTTTACAGCAATGCAGGGCTTTTCCTCCGACAATGGGAGGAATGTTATAACCCTGAATAGGAGCAATTTCTGGCTGCTCCAGTCTGGGTTCGGCTTTTTGGGCTCCCCATGGATTTTTGGGACCCAGAAATTTTGGAGGGAATAGGAAATTCTTTAGGTTCTTTTGTTAAAATTGCAGAGTCCACTGCGCGTGGCCGATATACATCCTTTGCAAGAGTTTGTGTGTACATGAATATCTCGGAACCCTTACCAGAAATGATCGAATTGGAATACGAAGGTAAAGTTTGGCAACAACTTTTAGACTACGAACATATCCCCTTTCGCTGTCGACGTTGCCATGAATATGGGCATTTGCACAAATCTTGTCCTTTAAATGGCCCCCAGCAACAACCTTCCAATGTTAATACCCCTGAGAAGTTACCACGGCAAGATGAGGAAGGGTTTGTTATGGTCTCCAATAAAAAACGCCAAACGCGTCCTGTAAACCCTCGCCCAGGGCCGGCAACAAAACATAACCCCCCTGGCTCAGTATCAATGGAGAACAGGTATGAGGTCTTACAGGAGGAAGGCGAACCGGTAGTCCAAGCAATTGCAATGGAGGAACAGATGGTTGGACAAACGGAGACCATACAGAAAAATCAATCTTCGAAGCGGAAAGCAGGATCGGAAGCAGAAGCATCTGAAGAGACCCCAGTGCAAGACCTCACTCCAATGGAGGCAGAACAATCCAAAGAAGACTTAAGTGTAGAAGAGAAACTGTTGAAGCGCCTTTTGTTTGAATGGCGAAATCTTGACGACCGTTTCATACCAGCCGAGGAAAAGAAATTGTATAAGGAAACTTTTGAGCATTACCTTTCAGAACAAGCCAAGAAAGAAACTCAAGAACAACCAGTAGGTAAAAAGGTGCCTTCCCCTCCAAAGCCAGCAAAAAAGAGAGGTAGACCAACCTTGCAGGAATCAATACAGTTAGTTGGAGAAATGTTGATCAACACGGGCAAGATAATACCGTTAACAACGGTATTCCAACAACTACCCAAGAATCTTTAATGAAGGTGCTCTCCTGGAACATCAGAGGTCTAAACAGCAAGGGTAAACAGAGACATCTGAAAGAGAAATTGCAAGCAGAGAAACCTCAAGTCATTTTATTACAAGAAACCAAAGTTTCGAGACAGAAGCTGCAGTTAATAATGCAATCCCTGAAAATGCAGTATGAAGTTATGGCAATTGATTCGAAGGGCACCTCAGGAGGCATCGCTGTCCTATGGAATGCAGCAGAGGTCAGTGCAGAGGGATGGATAGGCTGCCCCCGAATATTATCGGCTACCTTCCGGCAGATAGGCTCTGAGACTAGAATTCTAATCTCAGCGGTTTATAGACCTCCCATTCCAGGAGAGAGAGCAGACTTTCTTCAAATCATTCGAACTTTGAGTACAATGCATGATGAAAGGTATTGGCTACTAGGGGGGGCTTTCAATATGATATTGAATCTCTCAGAAAAGAAAGGAGGGATACCAAGGGAAGATCTAGAAATGGCTCTTTTCCGCGAATTGCTAAATGACTTATGTTTAGTAGACATCCCCACAGTTAATGGACAGTACACCTGGAATAATCGCAGGGGAGAGCGGCACTAGGTTGCTTCCAGGCTAGATCGATTTTTAGCAATAGAAGATTTATTGACTTTGGATATTTACTATGAAGCTACTATTCTCCCAACTCTAGGTTCTGACCATTGGCCGATTAGACTAGAGATAGATGTCAAAGAAAATCACCCGAATCGACCTTTTCGGTTTGAGCTATTTTGGTTACGAGATCCTGGTTTCATGGAAAAAGTTAAAAACTGGTGGAATTCAAATCCAGTCAGGGGACACAACAAAATGCATTCTTTTCAGCTAAGGTTGAAATAGTTAAAATTAGAAATAAAACGCTGGAACATTGAAGAATTTGGAAACATCCATCAGAACCAAATTCGCCTTAAAGAGAAAATGAAAGATATTCAGCATTTAATTATTCTTCACGGCAGAACAGAGGAGTTGGCTCTGGAGGAAGGGCGCATTGTCAGTGAACAAGAAGAGAGAAGAAAACAAGAAGAGATTCTGTGGAAGCAAAAATCCCGGGTCAATTGGCTGAAAGAAGGAGATCGTAACACTAAATTCTTTCATAAAGCTATGCTACAACATCGCCAACATAACAGAATCTTTTCACTTAAAGCAACAAATGGAGAACATCTAATTAAGCATGAAGAAATGGAGCAGGAATTGACGACACACTTCAAAGACCTCCTAACGGAGCCTATCCCAAATAGGCTTATAGACATACAAAAATTAACTCAGCACATCCCTCGGCTAATTACAAGAGAACAAAATTTGGCCTTGCTACGAGAAGTCACTCTCCAGGAGGTTGAAGAGGTGGTCCTGCATCTCCCCAAGAACAAAGCTCCTAGACCAGATGGATTTACAAGTGAATTATTTAAAGCAGCCTGGACATTTATGGGACCTGATATTCAAGAGGTGGTTGAAGAATCCCGCAGGAATAAGAACGTTTATCCAGCCCTGAATGCAAATTTTCTTACGCTTATCCCTAAAAGCAAGGACGCAGATACTCCAGTGGGCTTTCGACCGATAGCACTGTGTAATATAATTTATAAAATTCTTTCCACAATCATGGTCAATCGCCTAAAGCCTTTTCTTCCTACTATAATTTCTTCAGAACAGACAGGCTTTGTCAAAGGAAGACAAATCCTTGATGGAATAGTGGTTGCCCAGGAAGCAATACACTCTCTTACGAAAGACAAACAGAAAGGATTGTTAATAAAACTGGATTTGTCTAAGGCATATGATCGCATCAGTTGGCAGTATCTCATAGAAGTAATGTGCGCTTTTGGATTTGATGACAGATGGCTCCAATGGGTCAAGTCTTTTATCTCTACGCCACATTTTTCAATTCTGCTGAATGGTAGTCCCTCTGCTCCGTTCAACATATCGAGAGGCCTTAGGAAAGGAGACCCCCTATCTCCATTCTTGTTTATAATTGCAGCAGAAGGTTTGGGAAGAATTATTAAAGCTCATCTAGCCGAAAGAAAGATCCAGGGCCTAAAACTGTGGGGACCTCACCTGCCTCTAACCCATCAGCAATTCGTTGACGATATCCTGCTCTTTTGCATGGCAACGCTAAAAGAATGCAAAGCGATCCTCAGAATCTTGGAAATCTTCATGGATGCGTCAGGTACTCAAATCAACAATGATAAATCGAATGTCTATTTCTTTAATTGTAATGCTGCAGTGCAAAATTTTTTAGCTAGAACCTTAGGATTCCGAAAGGGATCTTTGCCTATGAAATATTTGGGAATGTATCTAAATTCAGGTCCCATTAGACAAGCAGACTGGCAAGACATTCTTACAAGAGTGGAGAAAAGAATTCAGAATTGGGCTTTCAGAGCCTTGAATGCCCCTGGGCGCCTCATTATGCTGAAATCAGTCCTTCAAGCCCTACCAGTATACCAACTATCTGGCAGAGCATGTCCGAAAGGCATTTGCTCTACATTGGTATCCATGTTCAAAAAAATTTAATGGCAGGGAGCACAAGAAAAAAGGAAATGGGCTCTTGTATCGTGGGATAAACTACTTCAACTAAAGATAGCGAGAGGGCTTAGCCTTAGAGACCCTTTCATTTTGAATAATGTGCTCGGAGCTAAGTTATGGTGGCACTGGCTATTGGGAGGGCCGGATCTATGGAAGAACATCTGGCAAACTAAATATGTTATGCCACACACAATCTCTGGCAGATTGAAGATAGACACAGTCCCAAAAGGCTCTTTAATCTGGAATTTGGCCACCACAAATAGGCATTTAATCAGAATGCACAGCTTCTGGGAGATAAGAGAAGGAGGTACAACCCTATTTTGGGAAGACTCATGGCAATAAAGAGAAAAATTGTTTACTCGCTTAGACTTGGGGGAAATCTTCTTATACACAAACACACCAACTCAGCGTTTAGTACAGCATTATTGGTGTCCAAATAATAATGATGTCTGGAGAAAGTGGAAGGATAAGAATGGATGGGAGGCAGCCCCAGCCACACAACAATGGGACAATTTCACCAAAGAACTGAAAACAAGGAAACTTAGACAAGTTGCAGGGTCAGATATATTGAGATGGGGATACACAAGAAAAGGGCAGTTCACAATTAAAGAGGGATACTACATCCACTCCCAACAACTTCAGAATATTGCTCGGCCGCTGTGGAAAAACATATGGGCACTAAAACATTGGCCTAAAGTAGAATACTTCTTGTGGCTATTAAGCCATCGCAGGATCCTCACTTGGGAGAACCTACAGAAAAGGGGTATGATAGGACCGTCTTATTGCACGCTCTGCCATTAGGAGAGTGAAACGACTGAACATCTTCTCAATATTTGTCCTTTGGTTGAGCCGATCTGGAGAAACTTGGAGCTTCTGTTCCACCAAACGGATAAAAACAATGATAGTATTGTTGAAACCATTACTAACTGGAGGAAAGGACGGTATCACTGTCAAGTAATTAATAGAGCATGGACCCTCTCATTAGGTTTCCTCCTCTGGAACATTTGGAAAGAAAGGAACCATAGAATCTTCCAAGAAACAGCCCAACCATTGCAGCACATCTGGCAACGTTCCATTGAAAACATACGTGAAACAATCCTTGTTGAAAGATGGTCAGATGAAGACTGGCAAACGGTGGGGATAGAATCCCAGATTTTAGAGCAACTCAACTTAAAACCTCAGATGCTTTATAAAGGACTCTGGAAATATAAGCCCCCGGAACAAACTATAGAGGAACACTGGTCACCCCCTCAACCAGGTTTTATCAAGCTTA
Organism: Pinus albicaulis; assembly: GCA_034641835.2. Taxonomy (NCBI): domain Eukaryota; kingdom Viridiplantae; phylum Streptophyta; class Pinopsida; order Pinales; family Pinaceae; genus Pinus; species Pinus albicaulis. Next base: position 466,958,877 of record CM076573.1, read on the forward strand.
ATTACGATGGAGCCTCCAAAGGTAACCCGGGTCAAGCTGGAGCAGGTGGGATATTCCGTAACTCCCAAGGAGCAGTTTTCCGATTTTATGCAGTTGATTTGGGCCATGCCACAAACAATGAAGCAGAGCTTATGGCGGTAAAGCAAGGCATCCTCATAGCTGTCAGAGAAAACTACCAGAGAATTATTGTTGAAGGAGATTCAGCCATGGTAACTGGAGTTATCCAGAAACTCAAACAAGGCACACCTTGTGAGAAAATATCCCAAAGCTGGAGGACTGCAGCACTCATCGAAGAGGTAAGTAAATTTCTCAATCAGATTCAGTATTTAATCCCCAGCCACATCAAAAGAAAAGGAAATGCAGCAGCGGATTACTTGGCTAATTGGGGATGTCAAAATACAGAGCGATCCATTGACGCTTGTCCTAACGATGCAATCTGGGATGTTGAGCTACACTCTCTCCAACTGATTGTGAACAAAGACCTCCAACCCCCCGATCGGGGTGAACATCTGGCGAACAGGACAATCCGTGGAAATTTGACGGCACGCCACCCTTCAGACAATTAATAACTATGATGATGCACCGCCAAGCTCGATCAATAGTTTGGGTGTTCACTTGCATTGGTTTAATTATGCAGCGATCATGTCATGCTGGCCTGTCAGCGCCCGGGACGGAAGTAATGTTTAAGGTAAGTTTTCACCCTCCCTCACCCAAAACGCTCATGCAAAGCTTGCTGCATGCAAGAGCTTGGGAGACAAGGAGGAGGCGCGCTCATCCTGTCAATTTCGCAACTGTGGCTGGGTATGTATCAGTCTCTATCCTCATTTACATGAATCATCTAATTCATAGTAGGACCTGGCTTGAATATTGTCGGTTTGTTTGGAATTCAATATCGTTTTTTTGGCCTATTACACCACCAAAAAACCTTGTCCATCCCTGTTTTCGGGACCCTTGTTTATATCTCAGTCTCTGTATCTGTAATGCCATACCCACAAATAGCCACAATTTACGGGAAGCTTTGTGTGTGATGCGTCTTCATGGTATAATGGGTCTGTTCCAACCCTGTTTTCGGGACCCTTGTTTATATTTCAGTCTCTGTATCTATAATGCCATACCCACAAATAGTCACAGTTTACGGGAAGCTTGGTGTGTGATGCGCCTTTATGGTATAATGGGTCTGCAAAGTTCTGATTCTTGTCTGGTTATAATTTTGGAGCCTACCGGATGCTCTCTTCCTTACAATTTTCATGTTAAAATGGGTCTGCAAAGTCCTTGTTTTTGTTTGGTCATAATCGTGGTGCCTACCGCATGCTCTCTTCTTTCCAGACTTCGCTGCAGTCGCGCTCAACCCCGTATTCAAGCACCCAATAAGCTTGCTCTTTGGCTTATCAACTACCTAGTGTTTGTGGTTCACATTTTTCATGTTTCTTATTCTCTGTTCTACTCGTTCTCTGTTTCGATTTTGGAAACGCATGTATTCAAGTCTTTGTGGCGGAAGATGACCCAGGCTGTTAGGATTTACTTCGGCTATGGCTCTAGGGATAGAATCATTCAGTTAAAGTCTACCCCTCAGTCTAGGAATCGCTCTCAGTTGAAATCTATAACATAAATTAATGAAAACAAAGGGTCCATCTGTACTCTGGTTATTACTTGTCTGTCTGTTCTCCTGAATAGGAACAAAGTCATCATGGGGAAACGTTGTCTGCATTCTGAAACAGCCAAGGGTAAGCAAAAGATACAGCAGGAACAGGTGCCAAAGAAACGAGGAAGAAAAACTAACCAGGAGCATTTGGAAAATCTTGTAGTGAACTACATTTTAGGCAATTCCTCTCCAACCCGTAATCAAATTCGTGGTTGGGAAAGAGATCTGCAGACAGACCCTGAAGACAACGAAGCTGAAGCTAAAATTCTTGATTTCATCCAAGATCCTGGCAACACCCGAGGCCGCCTTACTTTATTTAACCAAACCATTCATACATATTGGTTAATTAAATGTCTTCTGGAAAAAGCAATACAAAGTGCACATCCTCCAGAGTTCAAAGTTCAGCCAAAGACAGAACTGTTCCTCAAAGATCTGTTGGAGAATATTGAAAACAACCTGCAGCATATTAAAATTACCCAATATCAAGCAACTGACCGCATTCAGAGAATGGACGACAGGATGGGACGTATCGAGAAGCTGCTCCAGCAGATGCAACAGGTTGACATGCCTGGGTCTCATGCCAAGGACCCAGCCCCAGTTTCCTCTTCAGATGGCTAGTTTTTTATAGTATATTGCTTTATGGTTTTTTTGGAAGTATGTGAACTTATTTTATGTTATATGCTTGAACATGTTGAAGTAGTAGGACAGTTAGCTAATGCGTTGTATAGAAGAAAGAGACAATTTCAATTTTGGCAAGCTTTCAATGCACTTAGATGGCCAACAGACCTGGTTTCCTACGGGCAGGTTGAGGCCAAAGTATGAATATTATATTGTAGCCTGTCCTTCAATTATAAATAGAAAATAGAAAGGCACCACCTAATTTACAAAAAAAAAAAATATATATATATATATATATATATATATATATATTATTAATAAGTATTTGTTATGCTTTTATTATGATTATATTATATTATGATATCATAAAAGAGGGAACAAAAAAATTTAGCAAGAGTGAAAAACGACACAAGGATGTGATGAAGTGTGATGGAGCTTCAGTTAGAGTGTAAGAAAATATTTAATTCTTGTAAATTAGTCATGGAGTAATGTGCTTTTGCGCCACCTTCTTTTAATCAATCTGATGGATTAGATGTGCGTGTAATCTATCAAAGCTTTGGCCAAAATCAATGCCATTAGTGTTGCTTTTACCCCAAAATGGCACGTTATGGGGACTTGAACGGTGATTTGAACCATTTTAGGATTAATAGTTTTATTCAC